>JARHVA010002845.1:125000-505000 GCA_037957365.1 Torreya grandis
TATCAAAAGTGAACGAAAATGTCAATGGAAATGTTAACGAAATCATCAATAGAAATATCAACAAAAATGTCGATGGAAATGTCAATGGTCACATCTTTTGGTGAAGAGGCACCTCTTGGATGGGATGCATCCTTTAAAAGCTATATAAGGGAGAAGAGATGTGGAAGTATTAAAAGTATTCAATCTGAATGAAGATCATATAAGTGTGAGAGAAAAGGAAGAGCAAAAAATGAAATAGAATATCTCATAAGAAAATAAGTGTGAAGGGTATATCTATTTTAATGAAGAATATCATTTTAGAATTGTGAAATAGAGGAGAGTAGAAAGTATATAAAAAAATCAGTGAGAAAGAAAGTGTAAGCAAAGGCATAATTTGATTGAAGAAGCAATCACAGATGGTGGAATTGATTTGGCTTGGGTTCGGTGTCTCATAGTCAAGGGTTTGGTGCTCCTGTGGGTCGATGCTCATGAATTGGCAGGTTGGTGCTTGGTGAAGGGGATTGATGTCTCCAGTGGGTAATTACTCACAAATTGACTGCATTGGTGCTTGGTATCTCCAGTAAGTTAGTACCTGTAAACATTAATATATATATATATATATATATATATATATATATATATATATATATATATATAATCAATATTTTATCATGGGTTTATCTTGAAAGGGTTTCCACGTAAATCATGTGTTCTCTTGTGTTATTAATTACTAGATATTGAATGTATATGGTTATTATGGTTGATTAAATTGAAAAGATTAAAGGATTATCTTATAATGATGTATAAGACTATTCTTAACATTAAGAGCTTTGAGATGTGAAAAAAACAAAGTTATAAGGCCATTCAATCTTTGATATCACAAAAAGGCAAAGTTCTTCATCAATACTAGGTTTGCGGAAAGGAGGGAGACCAGGTTAGATGAGTCATGAGAAAAGATCCACTCTATTGGGTTGAATTTATTGATCAATGTGAATGATATAAGATGAGGATAGACCTAAAGATAAAAAGGAGGTGTGGATGAGAGACTAGGCTTGGATAACATTGTGTTGATGTCCTCTATTCTCAGGAAGGACAATGATAGGTGGATCAAAGATGAATTTTTTCTCTTCTAGTGTGACTAAAGAATCTACAATGAGGTGAGGAATGGGAGTGGATAGAAAGACCTCACATTTCAAATCAGTGTTAATGGTAGATTATGTAATGATGGTGGGACTATGTGCTCTAACTATAGGGAATAAACCATTCCAAACAAGACCTGATGTCTCACAGAGGGTCATCCAAAAAAGACTAGGCAAAACCCATGGAAAAGCATACGAGCTTATTCCAACAATGGCTTGTTAGGTGTGCTTGTTGGAATGTTGAATCAAGGATTGATATATAGTGCTTATGTATTTGGATAAGGATTACATATGATGTGGTTGCTTTCTCATATTTTCAAGGATTTTGATATGGCTTACATGTGTTAGCAAAGCTTTTATCATTGTTTTTGTTTATTTTTGTTATTTTTGGACTTTTCTTGGTTTTGTTGAATAAATGCTTGTTTTCTAAAAATGAAGTGATGAAAGTAAAATAATAACAAAGCTTAAATTAAATGGATTCAAAACTATTTTTTTAATCCATTTCAATGTTTGTAATATATGCAAAGGAGAGAAGTAACATATGCTATTATGCAAGATGGTCATTTTTCCTAGCTCTACTTGTATGCAAACTAGATGAGATGTTTTTAATTATTTTGTATGAAATGAAATAAATGTATAAATTTAATTTATGCATGAAATTAATATGAGAAGAGATTTGATTTAAAAAATCAGCAATAAGACACTTTTTATGGATTTTCTTGTCCACAAACAAACTAGACTAGCTTTTCAACATTTCTAACTTACTACAAATAAAATTCTTTTCTTTTTAATGGATTGATAAGATAAAATAAGAGATACAATTTTTGATTTTTTTAATTTTGGAATGGGAAAATGACATTTATTATAAGCCTTCAAAGACAAATAATATCAATAATCTACTACCTTTGTGTATGCACCTATAGTTGTCAATGTTTCTATGTTTGACTAGGTGATTGTTTAGAGTGAAAGAGACTCGTTTAGATCTCAAAACAGAAAGGTTGTATTTGATGGAAATAATTTAAAGAATTTATAATATATTTTTTAAGATATATTACAAAATGTATTTCTAATTGGGAAGGAAACTAATTTATTGAGATGAAATCATAAATTAAAACTAGCTATATTTTTGTATCAAAGATAAATGAAAAGGGGTAGATATATTTCACTATCAAAATTTGATTATTTTTCTAAATATGTAAAACTAATATAAAACAAAAATAAAATAAACTAACTCTAATTTAATAAAGAAAACAAACATTAAAAATCAAGAGAACTCCAACTTGATTCTGGCATAAATCAGTTGAAGTGCATGTGGTGTGTTGATAGAAGAATCCTCACTATGTTATCTCTATATACTCTTTTATAAATTCCATAAAATTTTTATTTGGAGGATGCATAAATTATAGAGTAATATGGGAAAAGGGGGGACATAATCCACATATGGAGAGCAGCTGAACTGAGGCTGGCTAATGTCTTGGCTTGTAAAGTCTGAGTTGCTTTCACTAAGAACACTTCTTCACTTGCAACTGTGTATTCGACTTGAAAATAATAGAGGCTAAATATTATGTATATTATAGTAAGGTTTTGTCTACAAAATATTATTAATAACAACTTATAGTGGCAATTTTTAGATTTAAAATCAAACCAAAATTGGCCTTCTTGAAGAAAACACTAGGAATTTACATGGAAGAGTTAAAGTAAGTGTGATAGTGAGTTAAACTTAATAGGAATTGAAAAGGATTAAATATATAATAGGGAGTGATCTAGGCCTAATTAGAGGTAAACATAGTGATAAAAATAAGAAATGTGATGATAGTTATGCAAAAGGCATGAAAACTAGAGTTATGAGAGTTAATTTTGGAAGGTATTTCAACTATGATAGAACCATCACTTTATGTAGGGGTGATTACAAAATTGTCATTTAAGGTTACCAAACCACTACTAACCATTACAAGACCACCATAGTTTTAATATGAAACTACATCTTATCATCAAAAATAATTCCTAATTTAAATAACCTCTATGATAATTTCATAAAATAATGGGTGGTTTCATAATGAAGAAGGGTAGTTTCATCATCAAGAATGACAATTATGTCATCTATTGTTAGTTTTTGAAACAAGATGAAAATAAATAGGAAATTCAAAACTAAGGGGACCAAAAAGGGTCAAGGGAGGAATAAGAAGTTATAGGTAAGCAGTAGATCTAGAGAGATCCATGTGGAGCATGAAATAATAAGTCATTACATCATCATTGGATTTGCATCGAAAGTGTCACACCGTGTAATTTTTGGGTGCATATAGTCTCCTTCAAAACTTGCATAACTTGTTTGAAATGATAAATGTTCTCATCAAAAGTTATGTTAAATATATAATATCATCCAAATACATAATGATAAAAGGATCAATAAATGGCATCATCATCCCATTCATCAACTACGTGAATGTATCTATTGCATTGTATAGCCTAAAAGGTAGAACCAACCACTCATACAACCCTTGCCTTATCTTGATTTTTGTTTTCAAAATTTCCTACTCTTTAATCATCATTTGGTGATAACCAAATTTTAAATACATCTTAGTAAAATAATTAGCATGTTGAATTTGATCTAGAAGATCATCAATTCATGGAAGAGGGTACATGTTATTGATAAATATTTTATTAAGTGCTTTATAATCAACACACATTATCCATGAACCATATATATTAGGTACTTAAAAAATAGGATACCTGCATGGATAAGTATTAGGATTGATTACACCTTGATTAATTAAATATTATATTTGTTGTTTTACCTCATTAGCATCCTTTAAAGATTGCCTATACATCTCAATATTTGGAAGTAGAGTGTCGATCAATAACTAAATTTTATACTCAATAGGACTCACTGGTATTAACCTCATGGTTTCATGAAAGACTTCCTTGAAATTTTTCACCAACTCTCCCATAATTTTCTACACTTTTTTATTAAACATGTAACAATAAATTTTATGCATAGCCACTTCTTCATCTTAAATATTTATCAAAATAAGTTTTCTTCTCACTTTCATATATACAACTTTTATCTTGAATTGTACTTGCTAAAGATATTTTAGGATCATATTTTTTAGCTAAAAAGATATAGCTCTAGTCATCCTTTTCCAAAAGGTATTGATTGGCTCTCTTTGTGAAGATAACATCTTGTATATACAAATATTTCCAAACACTACACCACACACATTAAGAGGCTCAACATCCACTATAAACTTGTTAATGAAATGTGCATTAAAACCTAACTTAACTTTACATTACTTGGTCACCTTTATATCTACACCTTTCTTCACCCAACCCAAAGAATATGTGATTAGAGAATTGTAAGTATTTATTCCAAATTTGTCTACTAACTCCTTACTTATCAAATTTGATTGTGATCAAGTATAAAAAAGAGTGTCCACTTTTGTTTTCTTAATTTATATTTTAATATGAAAAATCTTATAAACTTCACTCTCTTGAGCACTACTACCACCTAAACATACCTCTTTTTTGATGGATTTACAACACAATGTCTCATCCACATCAGAGATATCACCAATTTCTTCACCTTTGAGAGAGGGAATATCCTTTTTCTTGAAAGTATGCAATTATGGATGTAGCTTCCAATGATTTTCATTAGAATGAATATCAACATCACAATGCCCACTATGCCTTTTAGTATATTTTTTATAAATGGAAGTAGTATTACAATTACCTTTTATTTTACCTTTACCCTTATGATTCAAACCACCTTGTTTCTTTGGATTTATTTGAGAGGTAGATGGATATTTATTCTTGTATATATATAAGGAGTGAGCTTGATAAATGACTCATATACATCCGTAGGCTTGGCCAAGAGGAAAAGTCTCCTCAAATGGTTATGGAGTCCACAAACATACTTCATCAAGATACCATTACCCATTATATTTTTTCCTATTTGGAAAACCTTCTTTGAAGAGGCAACATCTAGGATCTAGGAAAGTAATAAGCTCATCAAATATTAAAACTACATAAAATAATAACCCTGACACATACACAAAATAGCAATTGTACACAATACAAAATAATTTATTATTATTCACATTCCTCCATATGAAGTCTATGGGAATGAAAAAATATATAGGATTACAGAAGATTATCCATAAATAAATAATAGCTTGGAAATCCTAAAATATGGCACAAGTCAAATCCCTACAAACTAGCTCAAAGCTAAATAAAACATATATGTGAACCAAGTTTGTTCAACAAATAACAACTTGGACTTGTTATTGGTGCACTCCATAAATAATCTTAACTATTTTAGGTGTGAACACAAACCATAATAGTAGTTTATTAAATAACTATAAAATCTACTATCTAGTATGGAAAATACTTTAACACCATCCCTTAGGCAAAAGTTAGGGAGAAAAAACAACTATGGTTCCCAGCTACTAGGTCTAATAAGGTACCCATTTACACATAATGAATTAAAAAAATAAAGGAATGAATTCAATATGAATATCCCCAAGTATAACTTCCTTCACCCCAAGCAATGCTTGTAAATAAAGATAATGAGGAGAAGCCAATGGCTAAGTGAAGATGTCAACAACCTGCTCAACTATAGGGATAAACTCTAATTAAATAAATCCAACATGGAAATGTTTTATAATGACATGCATGTTAATCTCAATGTGATTATTTCACTAATGATATATATGGTTACATGAAATTTCTAAATCACTTGGGTTAGCATACCAAATCAAAGTGGGATTAACCTGAGGAAATCTGAACTCATCAAGTAACTGTTATATCCATAGAGCCTCCTATCTAGATTTGAAAACACCTCTATACTCATCTTCAGTGGATGATAATGTAAAATTTATTTACTTCTTATATTACCATGTAATAGGATCATAGCCAAGGTGAAATTTAAATGCATAAGTAGATCGGCAAATATTAACACAACCACCCCAATTTGAGTTTATGAATCCCTCAATCTCTGAAGAACCCTATGGTGTGCATTAAATCCCAAAGTTAAAAGTGCCCTAAATATAGTGTAAAATATACTTGGTTTATTTATAATGACTCTCATTAGGCTCATGGGAAAACCAAAAGAAAATGTTAACATCAAATGTGATGTCAAGATGTGTATGTGTCAGATATAAAATACTACTTATCAATTGCCTATACTAGGATAAACCAAATTAGATTTAAAATAAATAATCAACTCAATACCAAAATGATATGATGTGGGAACAATCTTAAAATTATCCATGAATAATATATGAAGCAAATTTGTAACATACTTGTGTTGGCCAATATAAATTCCTTCAAGAGACTGATGAACATGTAGGCTAAGAAAGTAGTGCATAAATGCTATATTTGTCATATCAAATCATGCCTTCAACTTGTGATTAATTCACTAAATAAATGTATTCAAAATAACTTTGAAGATGAGGTCATTAAAATATAACACCGAAATAAAATATCCTCACCTTTCTTTAGGATGTAAACATTGCGATTAGGCTTACAATGATAGAAGATAGAATCTAGTAGAAAACTATCCATATTATTATACCAAGCTCAAGGAGATTATTTAAGTCCATAAAGATAATGATATATTTTGTTTACAAGTGAGGAATTATGCACAAATCCTTGAGGTTGTTCCATAAATATATCCTCTTGGAGGTCACCATGTAGGAAATCACTCTTTACATCCATCTAGTGTACTGGTCATTGGTGTGAAGCAACAAGGGAGAGAATAAGGTATATTAAATCCATATTTGAAATAGGGGTAAAAAATATCAGGTTCATCAACCCCTTTAACTTGTGAAAAAACCTTAGCTACAAGATGATCCTTGTACTTATCTATAATACCATCTGCTACGTATTTGGTCTTATAAACCCATTTACATTGCACAAGTTTTCTTATGTTAAGAAGAGGAACTAACTCCCATGTTTTATTGTTCATGAGTGAAGAATATTATTCTTGCATAACAAAATATCACTCATTTTACTTGTCACTTCATAAAATAACATTATATCATTAAAAATTGCATGGCTCAAAAGAGCAATACTAGATGTCTAAAAATGAGTATGGCATGGATGAAAATGATCACAAACTAAATCACCTACTACCTGCAAGGTAGATTATGCCCACTTGGGTATGTGATATGTAGGAGGAGGCAAAGGATTAGTTTCATCATTAATATCATGAATTAAGCCCTCCCTATCAACTGTAAGAGGTATAATCAAATATGGAGAATATTCTAAATTTGGTACCAATGGAGTGATCTTCTCATCACCCTAACATCTTGTCGAAACATGACATCATGTGTGATAAGATCAAAGAGGTGATATACCTTCACATCCTTGTAATTCCCAACATATATAAGCTCTTGGCTCTTCCCCATATATTTTCACTTGTCATTAGGAACAAATGTCCAAGCCTTACTTCTAAAGACATGAAATCCAGAAACATCAAATTTCTCTCTTGAATATGATTATTTAGGAGTTTTATTCACTAATGACTTGTGGGGAATATTATTATGGATGTAATTTATACAATTAACTATTTTAGCCTAGAATGGAGGTGATAAGTCCTTGGACTGTATCATATAATTTACCATTTCCTTGAGTGTTCTATTTTTCTACTCAACAACACCATTTTTGTAAGGGGCATAAGGCACCATATATTGGTGTTGAATGCCATGCTCAATAAAATAATCCTAAAATGTATTAATTACATATTACCCCCCATTGTTTGTGTGTATATTTTTCAAGTGAATCCTTGATTACTTTTATATAAAGGCCTTGAAGGCTTTGACGTTCTCAAAAACTTCACTTTTATACTATAAAAATACACCCAAGCCCTTCGAGTAAAATTATCAATGAAATTTAGTACATACTTTTCATCAAAAAATGAACAAGTTGGAAATGTCATCAAATCACTATGTGTTAACTCTAGTGGAGCCTTAGCTCTCATAGATTATCCCCTTGTAAAGGGATCTTGGTCTTATTTTCCAAGCATGTGTCTTGGATAAACACCATCATTACTTGAGACCTTAAGAAGGCCTATCACCTGGTGTTTGAAACTCAGTTGATGCAAATACCTATAATTGAGATGACCAAAACATTATGTCACAATTTTTTCATTGTGTCAGCATGAGAAAATAGAGAATAACTTGCAAAGGTATTAAAATTCTCATACATATAAGCATGAACTATGGTCCACCACACCTGTTACTACTATAAGCATGAACTATGGTCCACCACACCTATTACTACTATATCCTATGGATCACTCAATTCTCTAATTATAACATTATGTGGAGTAAACTCCATAATTTTTCCACTACCAGAGTTACAAATTTGATAAATGGATAACAAGTTTGAATAAATCTTGTGAATAAAGAATGCATCATTTATGCACCCATCCTACATATCAATAGTTTTTAAGCCCAAAAATTCAACTAATGATAAGTTTCCCATGGTAATCTAGGAAACATTGTAATCAAAAATAGAACTCAACATACCATGAGAATGATTTAGATTACTAGAGGCACCAAAATCAAATATCCACTTATCTAACATGAGAGAATGTGCTCTAGTAGAGAGAGGTTTCCCTTTCCTTGTATTAGAAGATGATGAAGGTGAAGGTATAATAATCTCGTGATGTTTCAATGTTAATTCCAATGATTCCATTTTTTCATAACATCTCTACTCAGGAAGATTTTTTTAATACAATATGGCCATAGATTATAAACCTTATTTTTCCCAAATATTTTTTTAGTTTTGCCATATTTTGAAGGTTTAGATGATTTAGTAGTGGTATCTGAAGACTTGTTTGATTATATTGGTTTGTTAATAGGTCTTGATTTTTATTTAGGATTCTATTTTCTTAGGATAATTTTCTACCAAAGCATGACATTAGCTAGGTAAGGCATCTAGAAACATTAAGTTTGTTTGTTCACAAGATAAGCTTTCACAAAATAACTCAAAAATGGCATTTTAAACCGATCTCTTATGGTATCCATTATAGAATATAAAGAAAAATAAAAATACATTAAATGGGCCTTTTAACTTTGATAAAATTAGAAAAATACAATCATTATCTAATTTTTTTTACCACTAAGCTTATAACTGAGCTCTAATTGATTTAAAATTTTCCAAAAATTCCTCAATAGAGGGAAATGTAAGAGAGAATAAAGTTAACTCAACATCTAACTATAACATTCTAAACTGATTTAATTTTTTGAATAAATTTATAAAAATCTCTCATAACTCTAATACTATGACATTGTTTTTACATTAGTGATATGAAACACCATATTTTTTGACATGTTCAAGGATATTAAACCAAGAGATTTATCTTGCTTGCATGAATACATGTATTTTTCCTTTTTTGAGATTGAATTTTAAACAATGTCATCAAATGCTCTCCATAAACCTATAGATTGGAGTGATTGCTGCATTTTTAGTTTCTAGACATGTATTTAATGTTCAAATAAAGTGTTTTTTTTAAATAAATGAAAACCTTTATAAAGGCTTTCCAAGTGGAAGTTTGAGTTTTTAGACTGAGGTGTTAGGATGGTAGATGAGTGGTTGAGTGGGTCATGGAGGGATTATGAACTACCAAGGTGTGATGTATGAGCCAAGAGGGAACAAATCTCCATACATCTATGCTACATCAATAAATATTCAAGTCTCTCAAAAAAATGAAGAAGATTAAGTTTTAGCCTTGGATGTAGGTTGTTGAGTGGCATTTAAGGAAATAAGGTGAGGTTTCAAGCTCTATGTATTTGTAATGGCCTGCATTAAGAGAATAAATGGGCTGAACATGATAGATTCAATTGAGTTTGGCATGATATTTTGAATTGAGTGTACAGGTTGAGATCTTGTCACTTAATCAAATCAACACATTCTTCTTTGTGCTCAACTCTTCAATACCTACATGCACTCACTATGTTTGGCATGGTTATGAGTTGGTTGAAGATAAATTAATGGCTGTAGGTAGACATATAATAATGACACATCAAATTTAGTAGAGAGACCAATGATCTAATGCAACAACCAGATTGAGTTGGCAAAACAAAATATGTTCAAATGTTGCATACCTAGAATGTGGATTTGATGGAAAGAATTGTTAGGTGTAATACCAAAATTCTTGAGCAATGTGCAATTATTTTTCAATTTTTTAAATGCTATCAAAGGCTTCAATGCAGATCCAAATAAATTCAATAAAATGTTAATATTTTAGTAATATTAAACTAAATAAAAAAATGAATATTATAAGACATGTAAATTGGAATGTACTTAGGATTAGATTCAGGGTTATTATTTCTACTAGTGCTATGATACCATGACAAAGTAGCGCTAAGAACTAGGTAGGTAATAAATTCATCAAATCTTGAAAATGCACAAAATAATAAGCCTCATATACACAACAATAATTTTCCATACTCTAAAATGATTTATTATTATTATTCACATTCTTCCATATAACAAGTACATACTGTTCAGGGGTCAAAGCCTTAAAGTATAAAAAGAAGAAGGAGGAACTCATCAATATTTTCTTTATCAAAGAGAAGAAGAAACCCAAGGCTGTGCCTTATAAAGGGTTTGTGAGGATTGACCTACTGAGAAAATGGCCTAATGTTTGCCTATAGATCATGTATTATATCAATTTTGAGGGTAAACATATGGTAATATTCTCTCATCACTTTCTCTTGCTCAATCACTTCAAGGGGCATATTACCAGTCTTCTATTTTTCCTTTTGAAATCCCTAGAAGCTACACTTATGAATTTCAAGAGCAATCCCTTAGTAGATATAATCCATCAAGGCTTGATTCTATTATTATTGGTTAAGAAGGGGGAACCATTATTGTCAATTTTTTTTTATAGATTTGATTAAAATACCTAGTGAATAGGAAGACTCTGATAGGGAAGAGGACTTCTTCATAGAGTCTGAGCCCGATAAAGATGGCAAGGATCAGATTGAGGGAGTTAGAAATGAGTTTTAATAAGAGAACCCCAAAGGGAGAGGTATGGACATGTGGATCCTTGAGTACATGTATCCCATTTCTTTTAGGGGCCAGAGGGTTATATATCCCAAGAATAAGGAAGAAATCAAGCAATCTCTTGATAAGTTGTTCACCAAGATATCAATCCATAAAATACTGTGTAATGAAATTATAGATGAAGTTGACAAAATTAAATAGATTTTGGTTCATAGGATGACATAAATGAAGCTAGATAAATAAAATATAAGAATTGATGCACTTACACCTCAAGACAACAACACCACTCAGAGGGATGGGGTAGAGGATAACAACAAGGAGTCTAAGAAGGAGAAGGAGGAATCCAAGCTCACTAGTTTTAAGTGTGAGAGGTAGGGAGATGAAAAATACTAGTCTATTGGGAACTGCACCAAAGGGAAAGAGAGAAATAAATAGGAAAGTTTTGAGGCCATGAAATTGGTCATCTATTTTGAATTTTATTAGTTGGTCCTTTTCTATTTTATTTTGTCTGGCTTGGGGCTTTGTGTTGAATCTTAACATCTTTTAGGTGGCAGGGAGTTTTTCTTATTGGGTTCTTGTTTTGTTCCTTTTTGTTTTGCTATGATTTAATGCTTATCTTCTAGTATCCTTTTGTATGGGAATATGCCCCTTTTAACCTATCTTTTAACTAATCTAATCAAAAAAAGTCTATGATAATTCACAAATATATACACTTACAAGATATAATCTATAATTAAATAATAGCTTGGAAAGCCTAAAAAGATATTTTAAATCCATACAAACTGTCTCAAAGTTAAATAATGTGTGTGTGTGTGTGTGTGTGTGTGTGTGTGTGTGTGTGTGTGTGTGTGTGTGTGTGTGCGCGTGCGCGCGCGCGTGAACCAAGTTTGTTTAACAAATAATAATTTAAAATTATTCTTTGTACACTCCCTAAATAAACTTACCTAGTTTAAGTGTGAACAAAGACCATTATACTAGTGCATTAAATAAGTATAAAAGTTAATCTCTAGTACGAACACTAATAACATTCTTTTGGAACCTACTTGTGTTCTCTTCCATGCTTTGCCATTTCTATTGTCTAAGATATTACCCATCCATTGTCCTTTCTTCCTCATAACAAATAGGATAAAACTTCTTCTTGATTAACATCTTAAAATCATATCACTTAGTAATGGGAGGAAGTTTCTTAACAACCAAGGTATGAACATATATTTTAAACCAAGTTAAAACATGATTTATTGATTTTAACCTTGAAAAATAAATATATTAAGTCTCATTAATCTAATGGAAACTTATATAAACCTCTAGTTGAGCTAGCCAATGGTCTAACTTATCTTCATTCACATCTTTATCATAGGGATGAATCTTTATCTTTGCCTCAGCCTTGAATGGAGGTGGAACCATGTTAGCATGGGGTTTTTCTTCTACCTTCTCATATTCAAGATCTTCTTCATTATTATTTTTCCATATCATTGTACAAACACCAAACTTCTCCATAAGAACCCCTATAATGGACTCCAACCAGTCAAGCTTACTCTTAGAAAGAGAGATGCTAGCCACTCCTTCAAGATTATGAAATCACTCTTCTACTTTTTAAGCATATTCTTCACATAATGGGCCATAGTTATACTCTTTCCTTTCCACTTCCTTGTGTATATGTCTTCTTCAAAGAGAACTAGGATACCTTGAACATTAGACCTAATTGTTCTAGTGATGGGTATAAACTTCAATGCATTCACAAACACACAAAAATGACTAAAATTGATACCAACACAACTTTGATACCAATCTAATCTATAAACTAGTGGATATTTGACACTAAGATTCACCAAAATGGATTGTATACTCCTACCTTAATCAAGTGATTGATAGATGATTGTTCTATATGAGTTGTGATGTTAAAACAAAGATAGACAAGTGTTGGAACTAAAATGTTCAAAATAGTGAACATAAAAAAGAAGCATAAGAACATAAAAACCATAATATGAACACAATATATGACCTGCATAAACCCAATATGGAAAAAAAATCTAATGCATGAGTAAATTACACTCTTGTTCCACTATGCTATGTAAAAAATGTACATGTTTTTTCCAAACATGGCCTTCATAGTTAGAGATTTTTATTACTACCCTATCTAAATATTATACACAAGACTGCTATACACTTCTTAGACACTTCAAAAAGAACCAACACCACTAAAACAACCACTCATGACTAGGAAACAATGAGAAAACATGAACAAGGACTCAAATTTCAAATTACAATATGAATATAGCTCCAAATAATCTCATTGCCTTTTTTATCATGTTTAAGATGTCCTTTACCTTCAACAAAAGTTAGAATTATGCCCTATCACCATGTAACCTACAAAATATCTTAAACAAAATGTCATAAGTAAAGGGAAACATTTTTAACCAATCAAATTCCCATATTTTAGCAAGTGGCAAAATCGTTGTAATATGCAGATCAATAGCTTCATCATCTATGACAAACCTGTTAGTTTCAAGAGTTACAAGCTACTAACTTCATCATTCTGAGTATGTCTAGATCATATTCATATTAATTCTTCCACTACAGCTTATCTAAACTAGTGTTTTAACATGAAGTGTATAACATGTATGAATTACATGAATTGGGCATAGAGGAAACATCAAGCAAGCATAACTAGTACACTAGATCCATATTTTGGATCAACAAGGCTCAAAAGATAAGATTGATGAATAATGAAAACATCTAGAAGGAAAAATCCTAGAGAGAGTGTAGTTTGGGTTAGGAATTTTTCTAACAACATCCAAATATAGACAAGTGGACTAAGTGTGAAAAAACATGTAAAATATTCCATGGAAAAGGGATTTCTACCAATTTTGGGTTTCTACATAATTCCCCTACTTTTATGTGCATATGTGAGTGAATGCATGTGTGCGTCAAAGTATAAAATAATAAATTGAATCACATACATTGAATTATCTAGATAGAATAACAAAATGAATAATATTTGAGATAGGCTCCATTCATAGAGTTTTTTTGTATCTAGAAAGCAGATATACCTTAAAACTATGATGAATTGCAACAAGTATTTAATGACATATTAATGTTGAAATGTAATAATTTTAAAAATGTAACTTGAAAGGCAAGAATAGGAAGGACTACACCTTGTACTCAAAACATACTACAAACTCTATTTTAATAATATTTTTTTTACAAATCCTAGATATAGCTAGAAGTTCTTGCAACTAAATCCACTTTTTGATTAAGGAAGTAAACAAGTGGACCATTTATGGTGATTTTGAGTTCACTAAAGTTCATTGAATTGTATTTTTATCAATGTTGAAAACATGCATAAAATATATAGATATATGGCCCCCCTGACATAAAAACTAGAGGATCTTATATGGAAAAGGACACAAAAAGACAAAATTTTCAAACATGCACAAGCATACTCATGCAATCAATTGAACAAACATATGGGTAAGTACACGGAGTTGCGGAAAATTATGTGGGAATTTTTAGTATCACAATCATGTTATTAAATAATGTGATCATATTATTTAATTAATGTAATCATGTTATTTAAATTATGCCTTGATAATTATCGACCCATAACAAAATCACATTATTAAATAACATGATTTTGTTATTTAAAACAATAACATGATCCCATTATTATTGTTTTCAATAACGTGATCATTTTAATAATGTGATCGCATTACCTGTGTAACCAAAAAAATAAAAACCAAAACTTGAATGTAAAATTCCTCATTTTACATTAGATCTTTCTTTTTTAACCTTGCCATTTTGTGATTGTGTTTTGGGTGAGAGAGGCTAAACCTTGCCAAAATTCATCCCAAGAAGCTACTAATCGATGATTCTGCTATGTAGAAGAGGTAAGTGATAAAACACTTCACTTGTTAACCCTAAATTTTAGTAATTTTTTCTTATTTTCATTGTTTAATTGGTAATTTGTTTATTTTGAACAACCCATCCTACTAACCATCATATTCTTATACTTAACCCTCCAAAACCTCCATAGAACCCTCTTATTCCTCCTCTTAACCTTACATAGAACCCTCTTGTTCCTCCTCCTATCCCTCCACCTAACCCTCCTATAGCTCCATAAAATCCCCCAAGTAGTCAAGAGAGTCTAGTTGACCATATTATGGGAAATAAAATTGAAGTTTAAGAATTAATTTGGAGAATGAGGGATCCCACTTCCACCAAAACCCACCGTACCTATTTATCCAATTCCCTAGAGACATTATTAGGTTAAATTGAATCTATAATGAGTCAAATTAATAGATGGGCTTCATATCTGGATAGTTGTAGGGATTATTATGCTAATAAATTATCAATACTTGAGGTAAAAAACAAAGACATCAAAATCCTCCATTTGTGCCTTATTCATTAACTTAGCTACCAATGCACCATTTTCGTTAACTGATAAACATTTTATAATCATCACTACCAACATAATTTAATCACAACCAATTTTTGGGACTGATGGTGCATAGTTTTTGATTAGCCACCATGTAACAGACATGAGATCCCATTGCATTTTTTGAGGAAATTCTATTATGAGTTTGTTCTCAATGAGATTTTTAATTATTTTGATTATAATGAGTTTTAGGGCTAAGGGAAAGGCTCTACACAAGATCAACCAGGTACATATTGTGCACCTAATCAACCTTCAAAGATCCATATCTAAAAATCCACTTGAGCTTGATATCCCCTATATAGTTCAATAGGTCATGGAGATTTCCACTCTACATACACCTACATCACTCACTAATACACTCATTCAACATATAATTATGCTCTCATAAACTGTTGCTAGAGATACACCACCTAGTGTGCATACCCAACCCCACCCTCATAGTTCTTATAGAGTTATGTACACTAGATGTTCTGATAATGATGGCACTGGTGGTTCATGGGGCTTGGATAATATGCTTATGAGTGATGAGATTTTGGCATGCAGACATTAGCCACTACACAGATGTAGGTATATTTTATATAAATGTCATGTTAAATTTAAGTTATATTTGAAAATTTAATTTAGGTAATAATTAATTTACATATAAATTGAATAATATATATATCATTTTTATGTCCTAGGAGGTGACGACGCCTTCATCATCATAGTTGACATTTACAACATTTGATTTGATTCAACCATTATTTACATTTTTAGATCCATCTATTGGCCCATCCATTACTGCATCTGTCTTTATTAAGACAACACCCTTTAATTATACATAGGTAAAATTTTGAGATAATCTTATGCTCTATGTACATTTAGTCTATGTATATTTATCTTGTAAGTTTAAGTTAAATTTATCTATCAAGGATCTTGACGTAGAGGTTCTAACAAGATTCCCTGATATGGATGAAAACACACACTTACCTTTACCAAATACCCAACTCTAATATTTTCTTATCCTTCTTTGTTTTATGTCTTCAACCTCTTTATCTCTTTGATCATTTTACATTTACTAGGTCTTTCATGTTCACTATTACCCACTCAATTTCTCTTAAGCCTCCTTGTATTCACTTAATCCTCTTTCTGTACTTGAAGTCATTTTACTAATCAACTTTATCTACAATATTTAATTTTAACATCAACCTCCTCAGTTCATACTCTATTTTCATGTTCTCTCTCTTTATCCTTGCTCTATTCTTGACAATATTCTTATGTGTTTTCATAGGTCTTTATGCTACTTTTATTTTTTCCTTCCAAAAAAATCATAATACCATCTACCTTCTTAGTTACATCTCATTTCATGCATCCAACCATTCCACATAACCCCTAAGCTTCAACTCTTCACTTAACTCTTCTTTCATCTTTGCCACCTTCCTTCTACTAGCCCTTTTTTGAGGTAAACCTAATTGTTCTGAGTAAAATACAATTCTCCAAAAAAAACCAAACACACATTCAAATAACCCTTTACATCACATATCTCCACAAAAAGTTTAATAATTTATATCTCTTTGGAGAATGCCTAACTCAACAACCCTCATGACTAATTAGGTCTCATAGGCCTAATTCAAGGCTACCAACTGTGAAAATGTACCATGTAGACTCATAAATTTTAAACCTTTAAAATCCTTTGCCTCCTATATAAATACACCTATCCACAAATTTTAATGACTTTTCATTGGTTAAATCACTTTTTATCTCATTTTCCAGTTTCAAACCCTAACTTGTGTTGTCTTAGTCCTACACCTACCTGAGAGGATAATAAATGAGGAAGAATGACCTTTTAAACCTTATCAAATATTATAAATATTTAAATGGCTCTAACCTTACCCCATGCATCTTCTCAAACTATTAATTTTCCTTTCTCAATATTAAATCACTCTCAACATGTAATTTTATAGAATTCTATACCATTCCAACATGACTATGTCAACAAATAGGATAGAATAAACCCTTAAGACCCTTTACCTTCATTTAAGATAAATTTAAAGAGTCACACACATTTAAAAACAATATTCAAAAACATTCAAAATACCTTAAATCCTCAAATCTATTTCCAAGAACTCTATATGGTCTTTCTTTATGACTATGCAAACTCAGAATTGTTACTAATTGGAACTATATATAGTCTTCCCATGTATTTTACATTTTCTTAATAGTATTGAGAATTTAATTGTGTTTACCTTAATTTAATATATCTCCTCTATCCATTATTCATCTTTTAATCATTTATAATGACACTTTAAACTAACTATGTTCTCTTTCTGACTGTGCTAAAGACATAGTATTGAAACTTGGGTTTCACCACTTTGAACCTATAGAATATTGACTTGAATATTCTCTGACTAGAGATATGAACACCATAGGATTGATCATAAACTAATAGAAACTTATTTACATTTTACTCTATCCAAAGAAGCCTTACAAGTAAGGACAAAGTTCTTGATATGTCTCTTATTCCTTTTCTCTCCCTAAATCTGCCTTCTTGAAATGCTACTATTCTTTCCACCTCTTAGTCTTCCAATCACTCTTCCTACATGTATTACAATTTTTATATTACCTCCAACATGTAAAATAATTTCTATTATTATCCATTTAATGTTGCATGGTAGTTACACTTCCATGATTCTTGGTTTACATTGTCTTTTCATGATATGCACATTGAAATACCTTATAATATATATCTTGGTTTACATTGAGAAAAACTTGCCATATATATATTTGATACTTTATATAAAATTAAGTGAGACCTTGTTTACATGAATAGTTCATGGCTCAAGTAGATAGTCCTCCATCATTATGAACTGAGACAAACATAGGCATTGCTACTGTAATGTCATCTGCATAGGCACTGATAGAGGTATATATTAACTTGTAATTTTGAACTGTAAAAATAGACTTATTTTAATAATTTTACTACATACTTAGGAAAAATATAACTTATGTGAATGTATTGTATATGCAGGGTTGTGTTATGATATATGATAGTCCCACTCACATAATTAGTATGGCAACTTCTCATATTTCTTCCTTATTTTAGATGCCTATTTGAATAACTAAGCCTACCATTGGCTTGTTTGAGAATAAAAAATAGATTGAGTAGGACTGTGAGCTTGTAGTAAGTGCATGTTTAAATTATTTTTTTATTGTAGTTTAAAAATAATTTCTTAATAATTAGTTGAATGTATTTTATGTTAATTTTATAACAATACTTGTATTTGAACATGTTTAACTACAAGCAAGTTATGAGTGTATGACCTAAAGTTAAACCTTGGAATAATCCAAGGCATTAGAGGTATCTCCATCTGATAGCAAGGTATCTTAGGGAGATTTTTCTTCAAGGAAGGAAAAGAGAGGGAGTCTATTTTATGAATAGGATGTCTTACATGATATGTGCTTTTTTGTATGCCTATATGGCAATTTATGCATCTTTGGTACTGTATATGTGTATATGACATTCACCCAACATGAGATATTATGTTGGTATAAGAAATTTTTTGTATGCCTATCATGACAATCTATGTATTATTGACATTGTACACGTGCCTATATTGTTCCTATCATGGCAATCTTCTAATTTATATTCAGTTCTAATTTAAAATGTTATTGTATAGTGTTGTTTTGATCTTCTAAACTATTATCTATTAGATATTGTATTTAATGTTGTACAGAAATGAGGATTAAAAATTGTCCTTTTCAATGCTATAAATATTGGATATCCCATATTTTTTTAAATTAAAGTTTTTATTTGATTGTGTGTAGTGGAAATGACTAATGACACTCTTATCTATTTTGCATTTAATATCATCCATTTACAACTTTTAAATTGATCATTAATACAATTTTATTTCACTTAAAACCCATACCCAATCATTTTCAAACTTGTATAATGTAAAGACATAAAATCATTCATAAATCCCTATAAATTTATCACTTAGATACCTATACCTATAAGTTACCTGATCTTTCACCTTCACCTGGCTTTAATGCCTTTTTGACTAGATTTTATTAAAACTAGGCCTATTACTTATCTGCCTTCTATGATTCTTGTATCTTTATAATTTCCCTCACCTCTTGAGTAATCTCTTTCAATACTTGTTATGCACTCAAATCCTTTTAGTGACCATGTACATGGTTTAATTCTTCATCTTTGAAGCTTTATATTTGATAAAATTGTAAGATAAACTTTTACCTGTGACTAAAATGTCTTTAGTCTGATAAAAGGCAACCTTACTAACTTGAAACAAAATATTCACTCATGAGACAATGATCCATCTTTGGCCAAAACCCTTTATCATCCCCTAATACCACCTAATGCATAATTTGATCTTCTACGTTTAAGAAGGCTATGAAAGTCCTATTCATATTATATAAGATCATCAATAATTACAACCTTACTTATCCACTCTTTTTCTAAACTTGATTCAAAATCCACCCTTAAAAAATCTTCTTTTAAACTAGTCAATTACTCATTAGGTCTGCTCTTAACTAATCACCAATCTCTCAAATCTACTCTCCTTATTTTGTACAATATTCTTTATGACACTTTGGATAAGTATTAGGAAAACCCAAGGATTTATGTAGGTGTCAAAACTTAAAATAAATCAACAAACTATATGTCTCTAAGAGATTGAGCTCTCATTCTCAAATTCTATCTTTTTAAGTTTCTAGGTCTCTAGACCTAGTTGTTGCTCCAATAGGTCAATTTATCAAAATAGAGTTTTTATATCTTAAAAATTATATTTATAGTAGTATTTTATCAATTGTAACATGTTTAAACCCTTACCCAAGTTTATATAAATCAAATCAATCAAAAAATCATCTTACCTTATACACAACTTTATCAAAAATGGTCTTTTACAGGTATACACAAAAACAATCCTCTATACCTACAATTTCAAACCTCTTTCAACCTAATTATACTTATAATAAGTTATAAGATCCATTTCCTAGATTCTCAGAAAGTTTTAGATCTTATTTTTCAATTTTTTTTGTTTTAGAGGTGTTTTACTCATGAAACCCTTCAAATTTACTCAGCATTTCTATAGGTTGAGAGCTTAGCATAACTATTGTTATGATACTTAATAAAAAAAATGACATTAAAAATATGTTTGGGAGTATTTAACATCTAGTTCTGGGTTATTGGCTTCCCATCAGGCTTGATCGACAAACCTACCACCCATTCCAACCTCAAGAATGCCCTTCCCAATACAAGAAAAATGTAAATTTTTAGCCTATGTTCAAACACACGTAAAAAAACTTGTAAGTCATTTATGTGAAACATAATATCCCCCATACCTATTTAATCCCTCTAATCACACCCCAAATCACTCAAGTGGAACCTTCGAGAGTAATCTGTTGGATAAGTTGTAGTGATGGGTCTAAAAATGCAACTTTTTGGCATTGGACAAGGAACTTCTTGAGCTCCAACTACCATTTCTACCTCTAAGACATAAACCTAAGAATATATCAATTTTATCACATCCAAATATGAAAATTACATGTTATCACTTTGCTATGACATTCAAATCCAACCAGAAGTGTATTTTCACTACTGCTTAGGAGCACGAAAACACTGACAATAAATGTTGTCAAAGTTTAAGTTATGGATGTAAAAATATTATCCCAATGATTTATAACACTAATAACACATATAGGGGTGGATAAAATATAGGACTAGGTTATTGGCCTCTCATTAGGCTTGATTGACAAACCCACCAGCCATTTTGGCCTCAAGAACACCCTTCCTAATACAAGAAAAATGTAATTTTTTAGCCTAAGTTCAAACACATAAAATGAAACATGTAAGTCATTTTTGTGAAATTTTAGATCCCTCCCATGCCTATTTAAGCCCTTTAATCATACACCATATCACTTAGGTGTAACCTTTGAGAGAAATTTGTTGGACAAGTTAGAGTGATTGGTCCAAAAATGCAACTTTTTATCATTGAACAAGTAACTTCTTGAGCTCCAACTACCATTTCTACTTCTAGGACATCCACCTAAGAATATATCACTTGGATCATGTCCAAATAGGAAATTTATATGTTATCACACCACCACCATGTCTAAATCCACCTAGAAGTGCATTTTCACTACCATTCAAGAGTACAAAAACACTGACAACAAATGTTGTCAAAGTTTAAGTTGTGGTTGTAAAACTATTGTTATGATACTTTATAAACAAAAATTGACTCTAAAAATACCTCTAAGGGGTAAAATAATGTATATTACCATGTTCTTGGACTCCCATTAGGCTTGATTGATAAACCCACCACCCATTGTAGCCTCAAAAATGCCCTTCTCAATACAAGAAAAATGCAAATTTTTAGCTTAAGTTCAAACATACATAAAATGAAACCTGTAAGATATTTACATGAAATTTAAGATCCCTCCCTTACCTATTTAATCCTTATAATTTCACCCCAAATCACATATGTGGAACCTTCAAGAGGAATCCACTAGACAAGTTGCATTGATGGGTCCAAAAATGCAACTGTTTAGCATTGAACAAGCAACTTCTTGAGGTCCAAATGACTTTTTTGCCTCTAGGACCTCCACCTAAGAATATATCACTTTGATCACATTCAAATAGGAAAATTACATGTTATCACACCTCCATGATGTTGAAATTCACCTGAAAGTGCATTTTCACTACTATTTAGGAGCGTGTAAACACTGACAATAAATATTGTCAAAGTTTAAGTTATGGTTGCATAAATATGGTTTTGATGCTTCCTGATTGAAAAATGACACTACCAAAACATCCAATGGGGTGGATAACATATAATACTAGGTTATTAGCCTCCCATCATGCTTGATCGATAAACCCACCACCTATTTTGGCCTCAAGAATGCCCTTCCCAATACAAATTTTTTTAGCCTATGTTCAAACATGCATAAAAAAAAATTAATTCATTTCCATGAACCATTAGATCCTTCCCCTACCTATTTAATACCTATAATTATGCCTTAGATCACTCAGGTGGAACATTTAAGAGAAATCTATTGGACAAGTTACAGTGATAGGTCTAAAAATACAAACTTTTGGCATTGAACAAACAACTTCATGAGCTCCAACTACGATTTCTACCTTTGAAACCTCCACCTAAGAATCTATCACTTCAATCAGATCCAAAATAAGATTATCTTAGTTTGAATAATATATAATTCTCTATTGAAAGTGTCAACCACATGAAGGTGGAAGCTTATCTGACACCACTAACCTACAAAAAAATATTATTAAGTAATTAAAAATGAAATTCATATGTACTACCTAGAAAATAAAAAATATTTGGTAAAATTGATTACATCTACATTTGAAAAGTCAACATACCTATGTATTTCAATCCAACAAACCACTAGGATCTGCTCTAACCTTAATAATATAAAGAATAATTTCATGGTTTAACTCTCAAACTTTTCATAGTTTCTTGTTTAATGGCCTCCCATGATATTTTTTTAATTGAATATTCATTGAAAGAATCAAATTTGAATAGTGAAATATCTTCCTATGCATTTTAAAATCTTTAAATAACCATTGATTTAAATATTTTATAAGACATCATTGAAACCAAATTCCAGTGACTACCATTGATCGGGTGGGATAGTCAATGTTTTTTCCATCTATAACTGGGGAAGTTAATTTTTTTATTTCTCTTTACACACTAACACAAGTAGTAATTAGTACCCTCTTCACTATCCTCATTTGCAATAACTACAAAACCATGCCCTGTATCATAAAAACCAAATTTTAATGATAATATGAAGAATATAATGAGAATAAATTATACAAAATGAAAAATATTCGACTTGGCTGCACTAGATCAGATACATGGTTAAATTCATATGAATATGTCATATTTTTAAGTTATAATGTTGTTAAAACCTGATATGTGTTGATTAGAATTAAAGTTTTGGAACTCCAATCATCCACCCACTCTTATGACTCACAGTCATTCCAAATAGAGTCCACACATGTAGAACAAAAACATGATAAGTGTCTCATATGAAAAGTCCAAGAACTTACATTTGAGCTATGAAATGAGTGGAGGTCACTTGAACCCATTAGAGTTATACAATCCTCATACTTGGACAAGTGTTCTTCCTCCATTAACCAGAAATGTCTATGAACAATAGAATTTGTGATACATAAGAATCTTTAATTGTATTAATTTTGGGTTGCTTTAGTTATTAAAATTCATTTGATGTATGATTTTCATGGTTAGGAGTCCTAGGAGTTCATAGAGTTCAAATTTAGGCTCATGTGGGGTTTTCCTACCAAATCTAGAATTCAAATATTTGAATTCTAAGAACTTGTTTGTATGGGATTTTGAACATTGAAAAGAAGGTAATTAGGGTTTAAGTGTTTGTATTAAGTTTAGAAGGAGTAAAAGATAAACCACTATGTACTTGGTTCATTTGTATAGCTATGTTAGGAGTTAGGGTAGTTAAGCCTCGTCAACATTCTTGTGAAGGAATACAAGAATCCATTGGAAGTAGTTATAGATTATATATACTTGTAAATGATGATACTTGAGTAAGCTATGGGGATGGAATCAAGGTTTAAATTAATGTTAAACCCCAAGGTAATGAATAAGAAAGTTTCTTGATTTTGAAAACTAATTATGCAGATCATTTTATAACATGTACCCTATGTTCATGATGATTGAGAATGCATATGTTTGAGGGAGAGAATCTATGGAAGGTTGATTGACTACATAACTACCTTGGTAAGCTTTTGTTTCAATTTTTTTTAGGTTTTATATATAGTTTTAAATTTTTTGATTGTATATTTCTTGAAGTACTTAGTTAAGACCCTGTAGAAGTTTGTGGCTAAACATATAGTCCAATCAAGAATTTGAGTAAATTGACTAATAAAGGCATTCAAGATGAAACCAATGTGTTGAGAAGGTATATAAGAGTATTTTAGTCCCTATTAAATCATTATAGTGGGTTAAAATTGTTTTTTAAGCTTGATCATTCAAATGTTCTCCCTCGAGTTACTATGGTCTATGTAAACCCTGTATAAAATTAAGAAGTTACACATAGTCAAACCAAAATCTATAATAATAGACTAAAAAAGGAGCTAAATAAGAGTCTAATGAATCAAGAAATAAGTATAAACCATAATTAATCATCACAATATCTTTAAAGTTCTTTTATTGTTGGAAAAATCAATTTGACCCTTCATAGGTTAGTCACAGTCAGTCTATACCATGTGCTAGGGTTTCCAGATAAGAAGTTGATTTTAAAAAGATTCCACCATCAAAAAGTTTTAAAACTTGTTGATTCAAAGAATCATAATGTTTTCCAAGATATTTTGAAGGTTTTATACTAGAAAGGTATGGATGCATATAAAAATAGGAGACCGTGTGTAACATAGGGTAGAGGAGACCTAATAGGCCTAAATAGTGCCTAAAAAGTGATTAAAAAGGAGAGTTATGAGTGTCGATAGATCAAGGAAGCTCTTGAAGAGTAATAATTATATATAGGGTATTTGAGAATGAGTTTGGTTTCTCAATTAATGCCCTATCATGTCTATAGAATAGAAAATAGTGAAAAAAGGCTAGTAGAGTAAGGTCACAAGAAGTAAGGGATTAGTGAAGAGATGAATAGTGAAGATTGAGTGGATGGGTTGAATGGTCTAGGGAGTTGAAATGTAACTATGAAGGATCACATGAACATTAATTAGGGATAAAGTATTGAGTCTTGGCATGGAATTAGTAAATTATGAAGTCAATGAGAATAAGTGAGCATTGGAGAGAATGGGGAATGTGAGAGTGAAAAATGGTGATTTTAGATAGAGTTAAGAGTATTAAGGATAGAGAAGTCAAATAAAAGAAGAAGATTTAGTTTCTTATTTAGAGAGATAAGAGTGAATGTATGATGAAATAACTTAGAAATCTAGTATAGAGAGAAGAGAGAAAAGTGTCAAAGACAAAGAACAAAGGTCAGAGATGGGTATGTGGTAAAGGTGAGTGTATGTTTGTTCATGTTTCCATCCATAATAGAAAAGTATGTTGAATACCTCTACATCATTTGGTATCATAGAGATAAGTTGTTTAGGGAAGAGGATAAATAAGGATTGAAAGAAAAGTAAGATTGTGTGAAAAGAGCCCTTAAGTCATAGAGGTTTGGTGAGAGAGAGAGAGAGAGAGCTAGTGAAAGATCAAGGAGAGCTTGAAGACAAAAATTTGGAAGACCCAAGTGAGGTCAAGAAGACAAGCTTGTCAAAAAGAGATAGTCTAGGTGAGACTTAGAGAGAGAGAGTTAAGAGAGTGAAAGAGAGATGAAGGGCTTGAAGTAAGAAGGTTGCCACAAGGAAATAGAGACAAAAAGTTTAGAAGAGAGAGATTACTGAGTTGAAGGCAATATTGATAGGTTTATATCAAGTTTTAGAGGAGATTAGACCAAAGTTTTCAATTGGAATTAAAAAAATAGTGAGATGGATTCTCAAGGAAATGATGATGAAGAAGAAAAAAAAAGAAATTGTGTGCAAAACGAGAATATAGTTGAGGGTAATAACCAAGCAAACTAAAAAGATAGAGAAGGGGGAAGTAAGTCTCATAATGATCAATCTAATGATTTATCATGTGTGTATATAAGTGTAAGAGATGATTAAGGAAATTAACTAGGGGAGACAATGTATAGGCTCAAGGAACAAGAAGAAGAAGCACTTGATCAAGTAGAGATCAAGAGGAATATAGATGAATGGTGCAAAGTAATGGAGGATAAGGATAAGAGACCAAAAGAAGAGAATGGAACACAAGTTGCCAAGAAAAGGAGAGAGGAGAATGTAGTAGTTAAACATAGTTCAAAAGCATTGATTATAGGTAGTTAGGAGTTGGTACAGTTAGTCAAGCATAATGAGGTGAGTGAGACATTAAGTGAACCTTGAAATATAGGTGTTATAACTAAATATAAGCCCGATTTGGTTTGTGAAACTAAATATTTATCAAAATATCACTTTAAAAAGATGGCTATAGGGTTGTCAAATCAATTGTCATTAATAAGCAATGTAAAGTATTTAGAAGAGTTTGTTGGGAAGGTTAGAATGTTGAAAGAACTTGATTTGGGGAAATCAATGAATAAAAATTTGATAAGTGGGTAGAACTATGTGGACAACCAATTAATAAATTCACAACACACAAATAATAAGAATGAGATATAAGGAGAAGAACAAGATGAGTTGGTGACTGATTCGAAGATGAAAAATCATCTATATAGGGCATATTAAGATGCTTAGTGTTGGTTAAATATTTTGTCAATCAACGTACTGCTAAACAAAATAGGTCTGATCAGCCAAAATAGGAAGATTAGTAATCCAAATGTGTAGTTTTACCACATCAAAAAGACACTGATCTCTCCTCTCATCAAGGGGAGGTTCCCTGTAGGTATGTTATATATATATATATATATATATATATATATATATATATATATATAAACAAAAAATAATACTCATGGGTAGGACAAACCATCCATCTCTCTTTCTTCAGAGATGATGCACACAAATCAAAGGAAAAACTTAGGGGAAATGATAGACAGTACTCCTTTTCTTTTAGAAGTACAATTCAACAAACCACAAGAATACTCCTGGTAGTAACAACAAAATTTAGAAAAGGATGTAATGCCCAGAAAATCGAGATGTAGCACAAAGTCTTCACTTGGATTGCTTAAGAGTAAGATAGGAAGGACAATGAGGGCACAAAGTCTCTCCACAGTTGACTCTTTAGGACACCTTCTTGACTGTTGTCACTAATTCTACTTATTGAATTAAAGGAATAGAAGATATATTGAAGAAAAAGACATAAGAACAATTTCCTCAATAACAAAGATATTACAACAAAAAGTCTAAAAAACCACTTGATTTCTTATTCCAGTAACAAAATATGATTGGCAATCTGAGCTCAAAGTCTCAGTAATGCCTTATAATTTGGGTAGAGTTTCGTTCTAATTGTCAAAAAAGAGACCCCATTTACAATAGAAAAGAGTTCCTTAAATCGCCTCTTCAAAAAGGACTCGAGAATAATAATACATCATTTTGCATTAGAATCTGTTAAGAAGACATGCTGGAACTTAGGGGCATTTTACCCATTTGATTTTATCAATGTAGGGAAACAAGTCATGCTTATTGAAAGTTTGCAACTTTTAATGTCCACCTGATGATCTGATCTTATCTTCATCATTCCTCCTTTTCTAGTTAATTGAATCGGGTCCTAGATTTAGTTTGCTATTTTTTTTCCTTCCCTGCTTTCTACAAGTCTTGGCCTTGAAATCTATGAATGTATTCTGGTCTGTATGTTCAAAGGATCAACGGTTAATTCACTATGTTGAATTTGACATTTTCAATTACGTCATTCCTTTGTCCTCTTTCGGCTTTTCTATTTGGCACTTTTTTGGATTAAACTTGCCCTTTAAGGCCATGGCTTTTAAAAGATCCCTGAATGGCCTTTGGGCTTCTTGTTTTACATCCTTCTCAAAGGGAAGGTGACCCTTCAACTTTAGGAAGTACCCTTTAAGTTGGTAGCCGAGAGTCCCCTGCAAGGGCACCTACCCTTTGGGGTCCTTCAACGGCCCTTCATAAATTCCCCCAGGCTTTTTCCTACAGACAATTCTTAGTCTTTTTGAGTTCTAAAAGAATTACCTTTGCAAATGACCCTTTTAAAGGGTACTTTCATTGATCAAGTGTCCTCTGTAAGGACACTTGTCCTTTGGGAGGATTTTTCCTTTTGCATTGAACCACCCCTTTGAACTTTGGCGATGACCCAACTATTGAACCATTCCATTGAACCAAGGCTTTGAACCTTTTCGTTGAACCAAGATGTTGAACCAACCATTGAACCAAGTTTTGGTTCAATGGTTCAAACAAAGCCTTAAACCGACTAATGAACCATTTGATTCAACCAAAGAATGAATCAAAGTAGATGAACCAAATGTTGAAACAAAGTGTTGAATCTGTTGATTGAACCCACCTTTGAACCATTTGACATTGAACCAAAGGATGAACCAAACATTGAACCTGCTACTGATGCTTGCCGATGGAGATTTCTATTTGAACCAAGGTGATTAACCAATTCTAAAAATGACCAATTGTTAGAAATTGATTCTTTTGATTGAAGCCACCTATAAAAGCCATGAAACTCGTTGAACTTGTAGAAATGAGCTTACTTGCAGAGTTCATAGATTTAAGCCTGCAAAGTTCATAGATTTCTGAAAATCTTGAAAAATGAGGAATTTGAATGCCCAAGACAAATTTTGGAAAGGGAAGAGATTATTTTGGTCTGTAGGACCAAAATAATTCAAATCCCAAAAATGAGTGATATTTTTGGGGGACAACAACTGGCTCCTATTGGGGAACTTCTGTCAATTGCAAAAAGAAATGAAAGGAGTAGAATCCAGAATCTCTAGTGTCTTCATGTGTACCATTGGGTTATGGAGTCATGCTACCCAAAAATGAAAGGCATCAAAAATGGAAACAAACAAAACAAAATAGAATTGAAAACTGTACAAATATACATATATACAGATGCAAAGATCTGACACTTCAAGAATTGAAGTGTTTTAGATGCTGCTTCTTGAGAGATAGTGAAAATAGTGTGCCATCTTGGTAAACCAGTAGGAAAACATTTTACCCCCAAAAATGGTGATGGGTGAATGGAGCTCTCCACCAGGAAACCAATTTTTTGTGTCTTCCTCTTGGCCTTTTCTTCTTCTTGTTCCAAGGTAGGATGTGGTCTTCAAACTAGAAACCATAACTCCTTGCTTTCTTGGTGAAGGATTCCTTTGCCTAATTTTGATTTGTAGCAGCATGGTCCACCATCATAACTTGTTATTCTACTGGTCTAGTCTAGCATATGATTGGATTGTCCATATCAAACTCCTAAAAAATTATCAACTTAGCATCTCCTTTGATGTGAAGGAGTTTTATTTCTTCATCTTGAACACTCTTCAATCTGAGCAATAGAGATTTACATCCAACTGTATTATTGGTGTTGCTAACTTGCAAATTGCATGAAGGAAGAATATCTCCTTGAGGAGATATCAATACAGTTCCAACTTCATCATTGGTGGAAGAATTGCTATCATCATTAGAAGCTAATCTCCTATCATATTTCTCTCTATTAGAGATGGAAGATCCTTCCTTATTTATACTGCATCCTACCAATTCTCTTGAAGTCTTATTTGGATCAATTCTTGGATTGTCAGCTACAAGACTTTCATCAGAAACATGAACATCCTCTGTGGTAAAGAAATAATTACCCCTACTTGAAGACTCAGACAAAATTTGTGCTATAGGGGCTGATGTTTGGGTGATCACGTATTTTGTCTCAAATAGGTCTGCATTTGGTTCTCCATCAATGTCTAATTGCTCAAGATTGACTTGCAGGAATTCAAACTCAGTCATTTGAATTTTGGATTCCTTGACATGATCAATCATGTCAAATGACTGGAATGGATTTAGAAGAGAGGATGAGAGTTCATCCTTTTGATTTCTAGGAGGAGGAGGACTGGTTTGTGAAGCTAAGGTAGAAGGTACAGAGATGTTTGATGTACTTACTTCTTTGGTAATCATTGGGTCCTTTAATTGAAAAGGAAGAGGGGTTCTCTAATCAGTAATTGAAATTGCTGGTTGGGTTCACTCCTCTGTCTTCTCTTTATCAGCCTGCTAGGCTGACTGATTCTAGGACTGGGTGAATACTGCGTATGGTCCTTTGATTGCTTCACCTTCACTTTTGGGTTCATCTTGGTAATTCAGGAAACCAATGTGGGAGTCACCAGCTAATTCTTCTAGATCCTCCCTAAAGAGATTAGTGCCATTTTATTACTCTAACTCAGGTTGGAAATAGGAAACATGCTTTGTTTCCAGATATCCAACTATCGAGTTTGTTGGAAGTGCTTTAAGGGCAGGATTGCCCTTGAGTTCTGGTAGCGTTGCCTTGATATGGCTGATTGGGGAATGTCCTTCTTGGTATATCTCTGTATGAAGGAATAGAAGACATACCTTGTGCCACTTGCCTTTTTAAGGCAAGTAATTCATTTGCTAGCTTTTGTACCATTGGGTCGGTGGTGACTGTGGGTGAGTATTCAAAAGATGAAGAGGGTTTAACTCTATTAAGATCTCTCCTTATCTTTCCTACTCAGATAAGGTCATATTATAGCTTAGTAGCCAAGTCTTGAGTAGCCTCAAGGTCTATGTGTCTAGCCTGTCTCAACAAAAAACTCACTTCAGGCAGCTATGAGTTGATGAAGAAACACATGAGATTTTGAGGTGTCGACTAGGCGATCATGGGAATCCTATGCCTCAGCTTGTTGAACCTAGCAATGAAGTCCCTCATATGTTCATGGGGATCCTTATTCATCTATGTGAGCTGGGCTAGCAAGGCATGTGCATCATCTGTGGGCTTGAATCTTGCTTCAAACTTGGATTTAAGTGTATCCCAATCAGTCACTGATCTAGCTTATAGATGGTAGAACCAGTCTATAGTAGCACCTTGTAGTGTCTCCACAAAAAGATTGACTACCACATCTTCAAATTCCACCCCTATAACACCACAGGCTATGCTGAAGATTGCAATGTGTTCATCAGGGTGAACTATCCCATCACCAAAGAATTTGGGAAAATTCTTTCTTGAACTACATGGGAGTTCATGCAGAGGTGGAGTTAGATTAAGTGGACCAAAAGAGTTACCCTAAGGGCCTTGAACTGCCATGATCAGATTATGAACAATAGGGACAACACATCTGAGGGAGTTGTGAGATTATAGGACAAAAATGGAAAAGAGATTGGCCCTGCTTCAGCTTAAAGCTTGAGGCTTCAAACTGCACTTTCTTTCCCAGTAACTCTGATTTTGCAAACCAGATAATATAATGGAGATGAATGAAAATGGAGATGAATGAAAATGGAGATGGATGAAAATGGTAAGGCTATAAATGGATAATGGGTAAGACATGAAATAGAGTTGAGTCGCCAGAGTCTATAATGGATAAGGTTATAATGATAATGGGTTATATAGGTGATGTTTCAATCTGAAACTTGAGGCTCCAAATTGCACAATGTTATGTATATCCCCAACGGAGTTGCCAAAAACTATTGGTTGAATATTTTGTCGATCAGTGTACTGATAAACAAAATAGGTCTGATTAGCCAAAATAGGAAGATTAGTCATCCAAATGTGTAGTTTTACCACATCAAAAAGACATTGATCTCTCCTCTCATCAAGGGGAGGTTCCTTATAGGTATGCTATATATATATATAAATAGAAAATAATACTCATGGGTAGGACAAACCATTCATCTCTCTTTATTTAGAGATGATGCACATGGATCAAAGGAAAAACTCAAGGGAAATGATAGATAGTACTCCTCTTCTTTCAAAAGTACTACTTAACAAACTATAAGAATACTCTTGGTAGTAAAAACAAAATGTAGCAAAGGATGTAATAACCAACAAATCAAGATGTAGCACAAAGTCTTCACCTAGATTGCTCAAGAGTAAGATACGAAGGACAATGAGGGCACAAAGTCACCTCAAGGTCCTTTACACAGAAATGAAAAGAAAACACACTAAAGTCAATTATAGGGGTACAAAGTCTCTCCATAGTTGACTCTTTAGGACACCTTCTTGACTACTATCACTAATTCTGCTTGTTGAATTAAAGGAACAAAATATATATTGAAGAAAAAGACATAAGAACAATTTCCTCAATAACAAAGATATTACAACACAAAGTCTAAAAAACCACTTGTTTTCTTATTCCAGTAACAAAATATGATCGACAATCTGAGCTCAAAGTCTTAATAATGCCTTAAAATTTAGGCAGAGTTTCATTCTAATTGTCAAAAAAGAAATCCCATTTACAATAGAAAAGAGTTCCTTATATCACCTCTTCAAGGACTTAGGAAAATTAATACATCATTTTGCATTGGAATTCGTTAAGAAGACACACTGGAACTTAGGGGCATTTTACCCATTTGATTTTATCAATACAGGGAAACAAGTCACGCTTATTGAAAGTTTGCAACTTTCAATTTCCACCTAGTGATCTAATCTTATCTTCATCGTTCCTCCTTTTTTGGTTAATTGAATCGGGTCCTAGATTAGTTTACTATTTTGTTCCTTCCCCACATTCTATTGGTCTTGGCCTTGAAATCTATGAATGTATTCTGGTTTGTATGTTTAAAGGATTAACAACTAATTCACTGTGTTGAATTTGACATTTTTGGGTGCGTCATTCCTTTGTCCTCTTTCAAGTTTTTTGTTTGGCACTTTTCCAGATTGAACTTGCCCTTTCGGGCCACAGCTTTTAAAAGATCCCTGAATAGCCTTCAGGCTTCTTGTTTTACATCCTTCCCAAAGGGAAGGTGACCCTTTAGCTTCAGGAAGTGCCCTTTAAGTTGACAGTCGAGAGTCCCCTCCAAGGGCACTGCCCTTCGAGGTCCTTTGGTGACCCTTTGTAAATTCCCCCGAGCTTTTCCCCAAGCTTTTCCCTATAGATAATTCTTAGTCTTTTTGAATTTTGAAAGAATTACCTTTGAAAATGACCCTTCTAAAGGGTACTTTCATTGATCAAGTGTCATGTGTAAGGACACTTGTCCTTCATGAGGCTTTTTCCTTTTGCATTGAACCGCCCCTTTAAACTTTGGTGATGAACCAACTATTGAACTATTCCATTGAACCAAGGCTTTGAACCTTTTCATTGAACCAAGATGTTGAACCAACCATTGAACCATGTTTTGGTTCAATGGTTCAAATAAAGCCTTGAACCGACCGACAAACCATTTGATTGAACCAAAGAATGAATCAAAGCATTGAAACAAATCAGATGAACCAAATTTTGAAACAAAGCATTGAACCGCTTGATTGAACCCACCTTTGAACCATTTGACATTGAACCAATGGATAAACCAAACATTGAACCCACTGTTGATGCTTGTCGATGGAGATTTTTGTTTGAACTAAGGTGATGAACCAATTCTAAAAATGACCAATTGTTAGAAACCGATTCTTTTAATTGAACCCATCTGCAGAAGCCGTGAAACCCATTGAACTTGTAGAAATGAGCCTATTTGCAGAGTTCATAGATTTAAGCCTACAGAGTCCGTATATTTCTGAAAAGCTTGAAAAATGAGGAATTTGAATTCCCAAGACAAATTTTGGAAAGGGAAGAGATTATTTTGGTCTGTAGGACCAAAATAATTCAAATGTTGTCCCAAAAATGAGTGATATTTTATGGGGGACAACACTTAGCATCAATAAAAACATGAAATCAAGGATAAGAGTTGGATTATGCCTCAAATTCATGAGGAGAGACATTTTTTTATCTAATTATTTGTTTTTAGTTGTAGGTATAGCTTGGATGAAGATATCATGAGGAAAGACAAAGTACAAGTGTGGAGCTGAAGAGTATGTGCATCTATATGAGAGACTAGTTATAGCAGTAGTAAAGAGATAAGGAGGTATACATTTATATAGTATACCTTGGGATCTAGGAGGTCATGAAAAGTAGAGTAGGATTTAGTAAGGATAAGTGATGTTGAGGAAGGTTTCAAGAACAATCATTCATAAGAAGATCCATTCAAAATTTAGGGGAAGTTTCTTTTTCCCCTTGGTAGTATGATGCACGGGCATATTCAATTATATTAATATTGGGTTGCTTTAGTTAGTAGAGTAATTTAAATTATTATTGTCATTATTAGGAGTCATTGGAGTTCATAGAGTTCAAATTTAGGCTCACACAGGGTTTTCTCACAAATATAAAATTCAAATATTTGAATTCTAAGAACTTATTTTTATGGGATTTTGAACATTGGAAAGAAGGTAATTAGGGGTTAAGTGTTTGTATTAGGTTTCATAAGGAGTCAATGATAAAACACTATGTACTTGAGTCATTTTTATAGCTATGTTAGGAGTTAGGGTAGTTAAACCTTGTCAACATTCTTGTGAAGGAATACAAAAATCTGCTGGAAGTAGTTGTAGACTATATATACTTGTAAATTGTGATACTTGCTTAAGTTATCAAAATAGATTCAAGGTTTAAATGAATTTTAAACTCTAAGGAAATTAATAATATAGTTTATTTATTTTGAAAACTAATTATGCAGATCATTTTATACCCTATACCCTATGTTCATGATGATTGAGAATGTATGTGTTTGAGGGAGAGAATCTATGGAAGGTTGATTACATACATAACTACCTTGATAAGATTTTGTTTCAAATTTTTATAGGTCCTATATACAATTTTAAATTTTTTTATTGTATATTTCATGAAATACTTAGTTAAGACCCTATAGAAGTCTATGACTACACATATAGTCCAATCAAAAATTTGAGTAAATTGACTAATAAAGTCATTTGAGAGGAAATAAATATGTTGAGAAGGTATAGAGGATTCTTGTAGTCCCTATTCAATAATAATAGTGGGTTAAAATTGGTTTTTAATCTTGATCATTCAAATGTTCTCCCTTAGGTTATTATTGTCTATGCAAACCCTGTATAAAATTGATAAATTACACATAATCAAACCAAAATTTGTAACAAAAGACTAATAGAGGAGTTTAAGAGGAGTATAATGAATTAATAAGGAAGTATAATTGTTTTAAATACCTTAATAAATCATCATATTATCTTGAAATTCCTTTGAATGTTGGAAAAAATAATTTGACCCTTCTCAGGTTGGTCATAATCAGTCTCTACCCTGTGCTTGGGTTTCTAGACAAGAAGTTGATTGTCAAAAGATTCCACTATCAAATTTTTTTGAAACTTGGTGATTAGAAGGATCATAATGTTTTCCAATATATTTGGAAGTTTCTATACCATAAAGGTATGGATGCGTACATAAATAGGAGATTGTGTGTAACATAAGGCAAATGAGACCTAATAGGTCTAAACATTGCCTAGAAAGTGACAAGAAAGGAGAGCTATGAGTGTAGATAGATCAAGGAAACTCTTGAATATTAATAAATCCATAGAGGGTATCTAATTATGATCTTTGTTTCTCAATTAATGCCCTATCCTATCTGTACAATAGAAAATAGTTAAAAAGGCTAGTAAATGAAGGTGAAAAGAAAGAAGTAAGGGATTAGTGAAGAAATGACTAGTGAAGATTGAGTGGATGGGTTAAATGGTCTAGGGAAGTTTAAATGTGACTATGAAGGATCACATGAACATTAATGAGGGATTAACTATTGAGTCTTGGCATAGAATTAGTAAATTATTAAGTCAATGAGAAGAAGTGAGCCATTGGAGAGAATGGGGAATTTGAGAGTGAAAAGATGGTGATTGTAGATAGAGTTGAGAATACTAAGGACATAGAGGATAAAGCAAAAAATAAGAGTGAAGTGTCTTATTTAGAGAGATAAGAGTGAATGTATAATGCAAGAACTTGGAAATATAGTATAGAGAGAAGATAGAAAAGTGTCGAATATAAAGAAAAATGTCAAAGCTGGGTATGTGTAGAGGTGAGTGTATGCTTGTTCATGTTTCCATCCATCATAGACAAGTATGTTTAAGACCTCTACATCAATTTGGTTGAGCACCATGACACATGTTCTCATTATACCATTCAACCATGGTTTCTACATTTGTCAAATGAACACCCTCTTCAAATTTCAACTCCTCCCTTGTAATAGCTCTTTTTACACATGCTCGCATTTTCCATGGCTAGCCTCAGTGAAACTCTAAATGTGTTTTACACCAGTGTTAACATGCATCTGACTCAACCAATAAATCATTTGTGTATTTTTAAATTATGATGTGTAATTGTATGACCAAATGTAATGTTGATTGAAAGTAATTTTCCTCTGACTCAACTATTCATAAAACTTCTAAAAATAACCTTGCACAAAAATAATTTGAATGATCATTAATGATACAGAAATGGTACTCCATTAATATTTTTTATTGTTTCTCTGTATTATCAAGTGCATTCATGAACTCTATATGCACAAATATGGCAACTTGTGTTGAGTTGTAATATTGTGACTAAACTTCTATTTGGGGTTTGAATGTGTAATTTTTAGCAAATTCAACTACTAAAGCAATCAAACCAAGTGGGAATTTATCCTTGCTTATCTTGAAATGTTCATCTAACCATCTATCCTTGTATGTGTGCCTTGCATACTCATAAAAAAATTTTCCCTAAATTTGACCAAAAATTTATAAACATGTATCTTTTTTGTAACAAGCTCACATATTTTAGATTCTTTGCCATATTTTACTTGATAAGTCACTGATTTATATTTACTTAAACCAACTAATTCATGTCCAATTGCAGTTTTAATTTCCTCATGGATACATTTTTTTTAATTTTGGCAATCCACCACAAATGCTGTAATTTCCATTTAAACATGATTTTTTATAAAATAATTATCCATATGATCTTTTGCAAAAGGTAGTTGGAATAAATTCCTGGCTGATTTTGATGAAAATTCAATGCCACACTCCCATAAAATGTTTTTAGTATGCAAAGTACAATGAATATGGTTAAAAACATCATAGTGCATTGAAAATTCAATATGTTGCCTACAACAAGTGGTGCATGTGTGATTTATTTTTACATAAAAAGGTTTGGCCATCTCAAAATATCTTTGAAAAAGAGAAATTTATGGATGTTTTCTAAATATTTGGAGTAAAATAATGTTTGATTCATATCCAATAAATGTTTTGGATGTGGTTCACGGTTACAAGAAACAACTCTTCTTTTTACTACATCTCTTGCAATGGGTAAAACTCTTTTATTGTCTTTCTAAAATTGAGCAAGTAAATCTTTAAGATAATCGTCTATAACATTTTCCTTTCATGGAAGTCTATCAAAGAATGCCCAGAGCTCATTAGTATTAGGTTCATTAAGTCTTTCACATCTTTCAATTACTTTCATTAATGATTTTTTGTTTATATTAAGTGTTCAACTTGTTTAGAAACCATTAGTTTTTTCCCTATTTGGTCACTTACTGCACAAGTTGTAAATATACACTGGGCAACATTACAATCTTGGGTGCATGATTTTGGGCATACAATATGATATACATCATGTATATTTTAAGAAATTTCAAAATTTTCATCATCCATGTTATATGTTATTAGTCATAATGTGTACATTATAGGTCTCATCTTAATTAATTTTATCAATGAAAAAAATAATTGACATCTTTGACTATCATAATCCAAATTATGAAAGAAACTATCCCAAATTTGTTGATCTTGTTTTCTTGAATGGTGATCAGACATTTTTTTATACGTATGTTCTAAAATATTTTCATCAACTTCAATTAAGTACTTTTATTTTGTATGCACAATACTTATAGGTGTTGTTAATGGTGGAATTTGTTGAGAGGGTGTTTCAAAATTGTTATTACTTTTATTGTTTAGAGGTGGGATGAAATTTATTCATTGTTTATTTCTTCATTATACATTTCCATGAAATTTTCTTTATTATTAATTTCATCATTATTTGTTTCCATAAAATTTTATTCAGTCATGGGGGTTGAAGCATCATACATAGACTCATCATCAATAAAATCAAAAACTTGGAACTTTGAATGTAAACTTCCAACATTATCTAATTCATTATTGTCAATTTCATTATTATTCATTTCATTATGGTCAATTTCATCATTATTCAATTCATTATCATCAATTTCATCATTGTTTAATTCAATATTATCAATTGGCTCATTATCTATGGCATTTGGTTCATCAAGATTAAGGTTTGTACCTTGTCTACCATGAAGTTTTTGCATTTGTATCTTGTTTTTCTCTCTCAAATTTTGTAATTCCTATTGTGTTTTATTACTCAACATCTTCCTCTTCCTTTAACGTAATTAGTCACCCTTCAAGGACAATTGACAACTTTTCAAATATGGGGTCAAAAGTACATAAGTAAGGTAGGTCCTATGGAAGTGTATGTAGAGAATGTTTGTGTGGACAAAATTCTCAATTTTGGTTTAAAATAGACATTGAAAAGTGAGCTTAGTCTATAATAATAATACGATCACATTATTCTTGATACTAGGTTCTACTTCACCATACACATTGAGAAGTGAGTTTTGTGTATATTAAGAATAATGAGATTGAGTCATAAAATAACGTGATCACATTATTTTATAATGCAAGCATGTTATTCTTAATACTCGATTAGGGTTAAACATAGAGATTGAGAAGTGATTTTTGTATATATTAATAATAATTCAATTACATTATTTAATAACATGATTGCATTATTTAATAATGTGATCACCTTATACTTAATATAAATTAGGGATTAGGGATCAAGGCATTAGTGTATAGGGTTTAGGGATTAGGGCTTACAATATATGTTTTAGGGTTTATAGATTAGGGATTAAGGCATGTAAGTTTTAGGTTTAAGGGTGTATATAAGGTCTAATCACTCTATGTCATGTGAACATAATTTTTACTACAAAAGATGTTAATTGGGACTAAATTGATTGGTAAATAGGGAAACTTTATGATTTACAATTTAGGGTATAGTGTTTAAGGTTTAAGATATAGGGCTTAGGTTTAAGGTACATAGGGTCAATCATAAAGATAATTCTTAGTCTAAATGATTTTAATTTGGGCTAAAATTATTGGTTTAGGGTTTAAAGAGTTTATATTTATGGTTTACAATTTAGGGATTAGAGCTTAGGTTATAAGTTTTAGGGTATATAGTGTACAATCATGATGGTGATTGGGGAAAATTTGAGCTCTTTAAACTTAGATCTGTGAGTAAAGAATGTGATTTTAGGCTCAATTGGCACCCACATCATCACAAATTGAGCCAATTAAGTCAATTATGGTAATGATTGATGCAATTTTGACCAATTTCATCCCTATGAACTTAATTCTTACTATATATAAAGGATGTTAATTGGGGTTAAATTTTTTGGTTTAGGGTTTAGGGTCTATAATTTAAAAGGTTTGGGGTTTAGGGCTTATGGCTTAGGGTTTAAGGTAAATGGTATAGGATTTAGGGTTTAAGTTAAATGGTACAGGGTTTAGGGTTTAAAATATTAGATATAGGGTCCAATCACTAAGGTAATTAAAGAAAATTTGAGCTGTTTGTTCACCTATTTATGATAATTACCTTCATGTTTGAATTTTTGATAAACGTAGGGTCAATTAAGCCATACATGTTACATACATAATATATTATTGATTGAGCCATAAATTTGGTTTAAGGGCCCAATTTTTCCTAAATCATGCCCCTAATTTCACAATTTGACTAATTGGATCAATTCATGATAGAATCGAACTTAATTTTCCCCCAAATCATATCTTTATCTTAAAGGGGTTCAAATTGGCCTCAAATGCCTCCTAGATTAAATGAATCAAATCTTTAGCTAATTATATATGACATGATATTAGGGTTAATTTCACTCCAAATCACATTGAATATATAATTTAAAATACATTTATGTGGCTCATTTTGACCCTAATTACCTCCATAATTGAAATAATCAACATTTGCATTCATTAGCTGATGACTTCAAGTCTATTGAGCTCAAAACCACATTCTATACATGTAGAAATTTCATATAAATAAATAATGTTTCTTTTCTTCAATTGAGATAATGAAATTGGTGTTGATCAACCCCAAAAGCAAATTTAATATTCATGCAATTAGGTTGAAGGGGCTCAAAATAGCCCCAATTTAATTTAGATGCAAAATTAGATTGGTACTCTAAAGTCTAAGTTTTGCCATAGGTTTAAAAATTTCATTTTATGACATCTCATGATAAAATAAGTTATATCATAAAATGTATAATAAGTTACACCTTAAAACCAAATAATTATAAGTAGTCAAGTTAATATATTAAAATGCCCATAAATGTTTTGAAGTCTAATGTGATACCATGACACCTTAATCCACTATCCAAGGTTAGATACCTTTCCTATATCACATGAAATAACACCACTATTAGGGAGCTCAAGAACATATAAGATCATATATAAAATTTGAGGTAAAGAGCAAATTTGGGTTTTTGGGTGTTATGAATATATAACACACACATTTTATTAATTAATATGATCATGTTACTAACATGGTTAATAATGTGATTGCATTAATATCATGATCGTGTTATTAATGCAATCACACTATTTGAATTTGAATTCAAAAACCATGCTTTTTGGCTTAGGAATGGCTTGGATTCTCAATCCAAAAGGCTTGGATCTATCATTCTACAGTCCAGTCCAAGAGTTCTAATAAAAAACAAAAAAAAATAACTTCAATCACCAAATACACTATAAATTTCAATGATAATATCCAAAAACTTAATACTATTGTGACGAGCATGCTCTACCCTTTCCAAAAATATGATTTTTATAATTTTTTGACTAATTTAAGGTTTTAAACTATGTTGATTTCTATATATACCTTTTTATGCCACTACATGCTACAAATATGAATGCCTATACGTGTTCATATAATTTTTTTTTTGTTGATCCATGTGCAAAAAAAATTATATGGTCACAAACTAGGCCTAATTCTACACACAATAAAAAAAATTATTTTGAGGTAGTTAGGTGCACCACATAGATAAGTATCCATGTTTTTATCAGTTTTACATATATATTTACTTGAAAAATTAATAAAAAAGTATTCATTGAAAAAATATAAAAAAATATAGGTCACAAACTAGAATATCTTATGTAAATTTTCCCCAAAGGATCTCAAAGAATAGTAAATGCTGCTCAAAAAATGGTGTGCTACACGGCCATCTATATACTCTATTTTCTTTATAAAAATAGGAGTTAATATTCAAATTTTATATGTTTGACCTAATTATACTTAATTTAAAAAAAAATTTATATTGTTTTGGAAACTAGACTCGAAATGCTACATTTTATATTCTTACACCATCTTCAAATTCAGAGTGTAGATATCTCAAATTATCTATAGAAGTTCAAATTTATGAAGTTTCAATAAAATCATGTCCATAGGTAGGCCACTTTCACCCCCCCAACTTTGTGCACTTACCCATAGACACGTATGAAAAACATAACTATAACTATCACATTATAACCAAACAATGTAGATATTTATGTAACACACAAGATGTAGGTATAATTAAGATATGATATAAAAAATGTAAAATGGATTAATATGATAAATGGAAAGAAAGAAACATATCATTGTAAAATATGCTGTATAGAGATGCCCCTAAGGTAGAGAATTTCACCAATGTGATCATGCACTCCAAAGAGTGGGAAAGAAAGTAACAACATAGCATCTGATAGTCCATTATAATACATATATAACCTATATATCCTACATGTCACTCACTCAAATAATTACCATGATAAGCACATGTGTAAATCATGAAAGTGAAGAATATATAGCATAGGTCTATAAGCATGATATTTTTCCATTGGTACAATTTTTTTTAATTTTCTAACATTTTTACATTGTTTAAATTTTAAGGAGTAGGAAAATAATAATGCCAAGGGGAAAAATCAAGGTGAAATATGTAAATATGAAATCCAAGGGGAATAAAAAAATAAGAATAAGAGGATGAATATTCCAAACATCCTACTACTCCCCTCAAAACCCCTTATATGATAGAATATAAGGTCTCGATATATATGGTATCATTAATATGATTTTTTCAAAAGTGTTTGGAATGAGATAAACAATCAGATGGGAAAGGGATAATGCAACATACCAAGATAAAAGTCCAAGTGGCTTAGAATAATGTTGTTGAGAAATATAAGGAAGTTACCAAATGATATATTAGAAATAGGATGAATGCAATCAAATCAAGAGAGGAAGGCACATGATAGATACAATATGTAGAAGAAATAATCTATGTATAGTAATACAATTATAATACAATAATGATATTATAATGAGGCCCAAGATGTTGGATAGCATGACTAACTGATGATTTGAACTATAATGTGTCACTTGAATTATCATTTAAATTGTCGCAAGATGTGTAATAAATCACCCATAATCCAAAGGAGATATATATAGAGATTGACCTAAAACAGTTGTTAGAACCTCTAAAGAAACATGCATAGGAATATATTGTGATATAAAAAGTGCTAGGAAAGGATTCATAGTAAGAGATTGTAATCCAATCTTGAGACAAGGATGGGAATAAACTTTAAGAATCCTAGGTGCAATTGAAGGATATGGAGCTTAAAGATATTGTATAGGAGATGGTAGTGGTGTTGAAGACATAAATGTAGTAGGAACAATAACTGATGGTGGTGATATAGTATTACTTATCAAACAAGCTTGAAAGATTTACTCCTCATGAAGCACATTAGGTGATCACATGTGGGATCTCATAGGTAGAATATGAGGGTCACAAGGTGTGACATGAATAATATGTAATTTTTTATCATGCAAAATCAGGAGATAATGGTGTAATGTATAATGTATCACACTCATATGATTAATACATGGGCATCCAAGTAATATATTATATGATCTTATATCTAGAATGAAATAAAAGGAAACTAAAAGGATCCTATGACTGACCATAGCTAGTAATGTAGTACCACTAAGTGGTGTGCATGTAATTCCATCATAAATATGAAATATCATAGTGGTGATAAGTAAATATTATTTCGTTTAGCCTTGAATAAATATAATTAACATATTAATAATATTTTTTCTATAACCATTGTCAATCATGATGTAACATGTACTCGAATGGTGATGGGAAACAAATACATGAATGTATAGAGGACCATTTTTTAATTCATCATTAGGTATCTCATGGTCATATAATTTAATTTAAATCACTTGCCCTTAATAAATCAAAACCATGTCAAATATGTTTTCAATCTCATGTTTATTTTAAATAATCAAATATTGTATAGATGTTATCATATAGACATTGTCTTTCTTTGTAGTATTATGATTTGAAAATAAATTTTTGAGTATTTTAAATAATTTTATTAGGAATTACAACATATTAAATAAATATATAATTATATCCCTAAATTCAAATAGTTTTGTTATCGATGTGATCTTGAATCTTGTGTCTTAACTTGAAGCATCAATTAATTGAATGTCTGGAAGCTTGACGATAGTCATAAAATGGGTTTACATTATACCCTTTAGGAAATGCTCAAGTAGTATATAATTTATATGGCTTAGGTAAATTAATAAAATTACATTTGAGCAAGGATTTAAGTACTTTATGAGGTGGATATAGTAATGTTTTAAATTGGTGAGTGCTCCTAGAAGTAGGAAAGATAATCCTATTATTGGTTACAAAATTATGTTGATAGTTTTGGCCTCATTATTATTTTTAAATTTAGATGCATCATTAATCTTAGGTTTGAACATTTTATTTCATTTATATTTGGAGGTAGTTGATGTAGAAGTGATAAATGTATACTTTAACATGTTTGCATCCATAAGTTTTATCTGAATGTTACACAATGAGTGGCAAATCTAATTAGAAGATTCATGTGTTAAACCTAGATTTGTGCTTAAGAGGAGTGAGAAAAGTATTAGAGAATATAATTTAAATATCACTATCAAGAATTTGGTGTGAAATTTTTGTAAGCATGGTCTTAAACATAAGATCATAGTTAACAATACATTCATTAATTCCTTATTTGATTTGATAATTTTTAAAAAATGTGATATTTTGACAAATATTTATAGAAAAGTGGGATAAATACATATCAACCAAATAATTGAATATATGCACATAACCCATAGGTAGGGTGTAGAACCAATATAAAGAATGACCTATAAGGCTTATAGGAAATATATGGGTCATAAGTAAATCGTCTGGTGAAAATCAAAGCAAGATACAAAATAGGCTCTAGTATGATGAGATGGATCCCCATTACCACTGTATAATGTAAATTTAGGCACTTGAAACAAAGGAGAAAATTGGTAAAAAAGTAATTCTATATCTAATGGGTTGTGTAATATATCGTAAGATGAAACCACATGGCTAGGATTATTATATGTTTTAGATAATTGTCCAAGTTGTAATCACATTTCATGAAACATTTGTTGTATTACATGATCAATATGTGTACCACTAGGTGTAGAATTAGCATTGGTATGTGTGTATGTATAAATTTATGCCTTGTTATAATTAAAATTACTTATAAGGGAGGTATGATTGGTATTTTTAATATGTCCAAGACCAATAGATGAAACATAATAATGTGATCATGGAGGCACATTGGTCATTGGATTGGTAACATGAGTAATCATAGAAGCTTTAGGTTGTAATGGAATAGAAATATTTACATGAGGAGGGGTTGTCGCGCTAGGTGAAGGGATATAAGCATTAATAGTAACATGAGGATAAATAGCCTCACCACCTAATGTAGATGTAGATCCTCCAATAGGTGGTGTAGTATCATGTAAGAGATATATAGGATCATGCTCAAGTAAAGCTTCCTTATTCCAAATTTGTTTATTTCATGTTTCAATAAATAATAAGAATCATAACATGAAGTTCATTAGCAGAAGTTTCCATATAGACATAAAATTTATCTTCCTACATGCCCTCAAAATTTATAATATTATTAAAACTAGGATGTGTATTAGTACAACCATTGTCTCTATCCTCACTTTCATGTTCTCATTAGAAGTAGAATTATAGAAATTTGTTTCCTCATAAAGTCATTTGGATTGATTACTATCATTTGCATTCATATAAGGTAGAACATTATAAGGAATATTAGTGATGATTATAATTTTTGAAACATGAGTGGTACACAAAGGTAGTTGTCTCAAATTTTAAGTAGCACAACTCAATCTAGCACTACATCTAGTAGGATGTGTAGGTCAAAGCTTCCTAGGAAAAAGATATAAATGTGAACAATATGAGGAAAGAGAATCCTTTTGGTAAGTAAGAACATGATAAAAATATGAAAAATAAAATTTTAAAATAGAGAGTATCATACCCTAAAAAAACATTTTAAGTTACATGTGATTGAGGAACAAATGTACATGCACTGAATTCCAAAAGATATATCAATTTAAAATAAAAAAAGAGTTAGGTATCAATCTTGGGTTTGATAAAAGTATGTGAAAATAAGATGTAGATATGAAATCAAATAAGAAAAATTAGGAACTAGTCACAAACACCTAAGGGGAATCCTCAAAATATATAGGTATATAAATAATAGAGGGATTCACTAATTATGTTTATGCTAAATGTGGATTAAAGTAAATTAATCCAAGCATAAATAGGTAAAACTATGACATGGAAAAGATCTAGAATATATCAGTTCTAAATAGTAAATCAAATATGACTTAAGTGACAAAAATAGTAAATAAGCATAAATGAAATTGATTTGACAAGAAATAGAAAATATGAGTAGAAAAATTTATGAAATAGTCACACTTGGGTAGAATATTGGGATTCTATAAGTGCAGCAATGGTCCGAAAGGGATAAATAAGCTTTATGTGATATTTAGACTATCAATATAAAAGGATAGATTTGATGCCTAATAAGGTACTAATAATTTTATTCAGGTGAATTTAGCCATTGAATCAAGAATTTATTATAAATGAAGAATTTATTGTTGAGTGTCAAATATGTATTTTAAACTTGTCTAGGTTCTAAATTTGTATGCCTTTCACCTTCTTGTCTTGTGCAGTCATGTGTTTGTGATTATTTGAATTGGTGGGGAAAATGTATAAGTTTATATCTTCTTCCTCTCTTGACCTAATTATGCATAATAAACATGCAAAGATAAGGCATAAAATTAGTTGGGTTGAGAAACCTCAAGGTATTTGCAACTATCTATCTCTCATGCTAGAATCAAACTCCACATATTTCTTATGTGGTGTAAATGGAATCTTGATCAAGGATTTCAACCTCCTCCTACCTATAATTGATAATGTAACTACATAAAAATTCATTTAAACCCTCATTTGGTACAAGTGGGTGATATCACAATATATTGAAGTAAAAAATGGAAAAGGGTTGTTTAATGTGCAAACTCCTTCTCAAGTGTAGCAAAGGATGTTGATCAATTTAAGTCTATAACTTATGGAAGGCTCTTTGTTTGATTCTTACTTGGTAAATAACTAGGAATGAATTATATATATATGAATTATCAATACATAACATTCAAAATGGCCGACCATAGAAAATGGTGACAAATCAAAGGCATTAGAAATTAGGCCAAGATGGAAGAACCCTTAAAAATAAAAGGGACAAATTTGGTGACCTATTAAATCCACACATGAAATCATAGTAAACATGTATAGAAACATAATTTTTGTCCAAGCCCCTTTTCCATAGTGTATTTTCCCTATTTTATAAACTTCATCCATGTGCACATATTTCACTATTTTTTTTACATTTTTGTCTCATGTTAGGCCTATTATCATCATCTTGTGGCATAAGTATTCCTTATATCTTGACTTTATATTAATTTTTAGTAAATGATATCCTATCCATTTGACATATAATGTTTGAAAACTAATGGATCAATGATTCATTTGCCTTCGTACAATCCTAAATTCTCCTAGAGTGTTTAAAATACTATTTAAATAAATTTTCCTCTGTTTTAATTAGCTCATGCGAACCATTTCCTTAACTTATCAATCCCCTATTCCTAGATTGTCACATTATATTATTTTTTAGGTTTGTCCCATGTGTAGGTGTGATTAGAGTATTACACACACACACAAAACACACACACACACACACACACACACACACACACACACACACACACACACACACACACACACACACACACACACACACACACACACACACACACACACACACACACACACACACACACACACACACACACACCCCAATGAATCCTTTTTTTATTTGATAATATAGCATGCACTTTAAAGCCTCTTATAAGTTGAGTCTCTTAATCCTTATTCTACCAAGCTTTATCAAGATGAAATTACCATTACTTGCTATGGATCTTTCCCATTGAGCCAAAAAAATTATGTGTATTAATAAAGTATTGTGCCATTATCAAATATTACCAAAAGAGGATTTAGGTGAATGTCCATATAATTGCATCATCACATCTAGGGAAGATAAATTCAAATCCTTTGCTCAAGATTTCATATACATTGCACAAAACTACATTGAGGTTTGATTCCAACATATGGGATACGTAGATTCAACACATTTTAGGTTTACCAACCCATAAATTTTAGTATTTGTGAGTTAATTATAAGATATGTAAAAAATAAAAGTAATGTAAAATGTAAGATTTTGTCCATCAAATCATAAAAATACAAGTGGAATCATGATTTACATCAAACGGTGTACGTATCCCTAAAATTTTAGGTCATGATTCTAACCCACTAATCATGTCCTTCATCAGCTAATCCTATCCCCATTGATCATTCCTAAGTGCTAATCCTATTATATAACTCTATATTTCACACTCAAGTTCCTATAGTCCTGTGCAGTGCATATATGAATTTAGAAATTCAAAATCCATAATTGGTGTGGTTAATATGAGTTAGGTTAAATTATTAGATCTATTATATATGTAGTAATATTAAGTTAAAGTAGGTTATCTCATCTATACTAAGTGTGTTTATCATACTTATTTAGGCTTAGAATAGAATGAGTTAGCACTTAATGCCACCATCATTAATTAATTTTGCCTCTATATGGACCAATAACATGTGCCTATTATGTGGCCAATATTGAAAGGAGAGCTTTCTCTCGCTAAAGCTATTTATAGTCCTCATCTCTCTTTGTATTGATATAAGATGTATGATGTACAATGACATGGTGTATGTAAGCATTAAAATACGGAATAATATAAATGTCCTTTCCTCATACCTTTACAAAATGTTTTCTCTTTGGATTGAGACCATTCTAAGGATTTTTCTAGCCTTTATGCTCTTAGATTATTTCCCTCATGGTGATAAAAGTTATTTTCCATCATAGTATTAGATCCTTTCTTTTTAAGATGTTATTTATGCATTTGTGTCAAATTTAAGCATGATTAACATGCTCACATAATTCTCCATTACCTATCATATTTTTAAGATCTCCATGTTTCTTGGTTTCTAAAAATACCCTATGGGTATTTTTTGTTTCGACCAAAATAATGTTTTTTGGGATTTTTTTAGGGTTTTTCCATTTCATAGAAAAATCTAAATTTTACAAGTCACTCTTAGTATTTTTATTAAAAAAATTAGGAAAAAAACAAAAAATCTAAAAATGGTGTTTTTGGATGTATAGTTCATTTTTGAGTAATTTTCAAAGTTCAACACTCCAAGGAGAAGCAAGGACCAACAAGATCTTCAATGATTTTTTTGCATTTTTTATGTAGGTTGAAGACCTAATTCATATATTTTTGGATTTTACATTTGAATATATTTTTTTAAATTCTAGATTTTCTTAGTTTGGATACGCTAATCACTATTTGAATTTTATTGAATCTTGTAGATGTTTTCTAGGCTTTATTTACGAAGGGGAGGAGCTCTGCATCACTATTATGTTTGTGCCACCCAAATCTGATATCACTTGTATAATGCCCATTACACTTACACCATCACTATTATGTTTATGCCACCCAAATCTATAGATTTACCTCTAACACTACTAATTACACCATCCAAATTTACCACTACCACTATATGTCATCCAAATCTATCCCCATCTTTGGGTTCATCCACTATCTTACTACTCAAACCATGTGTAACCCCAAATAGTAGCCCACAATCACTTGTTATGCCTATTGTTTAACCTCACACTCTATAGATCGCCATTACCACACAAACCATGCCATATGACCATAATATCAATTAATATCATCCTAAATTATAATAGTTAGTGGCTTGTACTAGTGCTTAGATCACCATGTAACTGAGTTGCTTGACATTTTAGCCTTAGGCCTCTCCTTTTCACCTTAGGACTCATTTTTTACCTTTGATCACTCATGAGGTTATATCTTTTGATTTCAGAATAATATAGATGTGATTGTTTAAAATATTGATGGGTCTAAAATGGATATTTTGGATAAAAATACCAATAATTTTTAGCAACTTATTTTTGCTAGAAACACATTTTATTATTATAAATCTTTTAGGGTTCATAATTTAGGCACCTTTACAGGCTCATATCTTGAGATCCGTAAAGAATTTTAAGGTGCCATTTTTTTTGAAAAATGCATGGTTTTTCTTGTATAATATATTTTTATATTTATATTTGATTCATATTATATGAAATAACATATTTCACTCTACTTTCTTATATTTTTTCTTTCATTTTGAAATTGCAACTCACACTACAAAATTATAAGTTAGATGTTCTAAAATCAATTTTTTTATATTAAAATTCAATATTTTACTATTTTGGAGGGGTAACACCTATTTTTTTGGAAAATTTGGTTGCATTCCAAAACACTTTATAGGGGGAATATTGCAAAAACTACATAATTATAATTAGTCGGGGGGTTTATCATCTTTTGAGTATGTTTTAGTTGGAAGTTATTTCCAGGGCATTTGTTTTCATTTATTTATTGTAATGGATTCATGTCAAGACCTCCACATCCTCACATAAGCCAATAATAAATTACATTCAAAAAATGACATGCTATTCTCTAAATTATGTTCAATTCAAAAGGATGTTATGATTTTTTTTTGAAGAAAACTTATTTTTAAAAAAAAAACCTCCCTATGTATCTATCTTATTCTACCAAATATTACCTCATTCACTTACTCTAGGACATGGTTTAATACTCACAATATGGACACCACTTACATTGATCCCAATCCATTAGCTGACATATTACATGTTATCAATTCTAGTACACATCCTCTTGATGTGATTTTAGACTCTAATCTACTAGATTATAAATGTCGCAACCCCAAATTTAGATCCACCTATATATGTTATTAGCTCATTTGGGAAACATACCACAGGTTTTGGCTCATGTATACTTTTTACATGGGTCATCTTGATGGATGTATTGGTAAAAATGTATAAGCATTGTTCCCCCATCTAGCTTATTTAATGGATTGCTCACCAAGGCATTAGTTATAAAGCACATGTTTCTTCATTGGGATCTCTTTGTACAAACTCAACACTTATTTTTGTTTGTTCCACTCTTCATGAGGATATTGAGATACACATGATTTATTTTGAAAATAAATTTAGTCATGAGAGACCTAAGATTATTTCTGTCAGGCATGAGAGTCCTAACACACTTTCATATTCATACAAACATGAGAGTCCTAAATTTTATTAAGATGTTAATTTGCATACCATGTTGTTCAAATGGAACTAAATCAAAAGTAGGAATATTATTCTAAAATATTTATTAATTTGGGATGGATATAAGCTTAGTTGTGGTAGCTATTTAGTGTTACTTATGTGGACTCTATCGGTGTGGTTCCTTTACATTTTTGCTGCATCATCTGCACACTTATCATACTACAAAGCAAGGCTCCATTGTTTGAAGTAAATATCATATTGATAATATCATTTAAAAAAATATAATATCTCTTTGTATGGGGATATTTTGGTGTATATATTGTCTCTTTGCACTTTTGGGTGTTTTTGAGATGTATCTTATATTCACACTAATTTAAAAAGTATCATAGGGAGTTTGTTGTTTTAGCCTTGTCTACCTTCATACGAGTGCATGTTTTATCTTACACCCTTTCTTTTACCAATTTTTAGGTAATTTTTTTCTCTTATCACCATTAGTGTCATCCTTGATAGCTTTTATCTATTTTTGATTTTTAAAAAAAATATTTTTGACACCTAACTTGATAATATTATCATCTAGTACTCCAAGAATCTATTATTTATTTGGTGTTCGAGTAGTGGATTCACACCACTTGTATGTGTATATATATATATATATATATATCCACTTAAACCATTAAAAATTATTGGGTTAGGGGGAGGGGTTGTGGTTAAACTACTTTATTTAAGTGTTGTATGTCCCTCTACTGGGTATCCTTGTAATGGCACATCTCAACATCTACTTCAGGCAGTTCTTTAGTTGATGGCATTTATTTGGTGAATTCTTTTATATTTTGACACCTCATTAAATAAAATTATAATCTTAATTTATGGACCTATTATGGTGTCCCACGTGTCTTTTTTATATTCTTCATTGATCAAGTATTGGATTTTAACCACTTATGCAATTTTGAGTGATTCACCAGGTGGTCATTAATTTACACTTTGTGTGGCAGATTAGCTTACCTAGTGTGTTATTTAGTGGTGGATCAACACACCCAATGTATGTTGTGTGATGTATTTTGTGCATAAATTACACCTCTCTTCAGTAATGGATCAATCCATCCTCTTTCAACATATGGTGTACTACTTATGTGTTTTACTACTTAAGATGCCTTTTAGCATATCTCACCATCTCCAGTCACTTATGTTGTTTTACTTAATTTTTGAGATACCCTTGTAATTATTCTCAATTTTTATAGTAAAATTTTTAATAAATGGGTACCTCACTAGGCCTAGTTTATGAGATCCATTTTTAGAGGATTCTTAACTTTATTTTTATGTATAGTCCTCCTTAAGTTATAGTTAAGGGGGGGTATTGGTGAAATATTCTATGTGAATTAATATTAAATTAACTTAGGTTATCTTATATATACAAAGTGTTTTTGTCACATTTCTCTAAGCTTAGAATAGGATAAGTGAACATTTAATGCCACTATAATTTAATGTCACAATAATCAATCAATGCCACCTCTATATAGGCCAATCACATGTGTATATTATGTGGCCAATAATATAAGGGACATTTATCTTACTCATGTTATTTATACCCATAATCTCTCTTGTATTGATGTATGATGTATGTTGATGTACAATGACATGTTGTAACTATTCTAATATGGTGTAGTATACTTTTATCCTTTCTTCATACCTTTGTAGAGTGTTATATGTCTATTAGATTGAACCCATTTACGGAGTTTCTTGGCCTTCATGATTTAAAAATATTTATCCTATGGTGATATTAACTATTTTGCAACATCCTTCACTCACTGATTCTATCCTCATTGTCAATCCTATTCTAGAGTTCTAGATTTCATACACATGTTTTTGTAGGCCTGCACAATTCATATCTACATTCAAAAATAAAAAATTCATAACAAGAATGATTGCTTCTTAATGTTTTTAATTAAAATTCATAGTTTAACTTGATCAAGGTTTATTCTAGTTCCTTTTGGTAATCATGATGCAGATAGAAGACTATATCAGATTGTCATATCATTTATCTTCCTTATGAAATTACTTTAGTTTATTGTGCACATTATAATTTAACATAATCCACTTATTGATAAAACATAATTTGAGAACCAAAATCTTATTATGCTCAACCTAGGGTTTAAATACCCTCTTATCATTTAGGGCTTGTTTTTTTAATTTTTAGATTTTAATTTTATGGATTCATTCCCCTTGTCCAACCTTAGGGTTTCATTTCCTTTATATGCAACTTTATTTTATTATAATGATAGATCATATTAATGAAATGGAAGTAAATTATTTATATTTTTTGGATGCTAAATTGAAAAATATGAATGTTTTACTTGATGAAAGGATTAGTCAATTCATGGATCAATATTTAAAAGCACTTTTTCTCTAAAATCCTAGTTATACAGATAAAAAACACATAAATATGTAAATAATTTAAGTTTTGATTCCCCTATGGATTGTGATTGCCTTTATTCATCCTATATTCTTTGTGATAAGTGTTTGACTTCAAAACCCATGAAAATTAATGTTTATATGGATATTGTCAATGATAATATTCAAACTTTGAATGAACCCCTTACAGATCTTAGTTTGCTTCCCAATGAGTATTAGCCTTAATGAATGTAGTAAATAACTTATAAATAAATATACATGATCCATACTTATAAATCATTTCGCATCATTCTTAGGTTTATTCTAATGTTATACATGGAAATCCATTGTGCATAAGATCCTTAACTGACCATTACCTTTTTATTTTTCAATGCCTATTTTCTCATTATTTGATGTGAGTGGTGATCCTTATTTGCATCTTAAGTATTTTTTTGCTGCTATTGTGAAATATAATATCAATGATAAAATATTTTGTATGGGTCTCATCTTTTATATCAAAGAGAAATTGATTTATTGTACTTTTAAATCTTTCCAATATTTTTTTGTTGAGATTATTTCAATATAAAAGGAGTTTGTAGATGCTCAAAATATTGATCATACTAATAACTCTCCTATTCATAGTTATCCAACTAAAATCCACGTGTCTCAAAATAAAACATATTCAACATGGGTTAAGAAATAAGTGATACCTAAAATTAGTTTCCTACATCCTCCCTTAGTGACATCAATTTCACAAACTTAAGGAAAGCCAAAGTGCAACATTAAAGAAGTTATTGATAATAACATGATTGCCTTACCTTCCATCAAGTGTTATGATCATGTTTATGTAACATAAATGATTCATTCCAAATTATTTTATAAATATCATAGAATCAATGGCCATGCAATAGATATGTGTCATGATTTAAAATATAATATCTTATTGATAGTTTTGACTATGCATCAGGTACATCTATTAAGAAAACATAAGATTCAATCACACTTATGATATTTAGAAACCTAATCCACCTTTTTTTCCATCTCCTAAAGAAAATTTACCTAAAGAAATGTCTACTAAATAAGAGTTACCTAAATATGTTTTTCTGAGAAAGAGGTGCCTAAGAAGGAAGCTCACAAACAACACATTCATAAGAATACTAGTGATCCAAACAAGGTTTCCAATGTGATAATGAAGGCTTATGTTTCAACTATGGAACATTTGTTCATTAATTCTTACATAAAAGGAAAAATATCCAAGAATATTATGGTTGATGACACTACTAAATTCAATATGTATAAAATTACTTGTGTTAGATATATTGGATATGGCATTGAAAATTTAACTAAGATTTATAGTCCTACACATAACATTGACATACATTGAATTACCTATATCTCTTAGTCCCAATGCATGTATTTTTACTTTCCATGTTGAGCCCACTTTATTTAAATGAAATTTTATATTATGAACTCCTTGGATAAAATCAATGGATTCAATAGTAGATGAGACTCATGCTCATATTACATTTGGTTTTCAAGGTGATAATGTTTCCATTTCATGAGATATAACAAGTAAAATGGAATATCTCCCAAGGTGGATAAAATTATATATCAAGAGTGGGTACATAAACAAACACCTAATGAGGATATTATATAATAAGAAAAATAACTTGAGTTATCATTCACCTAACACTCCATATCCTATAAAGGAAAATCTCTATTATAATGACATATCTTAATTAGTTGATGTTGATGATGACTACATGTTTTATATGTTTATGCCACCTATTAGTCACACAAGATATCCATAATGGCATAGAAACACTTCATTCTACGAGGAACATGATATTTAAAATATCATGGGATTGTACTATTGTAGCATAGAAGGAACTTTAATGTTTTATCTTATGAATTAGTCTTATATACCTATGATAAAAAATTCACATTTGGATCTAGGTAAATTGTGGTGGCATTCCTTTCTTTACATCTTACAATGATTTCTCTTCTACTTTATCGAATGGTCATTCTTATTATATTTTTGACATTGCATCATTTTTTAACACTTATCTTTAACTATTTCCTTTTTCATTTCTTCCTACCAAGAGGTTGCTTATTTGACATTTTGTTTTTCTATTTTCACTTTTCATGAATGTGCTTGTTCTTGATGAACATTGCCTTGATTGGTCACCATGTCATTGGAGCCTTTATTATCCATGATTCATATGGTATATATTTATTCCTATATTACCATGATACACATCATATATACAATAGGATACAGATGTCTTATATTAAATACTTTTTGATTGATATTTTCCCATATACACCTTTGTATTATATTATCCATGTTTCTACTATTATGACTCAGATTAATTACTATACTTTGTATACATCATAAAATTATTTCCTTGCTACTAGGATACAACACTATCACTAACCTATCTCTTTTATATTATACTATATATTTTTGTGTATGGAGTGTCCATTGTGGCATACTATTTTTCTATCTCATCATTGAGCCTATGATTTATATCTTGCCACTTGGGCAATGTGATAGTTTACATATGACACCACATTGAGATTACACACACACACACACACACACACACACACACACACACACACACATACACACACACACATTGTATATAATATATGGGAAATGACACACAATACCTTTCCCTGAAATGCATTAATACTATCCTATATTATAGAGCCACACTATATGTGTGCCTTGCATTAGTATATTGATGGACCCTTGTGCCACACATATCCGTTACATCTAGTCACATTATGATTTCCATAATTTATACATACATGACTATATATTACATACATTGGCATACTTGACTTATACATTTCCCAACAAGGTGAATTGTTTATTAAGAAAATGACATAAACTACAAAAATATTTTATATAAAAATTTAAAAAATTACTTTATACATGGTTATATATCTAACTATACTATAGGTTCCTGTGTCCTTGATTTACACATATGATTCTCATAGTATTTATTTGAGTGGGTTATATGCATATATAATTTATATGATATTGGATTTCTAGATGTTACATGGTTATTATTTTTCTCACACCCTAAGGGGACATTCTCATTGGTAGCATGTCCTACCTTGGGGGCATCTCTATACAATAGAATTTCATGGTGATATATTATTTTGCTTGTCTTTTTATCATATTAATATATTTACATTGATCATGGAATATTTTGATAGTACCTAGATCTTATATATATGTCATGGATATCTATATTATGATAGTTACATCAGTTACACTAAGTGTTATGTATGAGTTCTTTCTTGCAAGTGCATGGGTATGTTTTTGTTTGTCTTTGCATACTTATCCATAGAGGATACTATTATTGTCATGCCTTAGGATTCATTTTCTTACATTTTATCCTCATTAACTTGTGTGTGTCACTAACCTAAGTATTATTTATTGCTATATTGTATGCTTATCGCCATGATATTTATCATGCATTTTATTATACTATGTTTGGTGCCATGATTTTTATCATGCTCATATATTGTGGTATACTTTATTGGTGCCTACATTTCCATGGTATGTACCATGTATATATAGGGACACACTACTTATGATCATTTATCATTACTATATCTAACCTTAATAGGGGAAAATTTGATAAATTAGGGCATGTTGGTTGTTCCTTTTCTTGTTATGACATAGGGGGGATTGTGCCCCTAGGTTGAGATTTATAGGATGTTATATTTCCTATGCCATGAGACACTTTTATATGTCACTTATACTCAGAGTTATATATTAATAATTGAGAATTACATGACATTCTATATTGTTATGCAACATGATACTTGGGGCATACTAATTTCTTACATCTAATATACTATATGGATTTGCATGTAATATTTTATTATAGCTACATATGTTTTATGAAAAAAATATAATAGTATTAGCTATATACAATCTTATTACACATGGTGATTTCAATTATATTAATTTTGAGATGAGTGATTACAGGCACAAATTATTCAATCCCTCACATCAAAAGGGGGTTCATATTTTAGAGCATTTTTAGAGTAATTTCATAGAAAAACATAAGAATTTATAGTTTTTTAGAGAACCTTGAGGTGAAAGAAAGGCACAAGCATTTTTTTCAAATTATTTTCATAGTGAAAGTCTAGAATCTCTCCTTGAAGGAAAACATTATCTACTTCCTTGATCAAGAAGTAGGAGGAGGGTTCACAAAAATCCTCGAGAAGTGATGGCTATTTATGACACTTATCATACAAAATTTAGTTTGAATAATTAAAATAGTGTCATTTTTTTACAATATGGAAACATTGGTTTGATACAAAGTACGTGTATTCATTCCTAAGCTCTTTTATTTCAATTTCATTTGTGAAATGACATTATTACTACATTGAATACTTATTACAATTGGCCATTATTTTATTTTATGTTAGCATACAGTAACTCAAGTTTAAATGGATTCCATATCAAGCATAATTCAATTTGTCCACCATTCCCTAGGTAAGTGAAGGTATGTGTCATAATTATTTACATTTATACTTTGATGTACCCATGCATTCACTCACATGCACACATCAAAGTAGGGTAATTATCTAGTCTCCTAATTTTGGTAAAAGCCTTTTTTATACAAAGTATTTTCCATAATATATCACCCTTCATCCATATGCACACATTTGGATATTTTTAGTACATTTTACCCTTGTGTTAGGCCTAATATCATCATCCCTTGACATAGTTATTCATATCTTGAATTTATGTTCACTTTTAGCCAATGATAACCTATCCATTTGATGGAGAACGTTTGAGAACCTACATATTAACTATTCATTTGAGTGCATATCACCCCAAATACTTTCAAAGTGTCTAATTTTTTTTCATATGTCCTAATCAACCCGTGAGAATTATTTTCATAACTTGTGGGTCCCCTATGCCTAGAGTATCACATTATATTATATTTTATGGTAATCCCATGTGTGGGTGGGCCTAGAGGATTATATATAAATAGAGTTACACTTTTTCATTTAATAATATAGTATGGATAATAAAACCTCTCATATGTTGAGTGTCTTAAGCCTTATTATACAAATCTTTGTTAAGAGGACATCACCATTACTTACTATGGATATTGCACATTGATCCAACATTATTTATATATCTTCTTAAAGTCTTGTACCATTCCCAAATTATACCAAAAGAGGGTTTAGGTCAATGTTCATGTAGTTTCATCTTCACATATATGGAAGAAGAGGTTAAAACCCTTGTTAAATATTCCATTTACACTGCACAAAAATACATTAAGGTCTAATTCTAACATGTGGTATACATAGTAGAAGATCCTTTGAGGTTTTTAGGCCCATAATTTATTTTTTTAATGAGTTTCTGGCAATCTAGGTCAAAAACAAAAGAAGGGGAAAAATTAAATATTATATCCATCAAATTATAAAAATACAAGTGGAATTCTGGTTTGAATAAAAAACACACCTACCCCTAAAATTATAGGTCTTAATTCCAACCTACCAAACCTCTCTTTCATCCATTAATACTATCCATATTAGTCCTATCTTTTTTTATCATGTCCCTACCAATTATGTCCTCAATATAAATCTTATTACAAATCTCTATATTTTATATACATGTTCCTAAAAGCCTATGCAGTATAGATTTGCATTTAAAAAATTTATAACAGGTGTGACTATTTCTTTACATTTATAATTATTTCATAGTTTAACTTATTCATTAATTTTTCTAATTCCTTTTGGTCATCATAAAGTAGATGAATAACTGTATTGGGATATCAAATTATTTATCATCATTGTGTAATTATTTTAGTTTATTGTGTGCATTATAATTAAACATAAACATGTTTTTTCTAAAATAATTTGTAGTTGTTGATTCCATCCCAAAAGAGATAGATGTCCAAAATGGGTGCATGCAACTCAGAAGGTATGAAAATAGGGCTCAAAATATAAAATGTATGAATATTTAAGACATCATAAGGCAAAAGGATAGAGAGAGTAGTGTTGGTTAGAAAGTGTCCTGAAAATATAAAAACACATAGAAGTGGACCAAATTTACAAAAATAGGTAAAATATGTCATGGAAAAGGGATTTGTACAAATTTTGGATGTCTACAAGAGGTAGGTTAATCATATTTCATTCAATTAATATCTCCAAGTTTTAGTTAGGTACTCATTAATATTAGTAATCTTTATATTCTCCCTTTATTGAGTGAATATAGGATTTTGAGATAGATGCTCTAAACATTGAATTTATTTTTATTTATTAATATTCTTAGTTGGAAACCTATCATTATTACCTCTAGTATTCTTTGCTTGTTTTAAAAAGTAGAAGCTTTGGGATTATATTTAATGATATTTACATCTAAGATCTTGATTCCACATTCTCTAAGAGAAAGACAAAGATCCTAAAAAAAAGTATAAGAATCTAACATGACATTTTTTTAATAATTGGAAGAAAACTATTAGCATGTCTTCTTTGAGTCTCATTATTAGGTGGCTCATAACTCATCTCAGTAATCATAAAATTAAACCTAATCACATAATATCTAATATACTTATTGTATTATTTTCTAGTTTGAAATAATTCCACAAATGTGACCTTCTGAGTTATATTGTTTTGAAAATGAGCTAATATATCATCAACTAGAGTTGTGAACAAGTGTACAAATCCACTTAGAGGAGTATTGAACCATTTAAGTGGATAATCCTTTAGAATTCTTTGAAAAAAGATAGATACATATTTATCATCATGAGAACATCTAAACAATAGGTGTAGAATTCCTTAATATGATGTGAATGATCTCCTTTTCCATGGAACATTTCAAACTTTAGAACAAAAAATCCTATTAGAAATGAATATGCAAGAACTTCATGAGCCAAATGGATTTAAGACAATATAATTATAATTCAACTTATTAGTTGTCTTTTGAGACCCATAGATAAATAATTTTCATTTGGTTTTTAAGTTCTCATAAGGTTTTCATAATAAATTATTCATGTTAGTGTCGTTATAGAAACTAAAGGTGAAGAATGTATATGATATTGGAATAGAAGACTTTGGTACAAAAGAAAAATGAGAAAAAAACATGCATAATAATTTGAGGAACATAATAAGTGATTGTTGAAACATAGGAGGAAAATTTTCGCTTAGAGGATTTTGAGACACATAAGAAGGAATAGAAACATGTTGTATAATTGAAGTATCTTGAGAAGAAATAGAAACATGTTGAGAAATATGCACAATTTAAGAATTAGAAGCAATAAATTTTTGAGAAAAAGACCATTTAGGATAATATAAGAAATATTAAAAGTGATAAAAGTGTGAGTAGGTTTATAACTAATTTCTGAGATGACTTCATTAGAAGGTAAATTTTGAAAATAAAATTACTTCAATTCAAACATAATTCTAGATATATAAGTGGGATTATATGTGGCATATTTATTAATATTATCAATGTTCGCATCCCTATATTATTCATCTAATTCCACCTCATAGTCAAAATAATTTCAATTGTCATTCAAATAATCATCTTGAGAGGATTTTACATTTACATTATCACCATCATTGGCATTAAAATATGAAACAATAGTCTCTATAATAAAATATGCATCTAAATCCATGATATCCCCTATAGTTTGTGTTAGGGTTTTCCCATGTTTTATAAATAGATATATTAGTTTAGGATAAATAATTTTTTATGTGGATCTAAGTCCAAATCCATATTTATCTATCTCACTTTATGTGAGGCTAACATTTTTCCTTATTAATTATTTCTCTCCTATCACATTTTGACTTTCCATAATCATGAAGGCCTATGTAAAGGTAACCAACAACAAATACACCCATGTCATTTGTATATTTACTTGGACATAATGGGATGAATATTATTTGTACTAACCTTTCATCAATGTTATCCTCAATGTCATAATCATTACAATCAATTTATTCTACATCATTATAAAAATACATGAAATTCATAGAAGAATTTGCAACTTCTTAGAAAAGAACATCTAAATGATTAGCCAATATAAGCACACTAGGGTTTAAACAAATTTTATAAAGTCAAATAACCTATGTATTGGGTTTAATTGAATAAAACATATGGAAGATATGGATATTGGATCGAAGAGCGTGCAATAGAATTAACCCTAAGAAATTAGATATATTCAAATTTGTCTATGTGAAACAAAATATAACCCTAAGAGGAAGGCACAATGAATCATGGTTTTGTGAAACCCTAATGAAAAATGAAAAATAAATAACCCTAATAAAATCATATATATCACAAATGTAGTAAGATATAACCATATAAGAGGTGTAAGAGAGCATGATTTCACCAAAATATATTATGGATAAAATGATTTCAACTAAATTGTAATACAAATACCCATTCATATCTAACTAGGTATAAAATAGATGTAAATTAGTATATTTGGCCTAATTATTTTCTAAATCTAGATAGATAAATAAAAAATTAATTTTTTATAGATGCATCTTTAATATCATGAGATTAGATGATAGTAATCAGAATCGAATAGTGGGAGAAATCTTAGCAAAAATGTGAAGGTAACCCCAAAAAATTATGATGATCTGAGATCGATGTATAAACCTTAAAGTTACACTCCATATATGTCTAAACTTTCAATATTTGTTATTGGTAAATGATATTTGGTAGAAAATATTGTGTTCATATGATTTGGGCTCTAAAAACATTACTTAGTTTTTCGTGCCTTCACTCATATCATTAGAAAATTTGACTTCTTACCCTAATTGGAAAACTAAATATGAAAACCATAAGGAAAACAACATATTTTTGGGGCTTGTGTTATACCATTCAATGAATTACAACATTGGAAAAAAATCCTATCATTTCAGTAATCATCATCTAAGAAAACTAGTGTAATGCAATGTGTCAATAAGGAACAACTATTGTTTAAAAATAATCTTTTGTTGGGTGGGAAGCAGTAGGGGGAAAAAGATTTTTATTAGTTTATCATATTTTTTGTTTGCCAAATATAATTTTAATTCCATTCAAATATACTTTATTTATTTATTTTTAAACATTTTTTTTGGGAAAATTACTGCTAATTATTCTCAATGGCATGTATTGCATAAAATTTAAAAAATCATGGGACCGCTCATAGGAAAAATAGTCTCCTAAAATATTTAGGTGGAAATTGAAAAAATACATAATAATCCCCTTATGTGGGACCGTGAGCTAATATGTCTATGAAAAAAGGAAAATAACTCCTTTTTATAATGTCAGATGTATTGTTTTGGATCTTCAAGGTAGCTTATAGCATATGAGACAACCTCATACTCTCATTATGTAGGAGGCACCTAATTGTGCTTTAAATACAAGGTATGCATACCCTCCCTCCATAGGATGTGAACGTGACCTCCCTTTTAAAATATCCTTCAAAAAACTAAAATAATTAGTGTTAAAATGGGGTAATTCGATGTTATATCACACTATGAATAGTATAATCTCTTTAAATCTGGATTTGGATCCATAAAAATAGAAGTAATCTTTAAATATAGATGAAAAGGAACATATTTGATAATAAAGTCTAGAGATTATAATGACAGATAAGAAGCCAAAGATTTCACATTGGGATAATCAAAGCAAAAATACAGATGTAGATAAAGTATGGGTCCCATGCTTGGGGCTACTACCCCTATATTTTTTCTCATAGTGGTCCCATGCATCATAAAAAAAAATTACTAAAAAAAATCTACACCTTAAAAGAAGGAACAACTATTATTTGGGAAGAAGATTTTGTGGGTGGGAAGCACTAGGGGGTAGAACATTTTTAGTGTCTTCTCTTATGTTTTTGTTTCGAACTATAAATTTGTATCCAATCAAACATTTATTTATTTATTTTTTAAATAATTTTTTGGGTAAAAAATTGTTAATTTTCCTCAACAACATGTATTATAGAAAAATTAAAGAATCATGGGACTACGCATAGGAAAAAAATTATTAAAATATTTAAGCAGAACATGAAAAAATATATATAGGAATGCCCCTTCCATGGGACCATGAGGTAAGACTCAATGTTATAATAAATTATTTTCAATATAAATAACATTTTTACAAGTAAATGTCAATATTGTGCCATGAGGATAACCTCCATCTTATCTACAACCCATAAAATAATGAATATTATTTCTTGGAACATTAGAGACTTATATAAAAACTCATCAAAATTTGTAATTAAAATAAAATTCTATATGACAATTGAAACAAATTTTTCTTACTAGAAACCAAGCTAACTATAGAAGAACAAAAAGTAACTATTATTACTTTTCTCCATGGGTGGTACATGACAGAAATTGAGTCCAAAGGTCTTCAAGGGATTATATTAAGGGTTCATATCACTTCACAATATGCCTTAATTTTGAATAAACAAAACCACTTGAAGTTATAACTTTTTATTTTTAACTCATGTGGCTTCATGATGATATATTTAAGCTAGAATTTGTATTATGAATAAATGGATTTCAATAAAATTGCAAAATGTATTGATAAAAAATTAATTAGGTATAAACATATATAAAACATTAAATCAAACCTACTTTATATTATAACAACATAGTAATAAAGGCTAAAAGAGGTTTTAGAAGATTACCCTAATTTTATTAAGATATATAAGTAGTCCTAAGGACCTGACATTGTAGAACATCCCAAAATAAAAAACAAAGCCAAACAATAAAATTTGGAGTGAATAAATAACATCCAAAAAATATAAAAACAAATCTAATCAATAAAATTTAGACTAAATAAATAACATCCGCATAATTGTGAAGATCAACTTCTAGGCACCAAAATCATAGACAATACAGTATTAGGAAGTTTCAAGGAGGAACAAACCTTTTTTGTAATTAAGTTTTTTAGATTCGGGGCTCTAAAAACTTTACTCAATTTTGAAAAATTTATAGTTGATCATTGGGAAATTACACTTCTTATAAAACCCTAATATGGAAGATGAACCTATAAATGACAAGTAAAATGATTTGTTTTGGAGCATGTGTTCAAGGTTAGTAGGGTTGTAATCACAAACTACTTATCAGGGCCCTAAAAAATGTTCAATATCAAAAACTAAAATCCACATAATTTTTTTAACTAGGTAAATGATTGTGATAAATATGTCACTACTATGAACTTTAATGCTACAAAGAATGTTATCTAAATGTTTTCTTCACTTCTTTATAATTTTTTTAAATTCCAAATTTGATGTGAAAAAAATGATAGACAAGCTCTCATATTTTTCCTAGGTTGATGCCTAGATTTACTAGGTGTCCTACCTCAAGCAGTACCAATGAGACTATTAGTGATTATCTATTGAGAATATTAGTGAGTATGTGCTTAGATTTAATATTATCATTACCAAGATGACTCATCAACTACTAGATAGTGAAATTTAAATTATCTTTTCCCATATCTTGCTTCCAATCATTAAGGACAAATTCATCTTTAAAACTTACCATTATTTTAATGAGTTTTATAATGTAGTTATAGATTTTGAGGTCATGATTTTAGATTTAAATTTACTTAAGTATGGGTCAAATGCTCCAAATTTTAGTGCCACCAAGTTTCAAAATAAGATAAATTCTAAGGCTATAATTAATGAGAATGATTTCAACTTGAGAGTAATGCTAAGAATGTGTTTATTTTCATGGAACAACCTCCTAATAGGCTTATTTAATCTCAACAAATGGAACACAAACAATTTACAAGGTTAAGTGAGAATCCCAAAATATGTGTTGAATAAATTTCTTGTGTAACATGATTAATTTACTTCCCAGAAGAGAATTGGATCCTTCAATACCATTTCCTAATAATTATGATGCTAATTTATTTTATTATTATCATATGATTATATGACACTCTTAAAATATATGCATTACCTTGAAGCAAAAGATACAAGATCTCAATTATAAGAACCAAATTCAAGTGGAGGGGATAAATAATAATTAAAATGAATCAGTGGCTCCTCTGAATAAACACTTAAATTTTTTTACCAACCCTCTTAAAAATCACATTACTCAACCAAATGATCAAGGAAATATCCATATGGTATTTAGACAATATCAAATGCAAACTCCACAATCTTTTCATGCTCATTCACTTTATGGATTTATTGATGAGGTTAATATTATTACAAGTAAGAGGGAATCTCCTTTGATTATGTTTCATGATAAGAAGATCCCAAATGATAGTTCCTATAATTGAATATTCTTCATGAGATTTGCCATAGGAGAACTTGGACGCGAAAATGATAAAATCATGGTTAATAATGGTTCAAGTATCAATGTATGTATTGAGATATTCATCAATGATCTTATAATTTATAAAAGATATTTAGAAAATAATTAAGTAATTATTATGGGATATGATGGCATTACTGGAGATCCTCTTAGTTTTTTATTTTTCTTATTTAGTGGGTCCTAAGATAGTTTGAATTTTTTTTAATTTGGTGTACAATAATATATCTTATGACTTTTTCCTTGATAGATCATGTATACATCAAATTAGATAAATTCATTATACCTTACATCAATTCTTAAAATTTATAGATGAAGACCAAGTCATAACAATTATAAGAAATGCTTGTCAACAAAAACAACATCATGTTCAATAATTCATCTTGCATAAGGATATAAAAAATAAAAAATCAACATTTTATTTTAAAAAATGGTTCACCAGATAAAATAGCATAATGCACAATAAGGTAAATTGGGGGCACAAAGGATTTTTAAGCAAATACAGTCAAAATATTAAATAAAAAATCTAAGTGTTGCTAAAAATAAAGAACCAACATAACAAGAAATAACTATAAATATCTAAAAATAATGAAATGAAAATAACTCTAAATAACTAAAAATAGTGAAATGATAAAGGAGATAAGAATCTAACACGTGTAAGTATAATCTTAGGATTCTAGGTCTAAAACAATGTTTGGAAGTAAATGTGAAAGTTTATGTCAAATATAGATGTCTTATTCTCAAATAACAAAATCAGCACTTTAACTACAACTGAAAAATATGCCTTTAGTGGATTCAATAGATTATAGGAGCCTTTGCAATGTTTGAATGTGTTTTGAGCCAAATTTATACTATCCTCTTTTTTGATTATTGAATTTTTTAAACAAGTGTGTTATCTTATGTTGTATAATGTTGTGTGATTTTAATGCATAATTGAAAGGAATATTTAATTATTTTATCTTCCTTTAAACCTTGATCTTCAAATATAGTATCAAGACAAGTGTGTACAATGTTTCCTAACTTAGGGTACTCCTAAATGAGTTGCATCTACATGTCTTGCATACTTGGAATCAAATTTAATGTATCTCTCTTGTGCATGTGATTTTAATTTCGAGTGACATATTTGGATCTTTTCCTAGTGAAGTGTAATTCAAACTACATGAAAATTTTCCTAAACTTTTTCTTGATACAAGTGGAGGTTATCTTGAGTCATGGCCCTAGCAAAAAAATATTTTTTTTGTAAATTATTTTATCAAGGCTTGAAGCATGTGGAAGTGTTAAAATTTTATCTCCATTGTAAGAGTATAAATATATTTGATCAATAAATGTCTTGAATTAAATTATGAATAAGTTTGGGTCAACCCTTTAATGATACTTGACACTTTTACTCCTTATTAGAATAACTATGAATGATATCTATATATAGGTATCTCTAGGACATGGCACGTGCAATGGCTAACCATGGAAAAATTCAATAATAAAAATATAAGGCATGGAAAATTAGGTAAAGGAAGAAGGATCCAAAAAAAATAGAGAATGGATTTGGTGGGTTACCAATGCTGTATGTGACAAAATCGCGGTTCACTTGTAATTGCCAAACTTAGGAAATATTTAAATAAGGCTCAAATTTGAAAAAGGATGAATAATAAATACATATATAGGGTTAATATTTTGGGGTAGGAAGTGTCTAAAAATAACCAAATATATAAAAGTGGACTAAATGTGAAAAAGGGGGAAAAACACATAATGCAGAAAGGTATTGTACTAAAATTAGGTGTATACATAATGTCCCTAATTTTATGTGTGTTTATGATGTGAATGCATACTCTAATAAAAGTAAAATAATAATAAATTTAATCACATACCTTGAATTACCTAAGGAAGGATTGATGAATTGTGTCACATCCTGATTTCTATCTAAGTTAAATAACTTGTTTAATCTATGGATTATTATAGTTGATTAAGCTTGATGACATATGTTGATTATGATATAATTTATGTTGCTTAATTTACATGATTATATTCTATGAGTTAGCGGTAATTTATATTTTGTACTTTGAGATCATGTTTGATTATTATACAATAATATTTTATGAATATAATGATGTTACGAGCTAACTTCCTTCATTAGCATGAGGTGAATGCAGGAAAAATTCTTCCCTCAGATCATGATAGAGGGAGAGTGTCATTAGAGAGGGTGGTTATATGGAAACATTGGGGGTCAACAAAGAGTGAATCCAAAAACCCTTACACACACCACTTAACATATCATGTTTTTAAATTGTTTGGTATGGATATCATAACATGTTTTGTGTACTTTTTATTTAGATGATTATTAATATGGTTTTTGGTATAATCTTGATTGATGTTGATGATCATTTGATTTATTGAGTGATTTTATTGTGTTTTTTGATCCTAATGGTCAATTCTTAGTGATCATAGATGCATCTAGGGATGGAATTAGAGGATTTATTATACGAGATGGTTGTGGTAGCCTATGAATCTAAAAAACTAAAGCCTTGTGAGGTGAATTATGCCCCTCATGACCTAAAACTTATGGCAATTGTGCATGCTTTACAAGTTTGGAGACATTATCTATTGGGAAAACCATTTGAGCTCAAGACTGATAACTTGGGACTCAAGTACAATTTTACCCAACCAAATGTAAATGCTCATCAAAAGTGATGGTTAGAGTTCTTGTCTAACTATGTTTTTGATATTAACTATATCAAAGCCAAGGAGAATAGAGTAGATGATGCTATAAGTTTTATAAGGTACATAAAAGTCATAGCCATGATCAAGAGTACTTTAAGAGATTAAGTGATCAAATTTTCACCAAGGGATAAATTCTATGATCAAATTAGGAAAGCATTGTCTGAGAATGGTCAAAATACTAGGTATAAGGGATTTATAATAGAGAATGATGGTATTTTATGATACAATGGTAGGATATATGTACCTAATATAGAGAATCTAAGGAGCACAGTGCTAAAGGAACTACATAATTCCCCATATTCAAGACATACAAGAGTAACCAAGCTCATGATTGAGCTTAGACCACTCTATTTTTGGAAAGGAATAAAGAGAGATGCAACATATTTTGTGTCTCATTGTCTAGAATGTCAGTGTGTGAAATATAAACATGTGCATTTGATGGGATTATTGTATCCACACAATAGACTAGAAAGGAAGTGGGAGTTTATCGATATGGATTTTATCCAAGGTTTACCATTTTCATGTAATAGGCATGCCATGATCTTGGTAGTAGTTGACAAACTAATCAAGGTAGCTCACTTTATACTAGGAAATTTGACTGATGATGCACCTACTCTTGTAAAGAGATTTGTAAAGTAAGTGTATCAATTACATGGTTTTCTAGAGAAGATCATTTTGTATCATGAGCCAAAGATGACTTATAGATTTTGGTTGACTCTAAATCTAGCTCTAGGTACTTAGCTGAAATTCAACACTGCATATCACCCACAAACTGATGGAAAAATAGAGTAAGTTAATCATATTTTAGAGGATCTAATTCATAATTATTGCATAGATCAACAATACAAGTGGTAAGAGCATCTTCCATTAGTTGAGTTTGCTTACAAAAACTCATACCAATCAACATTAAATATGGCTTTGTTTAAGGCATTGTATAGAAGGAGGTGTAAAACACCAATCAATTGCGACATGTTGGAAAACTAGTCTTTGGACTTGAGATGATTTAATAAATGGAAGAGCAAGTCAGGACAATCAAGCAGAGGTTGGTTGAGGCCAAAGATAGATATAAAATTTATGTCGATTTGAATATAACAATTAGGTGGTTTTCTATTGGTGATAAAGTGTTTTTGTGGGTTTAACCTTAGAAAAGCTCAATTAAATTTGGGAAGTCAATGAAACTTTTATCAAGATATGTGGGACCATTCAATGTTTTAAAAGTGGTCAAATCTATAGTGTATAGGCTTGAATTGCCACTAGTTCTAGCTATTTTTCATAATGTCTTCCATGTGTTTTATCTTAAAAAGTATATAACTCATCCTTCACATGTGTTGGATTGGAATGCTTTGTAGGTTCTAGATCCTAGGGTGGTCATGGTAGAACTAATTAGAGTAATTGACACACACAAACTTTGTTTATGTAATAGATAAATGTCATAGTGTATGGTCTTGTGGGACGAATACTCTAAGGATAGTGCCACTTGGGAGATTTAAATTCACCATGTGTCATTAAAAAATATATCCAAAACATAGTAAAATTATTATAAATTGCACAAATACATGTAATCATTGTAAAATATTGTCATGTATCACTCAATAGTAAAATGTGCATCCACATATGAGGAAGAATAAGATGGGGGAAAAACGTATCCCCAATGTATGTTCCATATGCATAAGATATATATAATTTTAAGCTTAAGGAGATATGTATGGGTACAATGCCTCCAAATGAAAAAGTAAGATAGGGATAAATAACATATCCCCAAATGTCATAATTATGCTCCTAAGAGGGATATATAAATAAATTAAGTGTACACACAATACTATTATGCCCCAATAGATGCATGGTAAATACCATGGCAACAAAGGCACCAAGCATAGTAATATCATAAATAGTAATGTGTATGATATTGACCATGGTACTAATCATAAAATATCTCAATAATCGCACACAAAAATGTATCAACATATTATAAAGAATCACACAAGGACATGTGACTGACAAGACATGATGACATGACATAACATGATATGACAACTAGAGGATCCTCTATGGAAAAGGACTAGACAAGATATTATCAAACAACATGCACAAACATGCACAAACGTACACATATAGTCAATCAAACAATCATAAACACACATGAAAAGTAATAATGTAACAATCATAATGTAAATATCCATGTAACACTCAAGATGTAGGTTTTATAAATATTTTAAATAATCAATGAAAGTATCTTTATATGATAAATGGAAAGTAAGAAATATATCACTGTAAATCCATTGTATATATATTTCCCTACCACAAGGCATACCACCAATATGAGGATGGCATCAAATGTATAAGCATGAATTATCCATGTAACATTTGAAATTACCTGATCCTATGAAACATGCATATCATACATATCAACTATCCAAATAATACCAAGAGAAGCACGTGTGTAACATCTATATGAAAAACCTCTAGCATAGGGGAGTTAGATGTATCACTTGAAGTAAATGAGAAATAGTCATGAGATGTGTAATATTTAAAACCATCATCCCAAAGAGATATATGGTGATGGTGGGCTCAAGGATTTACAAAAATATCTTGAATAACAAATAAGATCATGATAAAACTATAGTCAGCTCAGGGGTTTGCATATGATCCAATGCAAAAGGTTGTAAACTATTCTTGGGACATGGACACATAGGTACTATAGGTTTCAAATCTATAACTATATAATTATCCACTCTAGGATATGATTTTTTAGATATAAATGTCATATGAACAATATTAGTAGGTGTTGAAAATGTAGCAAATAACATGAGGTTAAAAATTCACTCTTTTAGGAAACACTCTAGATTATCACACATGTAGTATATGAGGTAAGATAGGTAGCTTGAAAGTTTTTAATGATTTTTATGTATTTTTTAATCATTCACAAAATTTATATAATAATGTATCATGGAAGGTATTAATTTCATCTTATTAAGCTATGGGAATCTAAGTAATAGGTTATATGAACTAGTATCTGAGGACCGACTACAACTAGTTAAGTAATCCCACCTATGGATATATATAAAATTCCATCATAACTCTTAAGTATCATGGCCATACCAAGTAAATCTCTCTCATTGTATCCTTGACTAGCTAGGAATGACATAGTAATTAAATTTTGCTATAGTCATTATCAATATTAGTGTTGCATGTGATTGAAGGATTATGATAAAAAAATCATGTATGTAAAGAGGACCATTATTTGAATATTGTGTGGTATCTCATAGTCATATAATGTAATATAAGTTACTTGTCATTGATATCTCAAAACCATGCTAGTAATTTTATCAATCTCATGTTCATGTTTAATTCTAGAATGATGTATAAATGTTTACATGTGAACGTTTTCATGCTTCTAGGTGTCATGAATTAGTAATGGCTTATTTAAGATTCACAAGTGCTGTGTTGGAACTATGACATTCATTCAATGTTAAATTATGGAATTCAATGTGAATGGTGTTACTATTGATTAGATCTTGAATATTATATCATAGTTTATAGTATTGATTAATAAAATGTCTACAAGCTCTATTGTAGTCACAATATTGATTTGAATCATACCCTTTAGGCATAGGTATATATGTATCTACTTTATATGGCTTAGGCAATGTAATCAATTTTATTTCAAGCAAGTGTTCAAACACTTTATAAGGTAAGTAAGGTAACATTTTAAATTGTTGCATGTTCCTATAAGGTGGAAGGACTACCTTGTTGGTTAGTTATGAAACTATATTTACTATTTTGACTTAATTCTTAGCATGAAATATTATGCATCATTAGTCTTAGATTTTAATGTTTATTCTTATTGATATTTAGAGGTAGTAGATGTATAAGTGTGCTTTATCAAAATTTGGGATTAGAGAATAAATCTAATCTAATTTAAAAAAATTGTTGAGTAAAATTAGAATATATAGGATAAGAAATAAATCCCACATATTGATTTCAAACTTACTAATTTTGGAGATACTCTAAAATGGGAAAGTACCAAAGAGGAATGAATTAGATAGAAATTATACATGCAAAACTATGATTATGACTATGAAACTTATTAGAGGGTTGTTACAGGTCACTATGAATTTGGAAGAGGGATTCACATCTACTAGAGACAAGGCCATTCTACTTGGATGAGATTGGCCTACACTGGCATCTACAGGGCATGTCAGCATTCAGTATGATTTTAGATCTTTTTTTAAATTGAGATCAATTCATCTTCATCGATAGGTCATGTGTGCATAATTAGATCTATGTAAATCACTATGAAAATCATTGTGTTATTATTCACTTGCAACCTTAGCTTAATATACCATGAGGGATAAATAGAATAAATGGGGAAAATGGGTTTGGTGTATAAAGTTTTGATTAACCTCAACACCCCTTGTGTTAAATGCTTCCTACATACCAATACTCTAAAGAGGGGTTAAACTCCATGTAGTTATCCCATGCTATGGTGGTGTGTGTTAAATACTAGTGTAATGTTATATGCATATGCAATCATGGTGTAATTATGTTCTTAAAAAAATACTTGTGACCTTGAAGGTGTCTTCAGACTTAGCTCATGGCTACTAGGTTTGTGTGGAATCAAAATTTATAAGAATAGATGTTTCCCTCTCAATTTGCAATTATATGTTCTAGTTATTTTTAATAATATGAGCCTCTAGTGAACAAATGGCTAGAAAATGTGGATTTATAGTGAACATTTTGAAATTCCTTCAAATGAGACTTGTGAAATATGGGTGATGACCTATAGGCAAATTTGAATTTTAGCAACTAGTCATATTTGGTGGGGGACATAACCAATAGATTCAAACATAACCAATGGTAGGATAGTCTTGAAAGATCAATCTTATCTGATAAGCATATAAAGCTAAGCTAGAAGTGTGGATTAGTTTAAGGATGAGCTTAGGCTATTTAGAATGAGTAATGGTAACATTTAATAATCACTAGTTTCTTAGATAAATAAGCCATCTGCATAGAAGTGGAGTGGCGGTCAAGGACCGTGAAATCAAGCATGAGATAAATGTGTATAAGAGGATGGTCACAAGTGCATTATTTTACAAAAAATGTTAATTTAACTATCTACAAAGTGGCAAATTATATTTAATCATATTTTCCTCTAAAATTTTCATCTCAATATTGTAAATCAAGTGGAAAAGTTCATCAAAATATTGGTAAGTTGTAAACATAATTTTTTACTTTAGTGGCATAAGCAAACTATTTGAGAAAAGACTTTAAGGCCTGATATCAATGATTTTATGTGAAATTTTTACAAGCATAGCCATGAATCTAACCACATATCTAGTAAAAAAATAACTAGGCCCTTGTTTGATTTGATCAATATGAGAAAATGTAATCTTTTGACTAATGTTTATTGAAAAATAAGTGAAGAACATGCTGGCCAAAATGTTAAATCAATGCACAGGTCCCTTAGGTAGAGTGTAGAGCCAATCTAAGGTATTAAATCATTGTGAGCAAAACCAAAGCATGGTGCATAATAAGCCTTAATGCAATGTGAAGGATCACCATTGCCACTATAAAAATTGAATTTAGGCACTCAAAAAAGAGTGGAAAATGATTAACTAGAATCTAAATAGCCAATGGGTTTTGTAATATTTATTTTAATGAAAACATAAATTTTAATTACATAACATTAAGTTTTTGTAGATTCAATGGATCTTGAGATTCACCATTAGGCGTATGATTTGAAGCATGATTAAAATTTGTATGCATATGCATAGGAATATATTCCTTCATAGGATTATCATTTGTAGGCATGGAGGCATGATTGGTATTTTGAATATGTCCAAGGCCCAAACATGAAATATAATAACTAGGCACATTAGTCATTGGAAGAAGGATAGTATAAGCTTTGTGTTGTATAGGAAAAGTAGGATTAACCTAATGAGGTGTAACACTAGGTGAAGGCATGGAATATTTTAGAGCACTAGTATCACCACCCAATGTAGATGCAAAGCCTCCATTAGTAAAATTATAAACATTCATAGGATCTATATGATTAGTCTCAAGCATAGGTTACTTATCCATAATTAATTTATTATGTTTTTTAGTAACTAGATAAATTCATATCATCAATTTTCTTAGGTACAATCCCAAGATAAGTTTCTAAATCAATGTTATCAAAATCCTCAAAATTTGGTACATCTACATTATTATGAGGTTTATTATTGAAATCATTTTGATTATTCTCACTAGCATGTTAATAATCATAATAAGCATAATCATGAAGAGGCATATCATCAATATAAACATAATTACTATCATTCACATATTCATAATCATCAATAATATGAGGCATCTTAGTAATAATTGGCATTTTAAAATCATGAGTAGTAAACAATGGCATTTGGGTCAAATCACAAATAACACCATTCAATTTATAACTTCACTTAGTAGGATGTATAAATATAGTCTTCCTAATTGGCATAATATATACCCATGGAAAATGTGAAGGAAGGTAGTCTAATGATTGAGAAATATAATAGACATAAACAATCTAAAAATATAAAATTAATATTTTAAAAGGATTAATAAACCCTAGAATAAACATTGGAAAGGTATATGCATTCAAAGAACAAAGGTGTGCACAATAATTTTTGAAGGTGGTTATAAATCTGATATCAAAAGGAGGTGAAGGGAAAACTAGGGTATGATGAAAAAATTGTGCATAATCAAAATTTAATGGATTTGGCTTTTGGGATCCTTGAGATAGTTACGTAAGTTGTAGTTGCATAGCATTAAGTTGTTGAATCAATGGATCTTGAGATGCACCACTAGGTGTATGAGTTTAATCTTGATTAACATTTATATGCATATGTGTAGGAATATATGCCTCCATAAGATTAATATCAGTATGCATGGATGTATGATTGGTATTTTCACTATTTATAAGGCCAAAAGATGAAATATAAGAACTAGGAACACTGGTCATTTGATTGTTAATAGGAGGAATCATCGAATCCTTGTGTTGTGTAGGAGTACTAGGATTAACTTGAGGAGTTATAACACTAGGTGGAGGCATAAAAGATTTGAGAGAACTACAAGCACTATTTATTGACCATTTTCACCTAATAGGCCAAAAATTAGTTACCCTCTACCCCTGTTGTGCTAGGCCATTTTCATCTTCAATTTTGCATGAATCTGGCAATTTCTATAGACTCTGCAGAATTTCTACGGACTCTACAGGTTTTGGATTTCTATGGACTCTGTAGGTTAGTCTTTGGTGCATGGAGAATCAGTGTTCTAGAGAGAGTGTTAGGCTTTGCAAGGCTTCTTCAGGCTTTATCTACAGAAAAAATCATGAAAAAGGTTGGCATCGATGAACTATTGAACCCGATTCAATGCCTGGTTTAATCGGGCTTAGTTTAATGCCTGGTTCGATCGGTAGTTCAATCACTCCATTTCCAGACTTGGTCCATTGTTTGGTTCAACATTGGTTCAAACACTTGGTTCATTGGTTCACTTTGTTGAATTGTTGAACTGGTTCAATGAGTGGTTCAGCCAAATGGTTCAAAGGCAAGTTCAAAAGGCTTGGTTCAATGGTAATCGGTGCGCAGTGATTAAACCGTTGAACTGATTGAACCATTAAACCATTTTTGGTTCAACGGCTTGGTTTAAGGAGGCTGCCAGTTCAAATCAAAGGATCCCAAAGAAAAAGACAAAGAGCAGCCAATTCTTACAGACTTTTGTCCATGGGAAAAGGCTTGAAACAAAAAACCCAAAGCTCAGAAAAGGCCACAAGAAAGACCCAACAGACTTTTGTCGAGGACGGTGACGGCCGTGTGAACATCAAATTTAACACAGTGAAGTAGTCATTTTTTTAAAAAATTCCTAAGTGTCAAATCATGGAAAGAGCCCAAGGAATGCAGCTATCCACCAAGAGATCACCCCCGAGGGTCAAAAGAGCTAAAAGAGACAAGGTAGGGAAAAGATAAAAGTGCCAAGTGTAGGAGCAGGCAGATAGTCCAAGTGGTGGGGGGGAAGTGCTGATTCAAGAAGTTATTTCAATAGATGATATAGTTCCTATGAATTAACCATTGGGAGGCACAAATAGCTAGCAATGCAATCAGTTCTCTTCATTTCACATTTATGAGTAAATAAATCATGTAATCACCTTGAAGAAGCGGCCTTACAAGCAGATAAATGGTGCAGCTCATTGATGTTTTGAGTAGCTTGCTCTTCCCAATGCTCGTAAGGCACATGGGTCACTTGTAAAATGGGCACCAAAAGGCCTCCTTTCTTCTCTTCCTTTTTCTATATATTGTAAACTTCTCATTTGAGAAAAGGATCCGCTCTCAGCCTTAAGGCAAAACTCTACCCAAAAATCTCTCAGGCTTGTAAGGCAGAGCTGTCAAATTTTACCTTGAATCTAAACACAACATTTTTACCTCCATTCCTAGTTTTGCATCTTTAGTATGTGTCTATGCCTTGATTTTATATTAAGTCATTTTCTTAATGTTTCTGTAGAATGATTTCAGCACGTCTAGTGCATTTTTGAGTTTTCCTTTTATAGGTCTGTCAGAAGTGTCCCTAAAGGAGTATAGGTGAAGTAGATAGGCTGCTATAGTGCATCTTAGAATGCCTCTAGTAGTTATTCCCTCTTCATATCTCCATGGACCTCTGACCCACTGATGCAGAAGGTTCTCTCATGACGGATGAAGTGTATAGGCACTTCTTTTGGTGAAAAGTGTATGTTCGGGCCTGAGTGGGTCACATTTTTTTGGGTGTATCACCTCTTTTCTTTTTTTAGGCTTAGGATTTGTTTTTAACATCTCTCTCTCTCCCTTTTCATCCCCCTTTTTTACATTTTATTTGTTATCAATAGGAGAAACTAGGGCCTAAATGATACATCAGAGGGAGCTAGCCCTCATCTAGAGACTCTCCCCTCTAGCTTCACCAGTCCCACAGGTGAGAGGGAGTTTCCATTGTTGCATGAAGAAGGCAAGAGCTCAGCCTCTTGCCAAGGGTGTAATCTTCAGCATCAATAGTTTTTGGCACACCTGGTGGGACCAACTAGGATAGGTTTTGTCCAAAGAGTTGAAGAATTTTTGCTGTGTTCTTCAACCGACTAGCCTTTGGAGGCTTTGCATCAAACACCAATGGTGAATTCGAGTTGAATATACTAGTTAAGTAACCTGGTGCCATTAAGAAATCACTTTTTATATGTATAATTCTTTTGCACAGAATCATGGACCTTGTATTCATTCATATGACTATGATCAGGCTCCAAATATTTATGCAATCGCCTCAAGCACCTATCCTAGTTGCCCTACAATGATAAGGGAGGTGGTGCTAGAGTTTGAGAGGTAGACAATGGATATTGACAGACTAGAGGAGTAGTACGGGTATCAACAAGAGCTGATGTATAAAGAGGAGTGGTTGTTTAAGCAAGCACAGGCCTTACAATCCATGGAGGAGGAGGTAGCAAAATGGAGAAATCCATTTATTCAAGGTAGTCAGCCTTGTGTGCCCCTTCCTATTTTGAAGAAAACCACATATTTTGCACCAAATCCTTTTTGTCAAATAGCACTCACCCATTCTAGCTCATTTAACGCATCTACTCTCAATCCTGTGCACTTGGCTTTCTAGCATCAAAGAAAACTAGAGCAACCCCCCATGGAGATCAATCTTCTCAACTCCTTAGATCATGAATCTTCCATTGGGGGGAATACCACCAGCTAACATGTCCCTCTTCTAGACACTCTTCCAGTGCATCGACAGTCTCTTCCTTGCATTCCTCAACCTCCCCAAGTCTTTCAACGTGATGTGTAGATTCTAAGTTGGAGGAAGGAATGCCAGGAACCAACCTAGAGCCTTAAAGAGGATGATGTTGGTGACCTCCAAGAAAGACTCTTTTAGGACAACCTAGCCAAACAAATTGAAGATTTAGAGGCTAGGATGAGACTGCTTCTTGAAAGAGAGATAAAACTCTTAGACCTTGCAGAGGAGCCCTAAGACCTTGGAGAAAACAAAGTTGCTGCCTATCCATACGAGAAAATTTCTAATTTTGAGATCCTAAACTAGGGAAAAATAGTAGAATCATGGGGTAAGAAGGAGGAGAAGCAAGGTTTTTCTCAAAACCTTGAAGAAGCTGAAGCTACTCCTACTCATGATAATGCTGACGACCTCTAGGAAAAGCTCTTCCAAGAAGATCTGGCCAAGAGAATTACAGAGTTGGAATCCAGAGAGAGATTCCTCAGCCAATATGTGATGGATAGCTCAGACCAAACAACACATTCTATGTCTGAACACACCCCACCTACACATTTCTAAGAGAAATATCAGGCCACACCTGATATTGATGAAGTGCTGACCAAGTGGAAAGAGGAGAATCATTCGATTCTAGCTCAAGGACTGCCTCCTCTTCCACATATTTTCCCCACTTCACCCCTTCTCAAGGAGGAACCTATTTTGAAAGAGGTAGGTGAGGAGTAGAAGATATAATCTGTAGTTCTTCAAGGGGCTGTCATGAGCAAAAATGAAGAAGAAATCATCATTGATGCTTCTTGGGAAGACACCATCGACAATGGAGAAGACACAAGTCTTGCATATATGCAGATGTTCCAATAATACAAGGAGGAACAAAAGCATGGTGAGATCTCTTCCCCCTTGTTAAATGAATTTCCTTTCTATTTTGATGATGAGGATGACTACGCTAAGAAGCCTGAGTTGGAGGAGGAAAAGGAGAGGTCTATCTTCCTAGAGGAAGGCCTTAAAGAAGAGAGTTTTAAACAAAGAGGTGATGTTATGTGGGATGAGCAATCAGTTTGTGATTCCATTTCAGACATCACAACTATCACCCTTCTTCAAGAAATCCAAGAGGAAGCAGAGGATGAGTTTGACAGGATTTCCAATGAAGCAGAAGGAAACGGGTCAAATCATGATGCATTATAGAGGGAATGTGCATATCAAAAGGCTAATGGTGATGAGCCAGCAACCATTGATTTCTTGGTGAAGAGAACTAATATGATGAACCATCATTCAACAAGCTTCCAAGAACAAATAGAGTACACATATGTTGAGAGCATGTTCCAATCTATTCCATGCAGATTCCAGCCAATCTAGGTGACAGGCAAGAGGATCAGGTCACCAAATCTCCTTTTCATTCAGCTACTTGCCTAGCACCATAAGTCTTCTTGCCAAGAAGGGGACTTAAGAAATTTTCCCTTCGATCCAGAAGGGAGGCAAACATTCTTGGTTAACTGTATATAGTAGTTTGCTTTCGATTTCTTTCCTACTTTCCCTAAGTGCAATTTACACAGGTAGTGTTTTTTAGCCTTATGTGTTTCCCTTTGCATGTGGGGTAAAAGGCTCCATGTTTGATTATTGGATATTTTGGGGCTTTCGCTAACTTTCTTCAAAGCTACATCTGACTCTATGCCTAATGGACTACAAGGTAACTGGTCTTTAAGCATAACAGGCATGCTTCCCCTGGGAGTCACCAGTCTGTTGACCATTTTTTCCCAATAGGCCAAAAATCAGTCACCCTCTGCCCCTGCTATGCTAGGCCATTTTCATCTTCAATTTTGCATGAATCTAGTGATTTCTATAGACTCTACAAAATTTCTATGAACTCTGTAGGTTAGTCTTTGGTGCATGGAGAATTAGTGTTCCAGAGAGAATGTTGGGCTTTGCAAGGCTTCTTCAGGCTCTATCTAAGGAAAAAATCATGAAGAAGGTTGGCATCGATGAACTATTGAACCCAATTCAATGCCTTGGTTCAATGCCTGGTTTAATCGTATGATTCAATCAGGCTTAGTTCAATGCCTGGTTCGATCAGCAGTTCAATCGCTTCATTTCCAGACTTGGTCCATCATTTGGTTCAACATTGGTTCAAATACTTGGTTCATTGGCATGCTTCATTGAATTTTTGAACTAGTTCAATGAGTGGTTCAACCAAATGGTTCAAAGGTAAGTTCAAAAGGCTTAGTTCAATGGCAATTGGCATGCAGTGATTGAACCATTGAACCGATTGAATCGTTGAACCATTCTTGGTTCAACAGCTTGGTTCAAGGAGGCCATCAGTTCGAAGTGAAGGAGCCCAAAGAAAAATACAAAGAGTGGCTAATTCCTACAGACTTTTGTCTACGGGAAAAGGTTGGAAACAAAAACTTTGAAGCTCAGACAAGGCCACATGAAAGACCCAATAGAATTTTGTCGAGGACAGTGACGGTTGTATGAACGTCAAATTTAATGCATTGAAGTAGCCATTTGTTTTTTAAATTCCCAAGTGCCAAATCATGGAAAGAGCCCAAGGAATGCAGCTACTTGCCAAGAGATCGCCCCCAGGGGTGAAAGAGCCAGAAGAGACAAGGTAGGGAAAAGACAAAAGTGACAAGTGTAGGAGCAGGTAGATAGTCCAAGTGGCAAGGGGAAGTGCTGATTCAAGAAGTTATTTCAGTAGATGATATAGTGCCTATGAATTGACCATTGGGAGGCGAAAATAGCTAGCAATACAATCGATTCTCTTCATTTTGCATTTATGAGTAGACAAATCATGTAATCACCTTGAAGAAGTGGCCTTACAAGTAGACAAATGGCGCAGCTCATTGATGTTTTGAACAACTTGCTCTTCCCAATGCTCGTAAGGCACATGGGTCACTTGTAAAAGGGGTGCTAAAAGGCCTCCTTTCTTCTCTTCTTTTTCTATATATTGTAAACTTATCATTTGAGAAAAGGATCTGCTCTTAGCCTTAAGGCAAAACTCTGCCCAAAAATCTCTTGGGCTTGTAAGGCAGAGCTACCAAATTTTACCTTGAATTGAAACACAACATTTTTACCTCTATTCTAAGTTTTGCATATTTAGTATGTGTCTATATCTTGATTCTGTACTAAGTCATTTTCTTAATGCTTCCGCAGAATGATTTCAGCACGTCTAGTGCATTTTTGAGTTTTCCTTTTATAGGTCTATCAAAAGTGTCCCTAGAGGAGTATAGGTGAAGTGGATAGGCTACTGCAGTGCATCTCAGAATGCCTCTAGTAGTTATTCCCTCCTTGTATCTCCATAGACCTCTGACCCACTGATGTAGAAGGTTCTCTCATGATGGATGAAGTGTATAAGCACTTCTTTTAGTGAAAAGTGTATGTTCGGGCCTGAGTGGGTCACATTTTTTTTGGTGTATCACCTCTTTTCTTTTTTTAGGCTTAGGCTTTGTTTTTAGCATCTCTCTCTCCCTTCTCATCCCCCCTTTTTTACATTTTATTTTTTAGCCAGTAGGAGAAACTAGGGCCTAAATGATACATTAGAGGGAGCTAGCCCTCATCTAGAGACTCTCCCCTCTAGCTTTGCCGGTCCCATAGGCGAGAGGGGAGTTTCCATTGTTGTGTGAAGAAGGCAGGAGCTCGGCCTCCTACCAAGGGTGCAATCTTCTACGTCAACACTATCCTCACCACTAATTGTAGATCTAGACCCTCCAATATGTAAATTAGAAACATTCATATGATATATAGGATTAGTATTAGGTGTAAGTTACTTATCCCTAATTCATTTAATCTATGCTTTGGTAACTAGGTAAATCATAGCATAAAGTTTATTAGGTACAATATCAAGATAAGTATCCAAAATAATTTTCTCCATATCCTCAAAATTTGGTAAATCTACATTATTAGAAGGCCTATTATTGTAAACATTGTCATTATTCTCACTAGCATGTTTATCATGAGGATAAGCATAATCATGAAGAGGCATATCATAAATATAAACATAGTTATTATCATTCACATATTTATGACATCAAAAATATGAGGCATCTCAGTAATAAATGGAACTTTAAAATTATGAGTAGAAAACAATGGTAGTTGGTTCAAATAACACCACTCATTCTAGCATTATGCCTATTAGGGTGCGTAAATATAAGCTTCATAGTTAGAAAAATATATAAGCATGAACAATGTGAAGGAAGATAGGCTAATGATTGAGCAATGTAATAGACACAAACAAGCTAAAAATATGAAAGCTAGATTTGAAATGGAATGCTAAACCCTAAAATAAACCTTGGAAATGTGTATACATTCAAATAATGAAGGTGTGTGCACCAATTTTAAAAGGTGGATAGAAATCCAAAAGAAAATAGAGGTGAATGGAAATCTAAGTTTTAATTTAAAAATGTGTATAATTATAATTCATCCATAAAATTATAAAAATTGGACCTAAAAATAAGAAAATAAAACCTTAAGGGGGATGCGAGTTTTAAAAACCATAGGTTGAATACAAAAATTTCTAAAAAGTGAATGTAAATTTGAAAAAATAGATCAATGAGAATAATAGGCTAAGTCTTGATCCATGTAAATAAGATGCAAATATAAAAATGTGAAAATAAAAAATAAACCCCTAGGGGGTAAACCTTAGAAAATGTAAATATTCAAAGAAATAAGGATTTCACCAAATGTTTTAACCAATGATGCACTAGGGAAAACAACCCAATGGACAATATGTTAAATAGGGGGCACAAAGGATTCTTAAGTAAATACATTCTAAATAATAAATTAGAACTGTAAGTCCTATTGAAAAACATAAACCAATGAAACAAATAATAATTGTAACTAGCTAAAAATAATGAAATGGCAAAGGAAATAAGAATATAACACACCTTGGAAAAATCTTGGGATTCTAAGACTCTAAAAATAATATGGAAGTGAATGTGTAGGATTGTGTCAAATCTAGATGTCTAATTATTAAAGGAAAAAATTGATGATTCAATTACAACTGTAGGATATGCCCCAAGAAAATTAAATAAAACATCAAATAGCCACCTCAATAGCTACCAAATGTGTTCTTAATTATTGAATTTGTACTCTAATTTTTTTTTGATTCTATATTTTTATTTGCATATGCGTTATCTTGTGTTGTACTATTTTTTGTGATCAAAATGTAAAATTGATGCATAAAAATCATTATTTATCTTTTTTTGATCCTTGACCTAACACTTGAAAAATGACAGTCAGATAAATGTGTGAAAAGTTAGTTGACTTGAGTTATTCCTCAAGGAGTTCAAACTATAAAGATTGCACACTTGAAATCATAGTCAATGTAGTTCTATTATGCATGTGAGTGGAATTTTGAATGAGGGATTTTCCTCCTTTCCCTAGTGAAGTCTAATTTAAATTACATGAACATTCACCTAAACCTTTTCTTGGCACAAGTGGGTGATGTCACAAGGATTGAAGATTGAAGCATCAATATGTTAGCTTTATTGCAAGTATATCAATATATATTATCAATGATGATCCTAACTTGAATTATGGATAAGATTGGCTCAATCCTTGAATGATACTTGATAATTTCCCTCTTTATTATAATGACTAATAATGATTTGTATATATGGGGATCTATAGGACACGACACAAATAATAGAAGGCCATGAAAAAATGGAAAAAAAGAGAAATCAAAGGCAAAGGAAATAAGGCCGAGGTGGAAGGACAAAAAAAACTAAAGTGTAGGTTTGGTGGGTTGTTAAATTCACACTGGATAAAATCAATGATTCACCTATGACCACTAAATCTGTTCCTAGAGAAACAAATTTTTAGAATGAGAGAAAGTAGCATAGAAAATAGATAAATAGTGGTCAAAGATAAAAATGGATGAATTTTGAATACATTTAGAGGGATCAAATGCCAAAGAGAGTCTAACAAGGGGTAAGAAGTTCCAAATATATCCAAATATATACAAGTGGACTAAGTGTGACAAAATGAGGAAGACATAGTGGAAAAGCATTTTGTACCAAAACTAGGTGTCTACACATTTATACCTCATGTAAGATAATATAAGGTTCAAATACATAATAATATTCCTATAAAGATATGTTTATTGAAACCTTGTCTCACTGCACAAATAGAAGAACCTAAAAATGATTCAATTATTCATGGTAATATTCATGCAAAGGATCATACTATTATGCAATAAGGTATAGTGGATAATGAAGGTGAAACAAATGATGATGATAATGTGTTATATTTCTAGGACTCATGAGTACCTCAAAATCTAGAATTAACTTTTGATGATGCATGTGCATACACTTATATATCTTCTGATAATTATTATGATTCACTTTATTATAATCATAATATTGGCTAGTTTTACCTAACAAATCACTTACTCTTGGAAATGAACTCTCTCTATTTATTTTTGGATCAATGTATAGAATAAGGGATCCAGTCCCAATTCAAATTTTAATTGGAGGCAAAACTGATTTTAGAACACAATAGGAGGTCCAATCTCCAAAAAGATTTGAAATTGAAAAAATATTCAAACTATTAACCTTTAAAAACCCAGCATATTCTTTAGGATCCAGAGGTATACACAAGTATTTCAAATAAAAATTTAAAAAGGCTAAGACAAAAGTTTAGACTTAAAAAAAAATAAGAAACCACACAAGATCATGATTCAGATCATCCATTTGTTGCTTGTGATCATCTACCTCTACTGGACAACAACTGCATAGTCCATTGGGTGTTGCCATCAATAGCATTTTGAGCATCCAGTTGTAGCCTTTCTTCTTCTATTTTCCTTCCTCTTTTCCCTTTTAAAACAAAGTTGGGAGTCTTTGACATACTTTCTAATTACTATATTGACAAAAAATCCTTTCTTACTATCTCTTCCTCTTCTTCTTCCCAACCTTCTTCCTCCTCTTTTGAGCTTCCCTTATCAAGGTAGAAATCCTTAATTGGATAAGTCTTATCCACATCCTTTGGTGCAACATCAGCTGATCCATATTTAAAAACATTTGCTAACTTTGCAAACTTACTATAAGAAGGTTACCCTGAATCCAAACCAAACCTTTCCTTTGCTATTGCCCTATTTTCCTTTTTTATGGAGAATGTTGAACCTTCTAAAGGGTTTCTAAGGATGAAAGTTAAACTGATTTAAATTTATCTATCTCAAACAAACTAAAAACCAAATCATGATTCATGTAGCCAATTTTTCTGACCCATTTCTAAACAATCAAATCTTGGGAACCTTTAAAATCCTTATCCAGATAAATAACCATCTTATGATCCAATTTATTACATTTGAAGCATCTAAAAGGGAGACCTTCAAAGTTGAAAAATTGAGGCCACAATTCATGAGAGGAAGAGATTTTAATAGAATGAATAAAAGGTTTGGATAAATTAGCCAAAACGTAAACCCTAAAGTTTTTTTGATTAGTTTCAATGGAATCATCAATTTTCACAAAGACTCCCCACTTACTTACTAGTCAATTGAAAATACCTGGATCTTTAAAGGCTAAGGGTAGATTATAACATCTTACCCAAACTAGGGCTTGTGAAATCACCATAGATTCTAAATTAAAAAATGGATCCCATGGACAAAAAAACACCCCCTGATTCCCTACAAACTAGGGGCCATTTATCCATACAAAGTTTTTGTCTTCCTCTGATTAAAACCTAAAGTAAAAATAAACTATCAGACAACATAGATATAGATGGTGATTTCAAATATGTCCAAGTGCCCTCTCCCCATTGATTAATTACTACCCATAATGGTCATTTCCAAATACATTTGCCAATAAATGATTTGCTGCCCCTATCCAAATGAATCTTAGAAATCTCTAAATCTGAAATATCTAGGGTAGGAGAAGTATTAGAAAGTATTAAGGGAACATCACTGAGATACACCATTTTTAGAGCCATAATTTATGGTTTGTCTACTTTTGGTACTTCCTAAGAGCATGCCTCTTCAACATGTTCCTTTATTGGGGATATTTGCATAGTAGCCTAATGTTTTGGAAATAGAATGGGCTTAGAACCTAATTGAGTCCTGAGGATTTTTAATTTTTAGAAGGAACCATAATTATGAAAAGGGTTTGAGCTATTAACATGAGATAAAAATACTTGATCCTTTGAAACCATATCTTTTCTTGATGATGCTCTAGTTTCACTTTCCTTTAGGGAGGTCATTTTTTTAGTAGATCAAAATTGAAAACCAACTAATTCTGACCTAAAAAATCACTAAAAATACCAAAATATACTTCTAACTACTTGAGAAAAAAATGGCTTGATCTAGGACTTGAGAGGCACAATGACCCTTACCCTTACCTCCCATTTATGTTGAGCCATGATCCACCATCTTGGACCTAAGACCAGCTCTACCTTTCTATTCTCCTTCATCCTCTTTCTACTCTCCTTCATCCTCTTCTCTTAATTGATCACTAACCTACTTGTTGCCTTCTCCTTGTCCCTACCTATGACTCACTGAACCTAAGCCTGATGCCTAAAAAATACTCCCAATCTTACCTTTCATCCTCTATCTACCTTGCCTACCATGCTACTCCATAGTCATTGCCTCCATCACCATTTTCTTATTTTTTAAAATTTAATCTACAACTAAAGCTTAATGGGGATGAGCTTGGGTCCATAATGTCTATTGAACTATTTGTAGCTGAATCACCCCACTATGATCCATGTGGAACACATGGATAACTTCAACCCCTACCTCAAGGTATCCCCATGGCCACTTCAAATTATAGGCTAACATCTGCCCCTTAGCCACGATGCATCATAGGGTGTCTGATAGGAATTGAACTCAAGACCTAGGTGATTGAAGTTATTGATCCTATCCACTCGAGCTAACCCTTGGGGCTCAAATCTCTCTATTTATTTCACCTTTTGTTTTGGATTATTGTTTCTCTTTTACCATACTTTATTCTTTTTATTATTTGTTTTCTTCCCAGATAGTATATTTGACATATGGATTTTGGGAGTTCCTACATCTTTCTCAACTTTATTAAATGTTTAGTCATAGACTTTGATCCTTCTTGGCTCTCTTATTCATCTTGATTTTCACCTTGGATTCCTTATGCTTATGTTATTGTCTTATTCATTATCCTACATTAGATTTCACCTAGATTTTAGAGTCCCTTCTTTCAACTTAATTTTTTTGTTTGATTATGCTTTATTGAATTATATTTAGTTGTCATGGCATGGCTTATTTTCTTCATGATGTAATTATTTCATCATCTTCTAATTTTCATTATTTTTATATGGTTTCACTCTTCTATTTTACATTCTATCATTCTTTTTCTATGAGGCCGCCTCTTATTTTGCTTTCTTATTTATTATCACCCCTTGATTTTGTGTTTTTTCCCATCCAAAAGTCCCATTCTAACTTCCAAATGATGACACCACTTTTATTTTGGTAGTATCTCTATAAATTCTTTGAATTATAATTAGTAGTAGATTTCTATGGTTTCATGTCAGGATTTGCACCTAAATTGGGCCATATTTTCCTATATTTTTTCATGGCCTAATTTATAAGTTTGTCTAACTCACTTTGCATTAATTAAGTTGATGTAAATCATAATCAACCAACTTGGTGAATATTAGATAAAGATTTTATTGATGTAACATGTATCACCAAAATTTGCATTTGGAAGTGTATCAAGTTTTCTATGTCAGATTTGTTGAATTTTAATTTTAAATTTTTGAAGGGAAAAATTTATGGGAGTTAAAAGTTGCTTTAGCATTTAATGTAATTTATGTCAAGGCCTAATGCAATTTGTGTTTTTATAAAATATGGTTTTTTTAAGTTGAGTTATATTTTGAAGCTGTAATAGAATGATCAAAAATAATTTTTGATTAAATGTATACCAGACATGACAAAGAGTCTAGATGCTTTACAATTTTCAATTCATGGGATGACATTTCATGTTGTTGTAGCAGGTGGTGTGGAGTGAGACAATTATATCACCACTAGATATTTTGGACTTGTAGGGCATTAGAAAGAGGTTGTATGACATTCCAAGATCTACATTTTTTAACCTATAGTTTTTTTCATCTAATCCATGTAGTTTTGTTAGAGTATTGTGTGATTCTCAAGGTGGAACAAAAAAAGGTGTGTCACTAAAAAGTGGGATTATTTATGTTGGAGAACCTAGACTAACAAGTAAGAATGAAGGGGCTATAAATGACCTCTATACATAATAAATAAAATAATCAATTCGAGTTACCACAAAAATATATATATCATGAGTTTGAGTCACATTACCATCCTTTTCCTCTACTCTACCCATCTATGACATCACACCTGTAGAACATAATGTAGTTTTTTCAACATTTTAAAGGGTTTGAATAATAATAACAAAAAATAAATAACCCTTTTCCATACAAGATCTTTAGTCTACAACCAAATGGCATGGTTTCACCAAATGTAATGACAAAGTGGTCATTTCATTTTTTTAGCATATTCTTATCATGTGACAAAATTCCTAAGAAATAAAAGCCTTCTTTATCATATTATGGACTTTGAAAGTCTTATATAAGACCAATTAGATAATGGTAGTTTATTTTGATAACCTATGGTATGGGCTAATGCAATTGTGTCAACATTTGCATAAGAAATTTTAATTTTAATTTTTGGAGGGGCTTACGATTAAAAATGTAAAGTATATTTGTGTTACATTTTTTTCACATTTTTGTTAAGCCTCATTTTTTGGGGACACATGTATTCTCAACACCTCAGTCAAATCATATTTTCACTTATTGATATAAAATTTACATCAGGAAAATTGGATGACAGAAATTTTCATTAGAGAAAACATTGTTGACTTAAACATTGATGCAACATGAATCATTAAAGGAAAATATTCTAGATTGGATAAATTTTATCTCACCAAATTTAGTGTGGTTATGCCTGATTCAATTTGCATCAATAAAAATTGTTGACACAAATGTTGTATCATAGATTGCAAAAAAATTAAATTTTAACACAAAAGGTGTGGCAAATTCAAGAAAGTATATTAGTGGATGGAAGTTTTGGGTCACTAGGGATACCCTATTATTTTTCCATTGGATAACACTTTGTTTATATATGTATGTGATTTACTAATTTCATTGACTACTACATTACTTTTAACATTCATTTACATTTATCTTGTTAATATATTATTTGCAAACATTTGACAAACTATGAACATGTTAGAGTCCACACTATATGTCCATGATTATATACATATTGAAAAGAGTTTATATTATAAGTATTGTTTATATACATGCTACTAATGTTACATCCAAATTATTTACTAATCAAACTTACTTAATTATCCATATTTATAGGTAACAATTTGATTTGGTTATTTTTATCTAAAATTTGAGATATATGTTGTTATGGGACAGTTGAATATTGCTCAGGTTACATGATACAATGCTATGAATTATTTGTAGTGTATATATTGAAATTATGATCATATTGATTTTTTACTTTAGATATATTTTATGATGTATATATCATGTTGTTATGGTTTAACTACCTGCTTATTATGAGGTTGATGCAGGATAACTCTTCCCTCAAAGCGTGATGGAGGGAGAGCATCATCAGAGAGGGTGGCATAGATGGAGATGTTGGAGGATGATAGATAAATCAGCTAGAACCCTACATACACCACATTAGACAATATATGTTTATGCATTAATTGAGTTGAACATAGCATTAATACATTCTTTATGTTATCTAAATTTGGATAATTATATGTGTGTGTGTGTGTGTTAATTCAATTTAATATTCATATGTGGACTAACCCCCATGTCTTTGAAATGATTAACCAATTATCTTTATGATATTCAAGAATATCATTATTTGGCTTAACCGACTTAATAAATCTAGTTAATGAAAGACATGGATAATGTAAACAACATAGAGATAACAATGAATACGTGGTTATAAGTCGAATTTGGATAGAAATGTGTTATATACCATTTTTAGACAAAAGAATGTTATTGACCTTTTGTTAGCCATATTGTTAAATAGATCATTATGATTACTAATAATTATCTATTATTATTCAGTAATTAGACAAATAAATATATAAAAAAGGCCTCATAATGAAAAGAAAATAAAGATTATGGAAAGTATATAATCAAGAAAAAGAAAAGAAAATAATAATAATTAAAAAAAAAACATATGCATTCAAGGAAAGTGGTGACTTAGAGATTTTTAGAAATAAAAGAGAAAGGATAAGCTTTGACGAAAAAGTCATGAAGTGGAAAAAATAAAGTTTAGGCACATCACAAGAGGAGGAAGTAGAGGAAGAATAGGGGAGAAGGGAGAAGAAGGTGTGGGGTAGGATATTTAAAACAATTCAAAAAAATGATGGTATTGTTATTCAATAAACTTTTGCATTTGTTGGTATTAGGTATATATGAGTTTAGTAAACTTGTGTATTTATTATAGTGGTTATAAACTTATGTTAATATACAACAATAATTACCACATGTAAATTATATGTCATATGATATAAATTACTACAGATTTTAGTACGATGACATACATTGCTAATTTAGATAATCTAGACAATAACATAATCTAATCTAAATAAAGGTTTATGATAATTTAGAAATGAATTTAGGTTAGTTTATGCATGGCACTATACATAGAATATATGTATGTTGTTAGACTTAAGTATGTAAGCAAGTAAACTTAAGTATGTATGATGACATAAGTAGATGGAACAATATAAAATGATATAAATAATTTATCGTACGGTTGGTAAACAAGATGTTGCATTTTTTATTGATAGTGATATAGTGCATTTATCCATATTAGAGATAGTTCAAGCATGCATTTATACTGCATATGGTGAATTGTGTTAATGAATAAGGTGACCTGATTTTATAAATAATTATTGGATATGATTGGAATGTAAATCAGAGAATCTGTATATAATGAATGGAAATTTTTATTAGGTATATAGAGAACTGGTGCATTAGGGATTCAAGATAATGACTCATAGGTGTATCATAAGGGTGATTTGATTAGCATCAATAATAATGTATAATGAGTGTTAAGTAATTAATAATGTACAACATTTTAAAGCTATCAAAATATTACTATAGTCATTATTATGTTTAATATATGGTGTTAATAATGGGGCAATCTGTATAAAAAAACCAAGCCGGCTATATATATATATATATATATATATATATATATATATATATATATATTTGGTAGCTTAATAAAGTTTAATTGCATGTATCTATAACCTAGTACACAACATATTTTATGATCATTTAAACTACATGTAGTAATAGCATGTATTTAATTAAGTGATTTGATTTGATAAATGTAATGATGATCTTAATTTTATGATATTGATACCTATAATTTTTGGATCTTGTGGTAAGTATTAACAACATATTATACCCTCTTTAGTTATCGTTTAATGACAACTTAATAGAGTTTAATGGTGACTTATATCTATAACCAATCTCAATGATCTACACATGCAATGATCCACTTTTAATAATAAAAAACAATCTAAAATCTTAATGAACCAACCCATTTATGCTTCAATACGAGCAATATACATACTACATTGATTTATATGATATAATACATCAAATTAATTTGGGATACAATGAATTCTTTAATTATATACATATGGTATTATTTTGTATATATGTTAGTACTAGTATATACATCAATTTGAGTTTAGTATTTAGATATTATATGTTTTTATTGGTACATGCCAATATTATATAGCAAACAATGATCATTATATATCTGTGATTAATATAGTGATAATGTCACCTAAAAAAGTTATAATTATGTGAAATTATAACATGTAAATAAAAATATATGTAGTTATATAGTCTGGGTTGGATATAATATAATTTACATGTTATACCTACAATATGGATATAATATAGTTCATTGTGTAAATAATTAATACAGATATAAAAATGGATAGAAATATGGATTTAATGTAATCCGTTAATGATAGATAATCCATTAATGGATTCAAATGATATAATATTGTGTATTTTATCAATTAGCTATATTGATAATTATGATGGATGTAGATAGCAATTTGCATAAATAATGAATCCATAATGCTTAGAGGCATAAGCTTAAATAATATCGAGCACACTACTTAACTCATATGTAAATGCATAATCTATACATCTGTAAATCATAATATTGGCCATATGATCATAATATTAGTCATAAATCTTGAACAAAGATTGGTTGTAGATCAAAGCTTGGCACTATATAGCCATAGATCTTAATATTATATTTATATTTAGATATGTCCACATTAGCTATTTGAGGAGTAAAAATATATTTTTTAATCTATGTTAGACCATTGATGAGTTATAAATATAATCAACTAGTAGACTAAGTTGTGATTACATATCTTTTATATATTTTATGGACCTTGGTCATATGATGTCTGTACTTAAATTATGGATGTACATGGCTTTAACAAGATGAACAACATTATATAGATTATTAATAGGGATATCACCAGTATTGGTATAAATATTAGTGGTGCTAAACATTCATGTTGTAATGTTATATTGTCTATATACTACTAATTGGATAATGTTATTTCCATTATTGATACAATTACATGAACTAAGGACACACACACACACACACACACACACACACACACACACACACACACACACACACATATAGTTAAAAGGTCAACATATGTCCTTAGTTCACAACACTACTATGCTACAGATACATTACTTAGTCTCTATTTAGAGTTCGGAGCATACCTAGAGCATAGACTTAGCCTCCTAAATAGAGACTAAGTAATGTATTTGTAGCACAATAGTGTTATAAAAACATGTCTAGATTCAAATATGTAACATCATATATAGATGAAATGCATGGACTATTATATAGTATAAACACATAAACAAACCTTTTGAATGCCTTATATGGTGGATTTGAATTAGAAGTTATTTTCTTCTATGTTGAGAACTAACAACAAATAATAAGAATAAAATGTTGATATTGAGAGGTCTATTTAATGTAGTACTTAGTATATATATCTTGATGATTCATAGATGTAAAGATTGTGGAAATCTTATAAAGACCTTGACTAGTGTAATAAATGACTATTAGTATATATGTATACGTTAATGAAAACTGGTGAGTGGTACATATTAAGAGTAAATTGATATGTACAAGTGTGTGTGTGTGTGTGTGTGTGTATATATATATATATATATATATATATATATATTCTAGTGCATCGATATGTGTACCTATAAGTTATGTTTTTTCTTATTACTACTATGCAGTTTAAACATAAGATATACCTAGTTGGTATAAATTGTACTTGCTTGCCTATTATTTAGGACTAAGAGATATTTGACTCTTGAAATTATATGACTGGTTATTGATTGAGTAGTATGCTCATGTAAATGAACTACGATATTATGGGATGTCATAGAGTGTATTTTATTTGAAAACTATAGTCTAAACATATGTTATACCTGAGTGGTACAAACTATAATTATTATATCTAGATTTATTCATGGGTTTGATGGATTAAATGTATGTGTGCTAGTTATTTCTATGAATAACATGTTTTATGACAATTATAAGAAAGTACTATATTGTGTAAAATTATAGAAAATAGAATGTACGTCCTAATATATATATATATATATATATATATATATATATATATATGTTATTTGATTGGTATAATTTTCACTTATTTACTTATTAATCATGTAATAAATGATATTGTAGAGATTCATTCATACATTTGATGGACTGAAAGTATCTATTTGATTATTCCTATGCATATCATGTTTTGTGATTGTTAGTAGGAAGTAATCTATATAAAACTATTGGTTATATATATGTTAACCAAATCTTGCATTGTTGGTATTGAGATAGACCTCATTCACTTACTAGCATCACAATGTCAGATGAAGGTAATCTGATCAAGTGGTGTGTATTAAATAGACTCATCCTAGAGGTTAATAATTATTGAAAAAACTTGGTCCAATTAATTTTAAGTGAGACATTATTATTTCATGAGTATGATTTGCATGTTTATGTGATATCTTTATTATAATAGGTTTATTCATGATACACTACATGTTTAGTTTTTAAAATCATATAGCACACAAGTACTAGCTTATATCTCTATCTACTCATTCATGAAGGGAGGGTCATTCCTTGATAGGATTTGTGTGGGGGATCATTGGTCTGTGGTTGGTGTGAAAAAGCATTCAGATGATGCTCTCCCTCCTCAAAATAGTTCTAATTTTGAGACAACACTTGAGATTACCATAGATACTAGAGTAAAAAAAACTTATGTTATGGGGAGCCATGTATATTATATATTTACATTGTATTGTATTTATTATCTTGATGAGTTTTAATTTCTTATTTATTATGCATTGACAATAGTGGTTATATGTTCATCCTAGCCGTGGTTGGATATTTGTAATTACCTTCTATAAACAATTATGATGTGTTTTTTTATGATGATAGTGATCAGTGATGTATGATGTAGCATGCTCATTTATAGTTAGTATACTTAGAGTATTATATATGACCACTAATTAGATTCTCATGATTTAATATAGTTAAAGTAAATGTTGATTTAAATTTAATAAAATCATGTATTTATAAGTCAAACCTAGTAGGGTTGTTATATGTGGTATCAAAGTTATGGTTCGAACTCTAGGACCTAATGAGTCCACTAGCATTTTTATAGCCTTCTATTTAATAGAAAGGAGAATAGTAAAATGTGTGAAACATTGAGTGTGTACCATTAAAAGAACTTGTACCCTCTTATATTTGTTAAAGGGTTGGTTTATCGAGTGTCTCGATGGTGTTGGTTGTACACGATGATTAAGTAGGTGAGTGCATAGCATAGTTCTTGAGTTGTGAACAAGAAATTACTATAATATTTTAGATCACTTAGATCGAACACCTCAAGAGTGATTACATCTTTACATGGTAATAAAGTCACCTTCACCATTTATGTTTACTTTTATGAGTGTACAAAAAGCATGGGATGCTTGTCACTAAAAAAAATATGTGTATTTAGATAGAGTTTTGTGTCTTATATACACTAATCCTAGGAGTGGGAATCCTAAAAGATCACTTGTGGATTAGCACCAAATATTATGGTGGGAATTTTCTTATAGTAGAGTGTAGATGTCTTGGTTGAGAATTCCTATATGATAGTATTTTGCTCACAGATTATCACCCCTATGTTTATATGGACTAGGGAAGAGGTGTAATCACACATAGCTAGAATGGAGGTGAGTTATTACTCTCTTACTCTCTTTTGACATCATTATAATCCCTCTGAGTGGATTCATATTTTCATGATGTTAAAAACTAGTTTTTGAAATGTTGTTTGGATCATATTCCTTGGAGTTTATGGGTTAGTTTGTTATACTTCTTGTTGATAGCAAAGTTATAGGAATGGAATGGATTGATTCATATATATTGTTGATATTTTTCCTTATGGATATAGAAACATATTGTGATACTACACTTACAAATTTGGTAAGTGCATAGTGATTATGGAAATTTTGGTTACTTTGTTTTCTTCATACCATGTGAGGGTATTTATGAGTTTCGTTGTTGAGATGTTAGTTCACTACTTTCCACTTGTGTATTTTTAGAGTCATACTTTCCAATGCTACTTTGTCTAATCTTTTGAACTTTGACCACATGGAGTGGCAAACCTTGAACTTATATTGGTTCTATAGTAAGACTTATAGTTAATTATAATTATTACATTATGATTTACCCTTGATCATATTGATATGATTCTCATCTTACTAAAAACATGTTGTTTTGATGATTCATTGATTTACCTTTTTCCTAGAGTGAGTATGAAATAAGATGTACAAAACATCTTATTAGTTTAAGGGGTTAAGATAAACTTATTACTTGTTGTGTAACTAGTTGAACAAGCATGGAGGCATCATCTCACTTGTTCCCTTTATAAGGTTGTAAGGACTATATGATATTTGTTATGTTTGGTAAATGGTAACTTAATGCAATTATGGAATGATTATATGATTTTTGTTGTGATGTATGTTGATACATCTTGAATTAGTTATCATATATCATTGCTTTCTATGATCTATTAGTATGGATTTGTGATTCTTTGAACCATGTGTACATTTTAGATATCATCAAGTCATGGAGACCTAAGGGATGAGTGGTGAATTAGGAACATGAGTACTAGGAGATGGGAGTGGATTATATTTAAGTCTCACATTGACTCAGTTTTTATTGAGTTTGGATATGTCAAGGGGAGCTTGTTGAATCTAGGATTTGGCAAATGAGACTTATCAAATTCAGATGTATGGCCATATTCTTGTATACTATAGAATGTTAATTCATTAATTTTATATACATTGAAAATTTAGTATTACCAGTTCCTATTCATCATCATACTTGTCAAGAGTTACATGGAGTAGTGGCAGTATTGATATATTATACTTATTAAGAGATATGTGGAGTAGTGATGGTATTAAATTATACATATCTTTCTTTCCAAGTTCTATAGACACTTTTATATGGAATGAGAAAAACACACTCTAGGTTAGAGAGATGTGTAGAGGGGCTAGAAGGTTTTTTGAAACTCTCCCTAGCCATTTGTTTTAGGCTTTTTTTATGATTTCATATGATTTAGTTTGAATCCTAAATTTTAGAAGTCAGTGCAGCTTTCATCAATATATTTAAGACCCTTCGAGGTATTATAATTAGTCAATACTATGGCATATAGGCTTGTCTTGCAAGTTCTAGACCTTGGGGTGGTCATGATAGAACCATTTATAGTAAGTGACACTCACAAACCTTGTTTGTGTAATAGAAAGATGTCATAATGTATGATCTTGTGGGACCAATACTCTGATAATAGTGCTACTTGGGAAGACTATGATAAGTTTTATAGGAAATTTTCACATTTATTTACTTGATTAGATATTATTATACTATGTTATTTTTCTATTGAACAATGTTTGTAATCTAGAATTAATGTTTGAATAAAATTCATTCAGGACAATGACTAACTTTAGGGGGAAAGGATGTTACATCCTTATTCCTTGCTAAGCAAACTTACTTAATTATCTATGAATATTTATAGTTAATAATTTGATTTAGTTATTTTTAACTAAGATTTGAGATATATATTGTTATGAGATAGTTGGTTATTGCATAGGTTACATGATACAATGCTATGATTTAGCTGTAGTGTATATGTTTACATTATGATCATGTTGATTTGTTATTCTAGCTATATGTTATGATATATGTATAGCATATTTTTATGATCTAACTATGTTCTTGTTTTGATGGTTGACATAGGAGAATTCATCCCTTAGAGCATGATGGAGGGATAGCATTATTGGAGAGGGTGGCGTAGATGGAGATGTTGGAAGATGATAGAGAAATTAGTTAGAACCTTACACAAACCACATTAGACAGTATATGTTTATGCATTGATTGAGTTGAATATAGCATTAGTACATTCTTTATGCTATTTGAATTTGGATAATTATACATGTGTGTGTGTGTGTGTGTTAGTTCAATTTAATATTCATATGTGGACTAACCCCCATGTCTCTGAAATGTTTAACTAGATATCTTTATGATATTCATGAATATCATTATTTGGCTTAACTATCTTAATAAATATAGATAACAAAAGACATGGATAATATAAACAACATAGAGATAACAATGAATACATGGTTATAATTCAAATTTGGATAGAAATGTGTTATATGCCATTTTTTGATAAAAGAATATTATTTAGCATTTTTTAGCCATATTGCTAAATAGGTCATTATGATTACTATTAATTATGTATTATTAATATTTAGTAATTAGAAAAATAAATATATAAAAAAAGGCCTCATAAAAGAAAAAAATAAAGATTTTGGAAAGTATATAATTAGGAAAAAGAAAATAAAAACATAAAGAAAATAAATGAAAAAAAAAGAGAAAAACATATGCATTTAAGGAAAGTGGTGACTTAAAGATTTTTATAAAGAAAAGAGAAAGGATAAGCTTTAAATAAAAAGTCATGAATTGGAAAAAACAAATTTTAGGCACAACATAAGAGGAGGAACTAGAGGAAGAAGATGGGAGAAGGGAGAAGAAAGTGTGCGGCAGGATATTCAGAACAATTCAAAAAAAGGATATTAACTTTGTATTTGTTGGTATTAGGTATATATAACTTTAGTAAAATTGTGTGTTTAATATAATGGTAATAAAATTATGTTAATATACAACATATGTTAATATACAATGATCATTATCGCATGTAAATTATATGTCATATGATATAAATTGTTACAGATTTTAGTACGATGACATACATTGCTAATTTAGATAATCTAGAAAATAACATAATCTAAGTTAAATTAAAGTTTATGATAATTTAGAAATGAAGATTATGTTAGTATATACATGGAACTATATGTATGTTGTTAAACTTAAGTATGTAATAAATATATGGCTATATATGTAAGTAAACTTAAGCATGTATGGCAACACAAGTAGATGGAACAATATACAACAATATAAATAATTCACCATATAATTGGTAAACAAGATACTTCATTTTTGATTGACAATGATATGGTACATTTTTCCATATCAAAGATAACACCTGCATCCATTTGTACTGCATATGGCAAATTATGTTAATGAATAAGGAAACCTAATTTTATAAATAATAACTAGATATGATTGAAATGTGAATTAGAGAATATGTATATAATGGTTGGAAAAATTTATTAGGTATATAGTGAATTGGTGCATTAAGTATTAAGATAATGACTCATAGGTGTATAATAAGGGTGATTCGATTAACATCAATAATAATTTACAATGAGTATCAATTAATTAATAATGTACAACATTTTAGAGCTATTAGAAGATTGCTACAGTGATTATTATGTTTAATATATGGTGTTAATAATGGGGTGATCTATATAAATGAACTAAGGTAGGTTTATATATATAATATAAATATGTTAGCTTAATAGAGTTTAATTTCATGTATCTATAACCTAATACACAACATATTTTTTGATCATTTAAACTACATGTATATAACTAAGAAATTTGGTTTGATACATGTAATGATCTTAATTTTATGATCTTGATACATGTAATTTTAGGATCTCATGGTGAATTTTAACAACATATTATACCCTCTCTAGTTATCATAAAATGGAAGATTAATAGAGTTTAATGGAAGCTTATATCTATAACCAATCTTAATGATCAACACATGCAACCTCCACTTTTAATAATGAACAGAGATATGAATTCTTAATGAACCAACCCATTTATGCTCCAATAAGAGCAATATACATAGTACAATGATTTATACCATATAGTGAAGAAAATTAACTTGGGATAAAGTGAATGATTAAATTATATATATGTGGTATCGATGTGTATATATCCCAACACTAGTATATACAATGATTTAGATTTAGTATTTAGATATTGTATGTTTTTATTGGTACTTGCTAATATTGTATAGCTAACAGCGACGATTATATACATGTGATTAATACAATGATAAAGTCACCTAAAGAAGTTATAATTATGTGAAATTATAACATGTAAATATAATGATACGTAGTTATATAGTCTAGGTTGGATATAATATAATTTACATGTTATACCTACAATATGGATATAATATAGTTTATTGTGGGAATAGTTAATACGAATATAAAAATGGATAGAAAGATGGATTTAAGGTAATTCATTAATGATATATAATCTATTAATAGATTCAACGGATATAATATTATGCATTTTATCAATTAGATATATTGATAATTATGATGGATGTAAATAGCGATTTGCATAAATAGTGAATCCATAATGCTTAGAGGCATAAGATTGAAGTATATCGAGTGCAAAACTTAACTCATATATAAATTCATAAACTATATAACCATAGATCATAATATTAGCTGTAAGATCATAATATTAGTCATAGATCTTGAACAAAGCTTGGAGATATATAGCCATAGATCTTAATATTATATTTCTATTTGGATATGTCTACATTGACTGTTTGATATATATATATGTCATACCATTGATGAGTTATGAATATAATCAACCAATAGATAAGCAATGATTACATATATTCTATATATCTTGCAGACCTTAGTCATATGATAACCGTGCTTAAATTATGGATGTACATGTTTTTATCAAAATGAACAACATTATTTATCTTATTAATAGGGATATTACCAGTATTGGTATAAATAATAGCAATGCTAAATATTCTTGTTGTAATGTTACATTGTCTCTATACTACTGATTGACTAATGTTATATCTATTATTGATACAATTACTTGAATAAAGTATATATGTTGACATTTTAACTATATATATATATATATATAATCCATGAGGAGGTTAAGTCTATGCTTTAGCTATGCTTTGAACTCTAAATAGAGACTAAGTAATGTATAAATAATAGTAGTGCTAAATATTCTTGTTGTAATGTTACATTGTCTCTATACTACTGATTGACTAATGTTATATCTATTATTGATACAATTACTTGAATAAAGTATATATGTTGACATTTTAACTATATATATATATATATATATATATATATATATATATATATATATATATATAAAAGCCATGAGGAGGTTAAGTCTATGCTTTAGCTATGCTTTGCACTCTAAATAGAGACTAAGTAATGTATCTATAGTATAATAATGTTATACAAAATATTTTGATAGAGTCAAATCTTTAGCATCATATATAGTTCAAATGTATGGACTGTTGTAGAGTATAAACACATAAAGGAACCTTGCAATTGCCTTATATGGTGGATTTGAATTAGAGTTTGTTTTCTTCTTTGTTGAGAACTAACAGTAAATAATGAGAACAAAATATTGATATAAATAGGTCTATTGACTATAGTAATATATATATATATATATATATATATATATATATATATATATATATATATTGATGATTCATGGATGTAAAGATTGTGGAAATCTTATAAAAACCTTGACTAGTGTCATAAATTACTATTAGTATATATGTATATGGTAATGAAAATTGGTGAGTAGTACATATTATGAGTAAATTGATATGTACAAGTGTTTATATATATATATATATATATGTTTATATATATATATATATATATATATATATATATATATATATAGTAAATTGATATGTACAAGTGTTTATATATATATATATATATATATATATATATATATATATATATAAGTGCATCAAGATGTGTATCTATAAATTATGTTTCTTCTTATTATTAGTAAGTAGTTTAAACATAGGATATAATCGATTGGTATAAACTATACTTTCTTGCCTATTATTTTAGACTAAAATACTTTTGACTCTTGAAATTATAAGATTGGTTGTTCATGATTGAGTAATGTTCTCATGTAAATGAACTATGATATTATGGGATGTCATAGAGTATATTTTATTTGAAAACTATAGTCTAAATATATGCTTTACCTAGGTGGTCCAAATTATAATTATTATGTCTAGATTAATTCATAAATTTGACAGACTAAATATATGCATGTTGATTATTTCTATGAATGACATGTTTTATGATAGTTAGAATAAAGTATTGTATTGTGTAGGCTTATATAAAATAGAATGTGTAGTCTAATATATATATTATACTCAGTTGGTATAATTTGCACTTGTTTCCTTATTAATCATGTAATAAATGATATTATAGAGATTCATTCATATGTTTGACAGAATGAATGTATGTATTTGATTATTTATGTGCTTATCTTATTTTGTGATTTTTAATAGGAATTAATCTGTATGAAACTATTGGTTATATATGTGTTAATCAAATCTCACTTTTTTGGTACTAAGTGAGTAGTGAGATGGACTTTACTAGCTTATTACCATCTGAAGGTAATATAATCAAATGGTTTGTATGAAATAAATTTATCCTAGAGATCAATAATTATTTAAAAAAATTGGGCCAAGTATAAGTGAGACATTGTCATTTCATGTGTATGATTTACATGTTTGTGCAATATCTTGATTAGAATGGGTTTCTTTATGATACACTGTATGTTTAGTTTTAGAAATCATACAACACATGGGTACTAGCTTGTCTCTCTAGATTCTCACACCATCACTATCTACTCATATATGAAGGGAGGTCCATTCCCTGATGGGATTTCTGTGGGGGATCATTGGTCTGTAGTTGGTGTGGAAAAGTCCTTGGATGATGATCTCCCTCCTCAAAGTAGTATTACTTTTGAGATGACACTTAAGATTGATACAGATACTAGAGTCTAGGGAACTTATGCTCTGGGGAGCCATGTATCTTATATATTTACATTGTATTATATTTATTATTGTAGTGATTGTAATATATTATTTATTTTACATTGATAGTAGTGGTTGTATGTTTGTACCAGCCATGACTGGATATTTGTAATTACCTTTTATAAACAATTATGATGTGTTTCTTATGATGATATTGATTAGTCATGTATGATATAACATGCTCATTTATAGTTATTATTCTTAAAGTATTATATATGATCATTGTATATATACTAATGGTGTAATCTAACTAAAGTAAATGTTGATTTAAATTTTTAAAAAAATCATGTATTTCTAAGTCAAACCTAACAGGGTTGTTACAACTGATGAGAATATCATGATAGATGCATGATTTGTATGCACCATGTATAAGTTCATGCTTGAGGATTCATATTATGTTGAGGGTGCATCCCATGTTTTCTTGACAAAAATTATGGGGCATCCCCTAAAAACATTTTCAAGTTCTATCTTCATCTCTTATATTTTTCATATTAAGATTCCATTTCAATTTACTCTCCCTAATATGCCTTATTTTTTGGATGTGACATTATATGATTTATTTTTTCATATATATTATTTTGGTTTCTATGCTTATTATCTTAATGTGTTAAGTGTTTGTTTTTTGCTTCATTACATAGTTTCATTATTTCTCCATGCTAAGTATACCTTTAGTGTGTTTGATGTGTTTGATATGCATCTTCATTACTTTATTTGCATGCTTAGTGTTTGATGTGCATTTAATGTGTTTGGCATAGTTACTTTTTGTTTGATGTTCTTCCCTTCCTTCTATGTGTTTGGTGTGATTTCAATATCTACAATGTTTTCTCCATGCTTGGTGACATAGGTGATATGTTGCTTGTTCTAAGTTTTTGTCATCATGTGTTTGTTATGTTCTATGGTGCCATGATCTATGTTATGAAAAATTATATTATTTCTTGACTACATTACCATGATTCTTATTATGCATCTATTTGGGGCAATTATTAAGGGGCATAAACCCTTTAATTAAAATTGTGATATTGTGAAAGGATCCTCATTTTGTAATTGGAAGTTAATACAAGGAAGTTTTTCTACAACACCCATGTCATATATGATGTTAATTATGGTATCAATTTGTATTATTAATAACAATTGTATTGATATTGTCATATTTATCATTTTTTTGGTTTAAAATTCCACTTAATATATTATGCACTTGGTGTTATATTTTTTGCATAGTTGTACCATGGTAGATGATTTTGGTTTATCTAACTTAAGTTTATGTTTTAATGTAAATGTAAGACACTAATAAAAGAGGGCATAAGATATTCTATAAAATTAGTTATAGGAAAACCTCATTTCAAAGTGTGAAACATTCTTCTCAAGTCCATCTACAATTTGATTTTTATATATATTTACTATGTGCTTCTCAATAATATCCAATTTCAATTGCATTGTCTTGTCATTGTTATGTTTCCAACTTCAAATTATGCATTTACATTCCTTGGGAGGCTCATTTTAATTTTAATTTTTAATAGATTTAATGAATGGATACTTGGCTCACATTAACCTAAGACTCTTTCCCAAGTCCCATTATTATTTTTGACAGATGAACGAAATCATGACATGTGGTTTCATAAATAGAGATTAAATAATTTTTAAAAATGTTAAAAATAAGATCAACTGATGCATATCATTTTTCATAATAAGATAAATGAAATAAATTTTCATGATGTAGGAGAATTTTTTTTTCATAGTCTTATGTTTTATAATATTTTTTCTCAAACCTTGATAGTGCAAATATTTGTATTCTTACTAGGACATGTAATTTATAATATAGGTGTTAGAAATCATTAGAAATAAGATTTGCCTCAAAGGTTTCATAGAAATTATTTAGGTAATTATTACACTATTTTATAAATACAAATGGATATATCTCATATGAAAAAAAAACATGTTCATTTTGTCATTTATATTTTATTTCACTTACGAACTGTAGTGCATAAGCAAATGTATGTTTTGTTAGGATAAATATGAATGTTGTTTTTTTACAAGGATACAATCCGATCCATACATAGATACTTCAGAGGTTGAGTATTTAATTAAATATATCAACCTCAAAATAATACAAATTATTTATTTGTTAAGATTAAATTTTTTCTATTTATTACCGATTACAAGTTCACATGATGAAAATGGATGTAGAGTCTAGAAATATTAAAAGCCATCAATAGGTTGATATTAAATATTGGTTGCTCATTTTCAATTCAAAGGTCACATAATGAGAATGGATGTGGAACCCCAAATCAATGCAATTCATCAATCTATTAACATTAAATCTCAACCATTCATTACTAATTCAATGGTCACATACAAAAATCGCATGTGAAGCCCCAGAACACTACAAGCCATTGATTTGTTAAGATTAAGTCTTGATGGTTAATTGTTAACATAGAGGTAACATAAAAAAAAAACAAATGTGGAAGTCTAAAATAGTGCAAGATGTTGATCTATTAAAATTAAATATCAACCATTCATCTAGATTTCTAAAAAAAATGATCATTGAATAAAAGTAATGTTGAATCAACATCCACCATTGATCTTATCAGATTCAATATGGGTCATTCATTGGTTATTTAAATATTAGTCAACATGTGGATCAATTATACTTCAATTCAACATCATCTATTGATTTTGAAGGATTCAATATAGGTTATCCATCAGTGATTTAAGGATCAAGAGTGCAACAATGCAATTAAACCATGAATCACTACCAATTATTAATCTTAACTAGAATTTAAATCCAAATAAAGAAAGGCAAGCTAGAATCAATGCCTATCATTGATACGAAAATATTAGATTTCAATTGTACATCAGATATTTAGAGGCCCTTTAGAAGAAAATATTGTCAAGCCCTGAAATAATGACAATTGTATATCTTGTGTGACTCCATCTAGATCATCAGTTGAAAGGTAAAAGAGGTCATAGAAAGGATTTTTTTTTCATAAAGTTAAAATCTTCATATAAAGGAAAATTCAAAAATAACAAAATCACTTATAAGTGGAAAACAACAAACAAAAAAAATATAATATGGCATTTAATGTTAGTTCTTGTTTGAGTGAGGAAATAATTGAGAAATCATAAAGAAATAAACATGGAAATGATTTTATTTTCATACTAAAAAATTAGTTGTGTAAATTTTATTGTCAATTGTAAAATCTATATATTTTTTAGAAGAAATGAAGGCTAAAATTAGAAAGGAGTAGAGAATTTAAAAAAGGCAAAAATGGCATCAATGACAAGAGAGAAATTAGAGAGATCAATGAAAATGATGAAAGTGTGGGATAAAAAAAAAGTGTGTTCTTCTATTCTAATAAATTTTTTTTTAGGATGACCTATTTTTAAAGTATATAAAACAACAACTAGTTAGTGTAGACACCTAAAACTAGCCACCAATAACCTCCGACTAGGGTTTTGACCAATTTCCATTAAAATGCATAATTTGGCCTAAAAACACTAAAACACATTAAAAGAGTTGAAATTGATATATTCAAGTGCTGATTTTGGCTAGGGTGTCACCAAATGGGGTAATTAAATTTATGGGATAGCTAACATTGATTAGATCATTTCAAGTCAAAAAGCTAATTTTGCACCTGGGTGCTCTAGATTGCTCTTTTATATCAAGTTTATTGTACAAGACATGTGCCTTTGTTATTTTGCATTGACAACATCCTAAATGGGATAATGGTTCCAATGCATCTAACATCGACTTCTAATTCTAATCCAATCAAATTTTGAGCTAATAACAGGAGATTTTGACCAATTTGATTAATTTGTGCACCAAAGAGCCTAGATTTGCACCAAATTGCCTAATCATGCTTAAGGCTAATTAAACCAAATCAAGGTCTTAAGTTAATAATTCCATGGATATTTTTTAATATTTATTTTTGGAAATGAATATTGAATAATTGCATCATTAAGTGACATCATTTTTTAGAAAGACATCCCTAGGCCATAAATGCCACAAATATCTAAATTAATGCCTCTCATGCCTCATTAAGCTCTTCCATGCCTAATTAATGCCCCTATATCCCAAATATTAATGGGGATATTTGTAGAATGAATTTCATATTTAGACTTATTCATGGCCACACATCTAAGTCTTGAGATGGATAGTCATTGTTGATCCTCAAACCATTCCAAAAATCTATAAATAGGAGGCCTTGCCTATTGAATTTGAAGCTCTTTTATGCCAAACTTATAATTCCAAAATGCATTAAAAATAATTTCATCTTAGTGTTATAATTCCCAAATATTGATCCAAGCCAAGCCAATCCAAATACACACAAGGTGCCAAGGAGAGTTGGAGGTAGCCACACTTCATTGATGTTGACTTCATGAACACAAACTGAGCAAGCCACTACAACAAGCATTTTGGAGTATCCAAGGAAGGTGAAGGAAGGTATTTCTCTCATGTTTTAATTGGTTTTTCCATTTTTGTTTTGTTAACTAAGCTCCCCCTAGTAATTAGGCCTAAATATGTTATGTGAGTTTGTTTATTTCATTTTGATTTAATTTTGGAGCTAACACAATACTGGCCATCCTCTCTTGAGTCAAATTCCTAGTTCATAGTTAGTTGAACTATTTTACCTAAATTATTATTTTCAATGACCTTGTCAAACTGAATTGTAGTTTTCCCTTCATTTTTAACAAACATTTTTTGAGTCCTCATGTTCTCCTTATATGCTTCTACATACTTCATATGTAAACACTCATTCACAATTCTCCATCAGGGAACATTCTTCTCAACTTCATCTACTTTCGTATGTGCTTCTCAGTAGTATCCAATTTCAATTGCATTGTCTTATCCTTGATAAGTTTTTAACAAAAAACTATCCATTTGAGTTCCTTGAGACATTCATTTTTATTTTCATTATCAAAAGGTTTAATGAATGGAAACTTGGTCACACACTCTATCCTGAAACTCCTTACCAATTTCTATTTTTTTACCTCTCTTTTTGACAAAATTCATCATCCCAAGAGTGTTTTGGGTGGTATGATTTACTTGATTGCTAGAATTTCCACTTCCAACATTCAATCAGGAAGATTTTAGCATCATATAAGTAGATTTTCAATCCAATCCTTGTAATGATGTAGATTCAAGTTTATTTACTAAGATGTCTTCAAGTAGAGGCATTTAATTCACATAGTCATTGACATTATCAATCATTAAATTCAAGTAAATTTTTAAAAATCCCCAATCAAATAAGTTATAGATTGGGTGGAAAATCCTTTAAAAATGGTCCTCATGACAATGGGGAAAATGAAATAAAATCAGAGATTTTTATGGATGTAAAGATCAATCTTGAGTAATATTTATAATTTAGTGAAATCATTTGGAAAATTTAATATTGTTACAAAAAAATTGAATAAACAATGCATGTTTACAAAAGTATCACATATCTCTACAAGTATTGCAAACTTCAAATGCATTGTGTTTCTAAATAACACAATATGCTTGAGAAGTATCATGTGTGTTGAGAATCATCACATGCTTGAGAATCATCAAAGATCAAAGAAGTTAAGTTTGAAAAACATTATGTCATTGAAACACATCACTTACTTGACAAGCACTGTAAGACTTGTCAAGCATCCTAAGACTTGATAAGCATTATGTGCTTGACAAACATCACATGTTTGACAACCCTCATAATACTTGTCAAGCATAACTTAATGATGAATCATTATGGGATTTGAAAAAAATTGTGTAATAGTGAAGCATCGTAGGATTTGGCAAGCATCATATGGCTTGACAAGCATCTCATGCTTAATGAATATGTTGGCGAAACATCCTTGACAAGAATGTTATTGAATCATTGAATCACTATGATAGTTTTTTGTAAAACAATAAAATGGTCTGACATGGAAAATATAAAATTTATGTAGTCGTATTGATGGTTAAAAAGATGAAAATTGAGAATAACATCATTTGAAGCTTTTAATTTCTAAATTTTGATGGGATTTTTAAGGTGGTTTTTTCTGACATCACCCTTGTTTCGATTTGAGAAATTACACTTTGATTATAAATTTTTTCTATAGTTAGGTTTGATTTGACATTATTCATGGTATTTTTCCTTAATTCGAAATGGAATTAGTAGTGCCTTTTTTACATTGAATGAGTGAATCTAGGTTTAGATGAGGTTATTTAGTATTTTGATGTCACCCCTTATAATTAGGGAAAGTACCATCCTTGAATTGGATAAGTAATGTGTATTTTAAATTTAAGTAGGGTGGGAAATTCACATTTTGTGAAATTCACTTCCCTAGTGTGAAATGATGGGTATAACATTGTGGAAGAAGATTGGTCTGATATCAACAATAATGACAAGATTGAATGGGTTTTATTTTAATGAAGGTGTCCCCTTATTTATTTAATATTTTAGATATCGTTTCAAAATTTTAATTATTTATTTTAGGCTTGTGCTTACCCACTTTAATGGTCTCTTTGGTCTAAATTTTATTTTTCTAAGATGTATAAAAAAAATGACTTTTTAAGGTCCTATCTCCTAAAATAGATTGGAAATTGTTTTTTATCTTTATTTTATCATGATGAATACTACCATTAAACTTATTCTAGGTGCAGAATAATTGAAGCTAGATGTCCACAACATAGTTAATTATGAAGTGGCATTAGTGTTTGTTTGTAATCTCTTATCTATCCTTTATGACAAAGGTCTAGTAATAAAATTGGCATCAATTTTCATAAATAAAAATGTTAAGAGTTGGTATGGTTTCTACATTAGGTTCTCTTGTCTTTCATTCTTCTTATTTCCCAAGTGGGGATAATGGGGGTGTTATTTCATTGTCACAATTCATAGCTCTTGAAAAATATTTTTTAAGTTTGGTGGATCAAGTAGAAGAAATTTAGAAGTATATACATGGAGGGGAATTTTTATTTGTCATGAATTTTCATTCTACTAATTTGACTTCTTTAAAATAATTTATGAATATCAAAGCTCAAGTTTCAAATTCTCAAGGTTAGATTGTATTGAAAGATATGGAGTCTATTGTAGTCATTCTTTAATAATGTGCAAGGTTCCTTACTCAAATAAATACCCTACATGGATTAAATTCTTCATCTAATATCACTACTAATATGAAGTAGGTCCCCAATTTGGAAATAGTAGGACTTGGTAACTATTGTAAAAGTGTCGATAATTTATCATTTTAGGATTTTTAAATAATATTTTAACATGCAAAGGTTTAATTTATTTTTCTATATATTTTTCCCTCCTTACTCCATGTTTTTTTAATTTTGAATTAGAAACATTAATCTAACATGCAAGGGATGAAATGAATTTAATTAAAGCAGAGAAGCAACCAAAATCTTTAGATTTATTTTTTGTAGTTTTATTCCCTCTTTACTCTTATGTTTTTGAATTTCTAATTGGAAACATTAATCTGACATGCAGAGGATGAAATGTGTTCAATTAAAGTATATGATCAATCGTAATATTCATAAAATTTGTCATAATCTCTTACATAATTTTATTTTGCATTGATCCTTCTAAGATGTTTTTGTTTACCCTATTACAAGCATAAACTATTTTATTTTTCATATAAGTTGCCATAAAAATGATAAAAAAATATGTTTGTTTTAAAGAGATACACATGAAATAAATAGTATACCATGATTAATAAGAGGGAAATGAATACATAGTTGACAAAAATTCAAAAAAATAGAGTGTTTAAGCATTGTAAGCTTAGAAATCATCGCATGATGAAAAAGCACTAGGAGCTTAGATCTTATAAAATTGTCCCATTGATGGAAAATCATTGATAGCTTAAAAACCATCACATTTATGGAAAAACATTACATTGATAGAAAACAATCACAAGCTTAGAAAATTATTATAGGATGGAAAAACATCATAAAATATGAAAAACATCGCATGAAGCATTGCATGGCTATAAAAGCTTCACATGGATGAAAAAACATCTCTATCTAATAAAGTGCACAAATCAATAAAATTTCATAAATAATCATAAATATGTTTAATATTGGATTAATAGATTTACATGTTAATAAAATTACACAAATATATAGAATTTTATAAATAATCATAAACATGTTTAAAATTGGATCAATAGATTTACATGTAGGCTATAAACTGCAATATTGTAAGAGTTTGAATTGGATCAATATACTACTTTAAATTTGCATCCACAAGTGATTGAGTTACTTGTATGTTGAATTACCTATTTATTGGATCTTTTTATATTTATTGAGTTGTTGAACATTACCAAATTTACAACTCACAGGGATGAAAAATAACATCCAATTCTTAGTATATATTACTACATGTAATACATTTGGGTTGGATATAACTAGTGAATTTAAATGCATTTTAATTTAACCTTTTAAGGATTATGGAGGGTAAAACCCTAAGATGCTAAACTGTTAAAATAATAAATTAGGGAATAAATATAATAATAAATACAACCATCAACTATATAATAATTGACCTATCTGATTATTCTATAAATAGGAATGATCTAGAAAAGGATGTAATTAGTTGGAAACAAACTGAGATGGATGAGTGATAGGCTAAAACCTGGTATAAGAGTTGTGTAGAGTGTCGTGAATAGGAATCTAGAGTCATAAACCCTCTAAAAAATGTGATCCTTTTGACAGTAGTGTATTATGGTATCATCCTCTTGTAATAGGGATAGTTAACTTGTATGTATACCTCTATCTAGACCTAAGATGCATGTGCCTATGCGGATGAATGTTGGTTCATTGCATGTAACCTATTTTGACTCATTTATGTGAAAAAAACTAGGCCTCCATGTTTTTAGGGTATTTCAAAATTATAATTAGAAAAGAGTGGTGTTATCAAGGTAGTCTAGATTTGATCTCAACACCCCATGTGTTAAGTGATACCTACATACCAATACTCTAAGGAAGGATCAAGCTCGATGCAGTTCTCCCACCTAAGTGTTGAGTACAAGTTCAAGTGAATGCTAGTGTGATTATTAGTTTGAGTGATTTGAGTGTGACTTTAGACTAGAAATATGATTATTTTGATCTCTAGGTTGATGTAGAAGGTTGTATGTAGAAGTAGGGCATAATAGGGATCAATAACCTTAATTTGCACAATTATTTTTGAGTTTGTTTGAGAGTATTTGCATCTAATTTTTTTCTTGGGGATAAGTGAATGAAAGTATTTTATATATCATTATGGTGTTTTTCAAGGCATGAAATAGGTCTAGGCTAACCCTAAATTTCATTGGGGGATGGAAAGATATGCATTGCAGGAGTAAGAATTAAAGGGGCACTAGCATAGTCCTTAGGTTACTAGTATAGTGCATGAGTATCCAAAAGGTCATGCTACTATCTAGGTGGTCAATAGAGGGATTGGGTGCCTACATGATAGCTTAATGCTACTTTTGGTATGCCTAGCAGTGGGTTTGACCTATACAAAATTTGGAATAGGATCAAAATAATCCCCTAAGATTGGTCTAGGGATAAACTAGGACAATGTGGTCTTAGGTGACACTCATTGCACTAAAATGACATTTTATATGACTGCATTTTCCCCCTATTTATTCTATAAATACATCAAAGTAAAATGACTATGATAAAGGAAATAAATGTACCTAGACTTACTTAAGAGGCAAAGCCCATGAATCTGGATTTGAGTGTGCAAAGTGTGCTCTATTTTGTTTTTTGCAAATGAAACATGAATGAATCAATCCTTACTTAAGAGATATCAAAAGTAAAGATAAAACTAAGTAAATATATGAGAGAAAGAGGAAAGGAATTAATATACCTCATTGGGTATGTGAACCAATCTAGAAATTGGTGACATCCTCTATGGGTGTAGTTGGTGATTAGATGGTGAATAACTTAGAATTACTTGATGGCTTGATCAATCCCCATGTGTGGGTTAATCAATAAATCAAGTTGGCCTTGACTCTATCATTGCCCACCCTTTATTGGTGGATCATAATCCATGAATAAATTGGATTGGATTGATGGCTTGTCTAACCCTCCTATGTAGGTGGCTCAAGAACTCAAATAGGATATGACTCCATCATTGCCCACCCATGTCTAGTAGATGCATCTAAAATTGAAATTATGCAATGTAACTAAAGCTGTGTGATATAACTAAAATTGTGTAGGATGGATTTGGGTCCACTCAAAAACTCTAAAATGTAAAATGGCTTAGGGGATACTTGGAAATGTAGCTTAGGGACTACTCAAAAATATCAATCATTGTAGATAGAATAAGGCATCAATCTAGTGTGAAACCTAGTGAAAATGGTGTTTGGAGTAAAAACATGGAGAATGACATGGAGATACCATTCCATCTAAGAATACTAGTGTCAAACTAAACATATGGGAATGATTTGTCATGCACATGCCCCTAATTCTAATATTTATGCATATGGATTCTGGATTGAGTCATAATTACCTATGTATGAGTATCTAAAACTAAAATAGTAGTGATCATGCCACACATGATCCCCTAATCTGAACAAACCTATGTGATTCTACATATAATTGAGCATAAACTAAACATATCTAATAATCTATAACTCATATTATGCTAAACCCAAATTGTACCTATTGTACCTTTCTAGAAATTCCAAAATTTTCTATTTTTGGGGCTACTAGATAGTATCATGGTCCTTTGGATACTATTGCATTACACTAGTGTCCACTATGTTATGGTAGTGTCCAACTATATTATTTGTATGCAAAATTGAAACTAATTTTTGTATGATTATTTTTCACTATGTTTTCCTGATTTAGGGCTTTATAATTTGTGTTTATGTGCTATAAACTATGTAGTGAGTGCACTTGAAAGGTCTGATCTATATGATAAAAACCCTATGAATTCCCCTTCTTTTGATGGGAGTTGTTAAAACTGTGAAATGATTTTATTCAAAAGAAAAGCTTTGCATCCTTTGTGTTAGACTAAAAATATATAATATCTATGTGATAAACCAATAAAATGTGTATACATGACACTCATAAGTTGGTAATGTATAATGTATATTATTATTTCTCTACATTTTTGCTAATTACATTCAGAAGAAGAAAGAAACTAAAGTTTAATGGTCAGGGGTTTTTACATTACCCGGATTAAGTTGCACACCGTATCCAAGTGTTGTAGGAGCTCCTCTTTGGCTGTGGAGGAAACACCTATAAAGAGAATAAGACTCAAATAGAGAAAATGTTAGAAGATGATATGGTGGACCACCAAGCTATATGCTCGGTCCCAGAAGCGTAAAGCTTCGTAAGGGATGACAGTCCACTATTTGACAAAAAGAGTGTTGTATAAAGAGAAATGGTGAAAGACTAAGAAAGAGAAAGAGAGATAATGAGTACCTATTCTCTGCAGTCAGTCTGTCACAGTTGCTAACGTCAGTTAGTCTACCATCATCGGTTGGTCAATGTTGCTGACGTCAGTTATACTGCTGATGTCGGTAAGGGCAATGGGCCTTAGACGGGTTTCAGGGTTATGTCTGTGGTTGATAGAAGACTCTGTGGAAGCTCACAGGGTTGTGTAGGGTTGTAGGAGGGTGATTAAGGTGTGAGGAAGGGAAAAGGTATAAGGTAGGTGTAAAAAGAGGATAAGGATATGGGGAAGACCTCTCAGCCTCTCCAGGAAGAAAGTTGGGTCAGGTTGATAGTATTTAGAAATAGTAAATAGAAACTAATTACTAATGTATTCTAAATTACTGAAATGAGACAGAAGAATACTTAGCTCTATTTGGTGGAGAACCAGAGGTGTGAGAATGTTTATTCCTATTGTGGCTGATGTTGAGGTCCTCGTACATTGTTACAATCCAATCTGGAGTGTCTTGTGTAGAGTTTCTATAGCCAAGGGAATGTTAGTCAAATTTTGATTATTAGTCTTAGAGTGTATGCCTTGATCTGAAAGAGTTTAGGTAGTGTCAAAGAGTCTGGGGGGTAAGGGAGAAGAGTCCAGGGGGGAAGCAACCAAAACTCAAGGTTAGAGCCTAGTTTAAATAACTGACGTTAGCCGATAGTTGATCGATGTTGGTGGCTAAAGAATGGGTAAAAGGGCTATTTTTAGCCCTCTACCCATTTATCCATCTGCCAAGTTCATTTTCCATTGGAGAATGGTCAAAAGATGGGTTTATTAAGCACGAGAGTTAGTTATGAGATTGGAATGGAGTGAGAATAGGTCTTGGGTGACTCATAGGGTGAGAAATGGTCTTAGGGCGAGGTGTCCAAGGTGAGGTGTCTAGGGCGAGGTGTCTAGGGGAGGTCATTAATTTAAAATAAGTAATTTATTTTAAATTAGTAAAGTGTGTAAGTGTTTAGAAGGGGACCAAGGGGTTGACACAATATTGGTGTCTACATTTGCCCCTTTTTGTCTTGTTGGTTGTTCTGATGAACTGTAAGACAAAAATAAGGAGTAAGTTGCCCTAGATATGAGATGAGGTATTCCCCCTCAAAGCAGGAATCAAAGGAAGGTAACCTGATATCGGGTGCCGATTTGATAGGTAGTGGATGTGTATGGTGAAGTTGGAGTGTGAACGCTGCAACAGTTGAGATTGCATGTATACCACTTCACGTGATAGGTAAGTCAAATTATCACAGGCAAGGTTGAGGAGTGCTAAAATTGAAGTAATTGGTCCCCATCTTTTAGTCATAGCTAATTGGGTTAAATGATCAAAAATATAGCTCCAATAGTCAAGGAGGACTAAAACTGTGGTCCCTAGCTTATTAGTGGTAGCTGATTGGGTTAATCGATCAAAGTTGTACCTCCAATGGTCGTTGTGTTCCAAGTATCTGGGCTAGGAAGTGCTCCTAGAAAACATGAAAATGTCATAAATATTGGGGATCAACTTGGGTGCAATTTGACAATACATGTGAGGGTCATAATGTGAGGTGCGTATAATTTTCTAACTATTTGTGAGGTAGCATATATGCAATCAAAACAACTAAGGCAAAGTTGTCTTAAAAGTGGTCATGGTCTGAGGAGATAGTCATGATCTCCAAGGTTGTTGGTCGAGTCAGGTTTGAGATATAAGTGATCTCAAAGGTTGTTTGTTGTGGTCAGGGAGATATATGTGATCTCTAATGTGCCCCATGAGAAGTCTAAAATGACTTCTACAATGTCAGGGCTGGTTGTTTGGTCATGATTTTGGACAAGGTTAAGTCATGATTAAAGGTTAAATGGTTAGTCCATCAAGTTGATGAATGAACAAAAGGATGGCTAACGTCATTAGGGAAACGATCGAGTGAATGAATAAATGGATAGCCGACATCATTAGGGAGACAATCAGGTGAATGGTGAGCTAACTTCAGAAGACTCTGTGTCAACTGAGTGCTACCTACATAGCCCTTGTTGTAAGGGCCTCAGGCCAATGTAGTTCTCCCCAAAAGGGAAGAAGAGGGTAGGTTATGGATTGGTTTTGACTAGGTTAAGTCATGGTTAAAAGGTTATATGGTTGGTCCATCAAGTAGACGAATGAATGAATGGCCAAGCTAACCTCAGAAGACTTCGTGTCAACTGAGTGCTGCCTACATAGCCCCTATTATAAGGGCCTCAAGCCAATGTAGTTCTCGCTAAAAGGGAAGAAGAGTCAAAGTGGTTGAATGTTATTTTTGGTCAGGTTAGTGTTGTTAGCATTTCCCATATGTGTGATGGTACATGCTTGAATTGATGAGTGTATGATGATGTTACATCCTTTTCCATATTATGTGATGGTGTATTCTGTAACATTGGTTATGTGGTTTTTCATCCCTAGCAATTTTCCATATTAGTGATGGTGTATGCTAAAAATGAAATGTATGATGATGTTATAGCCCTTTCCATATTGTGTGATGGTGTATTCTATAACATTGGTTATGTGGTTTTTCATCCGCGGTAATTTTCCATATTAGTGATGGTGAATGCTAAAAATGAAATGAATATATTTATGCTTCAACAAGTTTCCATATTGGTGATGGTATATGCTTGACATAAATTGTGTGATGATTGATAGTTTCCATGTGTATTGGTTTCCATAGAAACTAGTGTGATTGGGCTTATGATAATTCATATAACACAAATTTGTTTTTGTGTTTGAATAAATCATGATGTCATGTTTAGTGGTCTGAAAATGTTTTGATTTGGTTTGGTTTGGTTTAGTTAGATAATGATTTGGTTGTATGTGACAAAGGTGTGTAAGAAGTGAAAGGTGCATTGCTCTTTCATTGACAAGGACCATAATGATTGCATAGATAAGGCTTTTGAAAACAAAAGCCCCATTCATGCATTATGTCATTGACCATTGGTTTATGTTAGAGAAGTATTCTAATCACTTGACGTTAAGTGAGCTCAAAATCCCTTGGATATGTTGGGGTAATAGGTTTGATTATGTGATATGTGAGGATAGCGTAACCCTTTTTAGCAGGGATAACTTTTCTCCTTTTATAGGTGACCCTGAGAATGACTATAGGCAAGTCCATGACTTTATATTTTGTCAGTCCCTCTTTTTTTTTTGGTAGACTGATCAATGCGAGAAGTCTACTTGGGGATGTTGTTGTGTTTTGTGGTCATGTTGAAGCTAATCTGTGTGAGAAGATTTTGAGAGGGTGTTGTGTATGTAGAAAAATTTGGGCATAGCCATCCTTCGAGGGAGTGGTCTATAATTTGCTTTGTATGTTTGGATGTCTTTGAATAGCTATCCTTTAAGGGAGCAGTCTAGTAATTACAACAATGCTGTAGCTGTCCTTCGAGGGAGCAGTCTACATTTATAGTTTATGACCTTTTGAATAGGCATCCCAGTTTTATATTGTTTTGTTTTTTACTGGACTTTTAGTCATGGACAAGACTATATAGGTTTAGGGGTTTCCCTTTTTATTAGGACAAAGCATTCATGCTTGACCAAAGGGTTGACTAATGTTTGTAAGGAAAAAGGGTTGAAAGGAATAGAAATGATGATGATAGGGGTTGCTCAAGGGATGAGCTCAAGTTAAACATCAAGTGGATGATTACTTGGTTAACAGTAGAATGGTCATAGATGTAAGGCATTAAGAGGCTCAGGTTCTGGTCAGCCTTCAAGAGAAGATAGACGATAAGTCCTTGATCCATACTTGTGTGTTATTATGTAAGGTCTGAGCAAATTAGGAGCAAAATTGCCCCATTTGCTTCTTTCCATATTGGTCATGTGTTGGGTTTCTTTAAGGATGAGATCTTCGATTTTGAAATCTCACTCTTTCAGATTTTTGTTATAGGCAGGTTTTGGTTGATGTTGGTCATGATGTTGGTTAGCATGTTCTTGGCATTTGGTACAACGCCGAACATAGTTACTATAGTCTTGGATGGCATGGGAAGTCTCAGTGGTTGTTAGGCATTGGAGAAGGAGGTCATCGAGACCTCATTTGTAGAAAAGACCCCCTAGCATGGTGTATTGAGTAGTACTCTTGACAAAATCCTATTGTCCATTTTTAGAGAGGTTGGGAGGAATGATTGAATAAGTTAAGTAGTCAACAAGTCACTTATACCAAACGTCATGTGGACTAGAGAGGTTAGGAGGGATTTACCCCAGAGATGTTGGTCGAGATGCGCCCAAGATAGAAATCTTGGGTTTTGGTGGTTGGGAGGGCTTGATGAATGGATATGTCAAAGGTGTAAAAGCCTGGTCTTTTCCTTTATCCTTTGGAGTTTGGGGCCTGGTGGCCACATTAATGGTGTTGATTTTGAATAAAGGAGGAGATGGTGATAGAGGGACCATAGTCTTATACAGGGATCCCAATTTAGGTGAAGAGGTTCGAGAGGTATGGGATGGTGTCGGTGGTTTATCAAAAGAATCCTCAATATGAGGCGTGTCCTTTTTCAGGTGTTGGTGAATGGCAACCTTAAGGGCACAATAATGCTCAGTATCATGCCCAGGTATGTGATGATACCAATAGATTTGAGTGTCATCAAACCAAGCTAGTTTTGGTCTGAGAGGTTGGTATGGTTTAATGGGCAAGAGAGTGATGTTAGAAGACTGCAACAATTGACATAACATCGAAGCATAGGAACCCACTAATGGGTATGTGCTTGTTGTTGTAGTAGATGTTGACAACTTCTATTTAGGAGTTGTAGGAGGAGTTCGTCATACCACCTTTTTGGTTGGTGGTGTGGACATATGTGTAGATGGCACTTCTTTGGGGAGAGGTGTCGAATGCTTTAGAGGAAGTATGTGTTTGATGGGTAAAGGGAGTAATGGAGGCAATTTGCCTTTGTGAGGTGTTGGAATAGGGAGGACTCCTTTTAAAGTGGAAGGATGTGGACCCAAGATAGATGGCAATGATGAAGGTGGGGGAGGAGTTCTCTGATGTGGTTTAGAAGCCTTCTTTAGTATGGTGCGAGGACCACTACTATGCGGGGTGAGGTTCAAGTCTACCTTCACTTGTGGGTGAGTGAGGTATGATAAAGGGTGAACACTGAGAGATTTAATCTATTTCGGCATGATGAATGCTTGCAAGAGTTTAGGTTCAGATGTGGAAGGTTGAGCTTTTGATGTTTTGAAAGTGGAAGCCCGATCCTTGTTAGAGACTTTAGGATGAATTGTCATGAAATGGTAAGGAGCCTTAAGTCGCTCCCATAGCACCTCATATCTTAAGTTCTTAGAATGGAGAAATCTTAAGTTTTTTGCCAATTATGAGAAGGGTTTAGGTGATGTCATGTGAGGCTTTATAGTTGGTTGTTTGGAGGATTTGGGTGATTGTGAGAGTGGAAGCATGTTAGGCATAGCAATCTCGGGCCAAAGGTGAGAGAGAACCATCACTAGATCTTCCTCGGCTGAAGTGGGTGAGGAGACAAGTTCCTCTCTTGGCAGAGAAGGGATTGGAGATTTTGGCTCTTCAGTTGGATAGAGCATAGGAATGGTCATGCTTTCATTGTGTGGTCAAGTAGCGGGGAAGGTATGATCCCCCATTGATGATAAGAAGGATGAGGGTGAGGCAGCTGGCGTTGGTGCCATCAAAGCATCCTCCAATATGGGAGAGGTCAAAGTAGACTCTCCCACATGTGAAAAGGGGCTGGATGGAGGATTATCTTCCATCTATGGAGGATGAATAGGAGAAGAAGGCTCTTCTACCCGTGGTGGAGAAATAAGTTGACTAACCTCTTCAGACTGTGGGAGAGGTTGCTTAGGAATGATGGGAAAGACCATGCCGATCTTGTGTATATTGCACTCTTGAAGGTCATCTACCATGGTCTAAACATTATTCTGACTTGGGGGATGGTTAGGGAATGGTTGCCTAAAGACATCCATGTTTTGGTTAGTAGGTGGATTTGGGTTATCCAAAACAAGATCCCCCTTGTCTAACATGTCTTAAATAACATTTTTGAAGGTTTTACAATTGTCTATGTCATGACCCTTGACACGATGATAGTTACAAAAGTCATTTTCCCTATACCACACAGGGATAGCTTTTGAGGGGTCAAATTGGGGTGGTTGAATTTAAGGGAGGTTGAGGACTCCTTGCTTGACTAGTTTATCCAACACGAAAGCATATGATTCTCCTATTGGAGTGTATTGACAATGTACGTATCATTATTGGAATTATCTTGTAATGTATTTTGATGTGGAGGGCTCAGATTAGTTGGTTGTGGTAGAGGATGATGACCTAAGTACCACAGCATTTGCCGATCCCTTGGACTTGGAGTGAGAAGAAGAAGGTTTGGAAGAAGAAGGGTTATTGGATTTTGCGTTGGTATTTTTACTACATAATTTGACCTTGTCTTCTTCGACTGTGCAGAGTTTAAGCTTTCAGGCCATGGTGAGAGCTTCGTCAAATGTGTGGAAAGTTTGAACCTGCAAAGAAGATGAGATGTGCTTGGCACATGCTCTTGAAAAGAGCTCAATGAGCTTAGGTTGAGGTAATGAAAAGGAGAGTTGGTTGATCAAACCTCTCCAATGGGCAATGAAGTTAGCGATTGATTCATCATCGAATTATCTAATAGAATAGAGGTCCGTGATGGAGACCTTCTTGGTGATGTTGATTGAAAAGTGGTCAAGGAATAATTGAGTGAGTTGGGTGAAAGAAAAGAGAGAATGATTGATAATGGAGCTATACCAGTCAAGGGCGGCCCCAAAAAGTGACATGGGGAATGTGCGAAGTAATAATGCATCATCATGCACTATGAGGTAGCAAGCGTGTCTAAATGCTCGTAGATGTTGTTGTGGGTCCTCTTTACTCTAAAAGTGAGTAAATTTTGGGAGTTCCCACTGGCTAGGGTATGGTCTAATAGGGACTGAAGGGTGAATGGGTTCATTTCATATTTGTTCGTATGAAAGAACATTGCTTGAACCAGAAATGGATGTCTCAAGGTTGGACATCTTATCCATCAGCATCTTAATTAGATCGACAGATGGATTGGTAGGAGGGGCACCCCTAGGTTGTAAGGTACCTGGAAGGCATTGAGAGGGGCATATGATGTAATTGGTTGTATTTGTATAGGCACAACATATTGGTAGTTCATCATAGGGGCCTATGTCGAGGCCAAGGGGGCTTGGGCCATGAAGTTAGAGGGCACAACTTGACTAGATGTCACCAAGGGTGGTTGAATAGTGGTGACACTAGTTAAAGGATAGGTAGTCACTCTTGTATTTATGGGTGCAAGAGTGGGTGGGCTAGAGACAATCAAGTTCTGAAGAGGTGTCAAACTTGGTTGAATTGTTTGTGGTTGAGGGGGTACAAAAACCCCGATGGAGGTAGGGCCAAAAAGGATAGGAGATATTAAATTTTGAACATTGGCCATGGTTGGGTTAATGGTTGAGGTAATGGCCTGAGTGATTATGGGTTGGGTAGCGGAGGCTATTGTTATCATTGCTGCTTCAACCAAGGAAGTTGGCATCCCATAAATAGGATTACCTGAAGGATCTCACATTTGGCTTCTAGCGAGATAATGTTGGAGAGCCTTGACATTGTGGTCAAGGAATCTCTCAAAATTTTGATCCCCTTGGGGAACAATTGGATGTTGATTGGGGGTTGGTTCGATAGGAGTACGCTCAGTGTCTGAAGTATACTCCATTTGGTGACTTGGTATAAAAGGTGAAAGTGGAAGTGGCTATTGCCTCACATGGTCAATAAGGGATTTGGCCTGACTATGTGTCAAAACCATTCAAGACGAAAGGGGTTTAGGTTCTAAAAATTGTATGTTTCAATTTTAGAAAACTAGAAGTTTGTGTTTGATAGCAAAAAAGTTGGGTTTTAAGCTTGCTGTTTGGAAAGAAAATTTGTTGATAGTGACCAATGTTAGTGGAAAAATCAATGTCGGTGAGGATATGTTGCCGACATCGGTGAAAAAAATGATGTCGGTGAATATAAGTTGCTGACATCGGTGAAATAACCAATGTCGGTTTTTGTGTATTTCTAAAAACTCAGAAAACTAAAAGTTTTTGGAAGAAGAAAGAAATTTTGAGTCATTTTTAGACCTCAGAATGATGCATCCTTACCAGCTCAAAAAACCAAATAAAAATAGCAAAATAGATGATGGCAAGCAACCTCTAAACGTTAAATTCCTAAGAATAAATTTTAGAGTCATGGTGGCTTATGCCTTAGAAGAATATGTTTGGGAATTGGGTTGTAAAACAGGTCCTAAAGAGGAAGTCTATGGTTGGTTTCGGGTTATGTTTTGGTGCTAAAAAATTTGTGTTAGGTTATGTACATGGCTTGGTGCTAGGGCTTGCTCCCTTCACTTCACGAACCCAGAGTCGAGCTGGGCCACTTAGCCAATATATACTTTGCCTATAGTTTATACTCTGCCAGAGAACATAGTGGGTCCTCCTCTTGGTGGTGAAATCCAAGTAGGATCGCCAGGTAGGGTAAGGTATCCGCTAGGGGATGAAATCCTATAAGGGCCTTGTCTCAGGTAAATTTAAATGTTTGATTGTGATAGTGGTCTAGTTGTGTAACATATGTGTACTATGATTTATTCATAATTTGTTTTAATTACTAGATGAGATAAATATGCATTCAAGCAAGAATGAAATGAAATTATTTTTAACCCAAATTGAAATATTTTGTTCACATGCAGACAATTGACAAGAGGTTAAGAGTATGAATTTTCCCTACTCTAAGATGCAGGGAAGAAGTGACAAGAAAAAAAAGAAATATGTTCTTTTTAACTTGTGCTAATGGTGTCTTTTCAAAATAAAGAGATAGAAGAAGGATGCAAGAAGAGAAAATTTCCCTAATGCAACTATATGAAAATTTGCTTTTTAGAAGAATGAACCCAAGGAAAACTCCAGGGGTCCCACTGAGCATGCCATAATGTTTTTCTATGTTTTTTCTAATTACATTCAGAAGAAGAAAGAAACTAAAGTTTAATGGTCAAGGGTTTGTACATTATCCAGATTAAGTTGCACATCGTATCCAAGCATTATAGGATCTCCTATTTGGCTATGGAGGAAGCACTTGTAGAGAGAATAAGACTCAAACAGAGAAAATGTTAGAAGATGATATGGTGGACTGCCAAGCTATATGCTTGGTCCCAGAAGCGTAAATCTTCGTAAGGGATGACAGTCCACTATTTGATGAAAAGAGTGTTGTATAAAGAGAAATGGTGAAAGACTAAGAAAGAGAAAGAGAGATAACATGTACATGTTCTTTGTAGTCAGCCTGTCATAGTCACTAATGTCAGTTAGTCTGCCATCATTGATTGGTCAATGTTGTCGATGTCGGTTATACTACTGATGTCGGTAAGGGCAATGGGCCTTGGATGGGTTTCAGGGTTATGTATGTGGTCGATAGAAGACTCTGTGGAAGCTCACAGGGTTGTGCAGGGTTGTAGGAGGGTGATTAAGGTGTGAGGAAGGGCAAAGGTATAAGGTAGGTGTAAAAAAAGGATAAGGATATGGGGAAGACCTCTCAGCCTCTCCAGGAAGAAATTTAGGTCAGGTTGATAGTATTTAAAAATAGTAAATAGAAACTAATTACTAGTGTATTCTAAATTACTAAAATGAGACAGAAGAATACTTAGCTCTGCTTGGTGGAGAACTAGAGGTGTGAGAATGCTTATTCCTATTTTGGCTGATGTTGAGGTCCTTGTACAACATTACAATCTAATCTGGAGTGTCTTGTGTAGAGTTTCTATAGCCAAGGGAACGTTAGTCAAATTTTGATGATTAGTCTCAAATTGTGCACCTCGATCTGAAAGAGTCCAGGTGGTGTCAAAGAGTTTGGGGGGGTAAGAGAGAAGAGTTTTTGGGGGGGAAGTGACCAAAACTCAAGGTTAGAGCCTAGTTTAAGTAACTGACGTTGGCGATCCCACCGGCATCGGCCAATAGTTGACCGACGTCGACGGCTAAAGAAGGGTAAAAGGGCTATTTTTAGCCCTCTGCCCATTTCTCCATCTGCCAAGTGCATTTGCCGATGGAGAATGGTCAAAAGATAGGTTTATTAGGCACGAGAGTTAGTTAGGAGGTTGGAATGGAGTGAGAATAGGTCTTGGGTGACTCATAGGGTGAGAAATGGTCTTAGGGTGAGGTGTCCAAGGTGAGGTGTCTAGGGTGAGGTGTCTAGGGGAGGTCATTAATTTAAAATAAGTAATTTATTTTAAATTAGTAAAGTGTGTAAGTGTTTAGAAGGGGACCAAGGGGTTGACACAATATTGGTGTCTAAAATTATATTTATCATTTATAGGGTTTTTTAAGATATATATAACAATGTAAACATGTATATGAACAAAAAAATTGAGTATAATCTATGTAACTACTTGGGGGGATTGGGCATGATGTCCATCAAGGCATCCAAGAAATAATGAGGGATGCATGAAGTACCTCATGGAATCAAAAATTGAGTGTGAAAAAAAAAGAGAGATAAGTGTCACGGCCATGATGCATACCTAAAAGCATGCATATAAACACATGAGGCACGTAAAGTAGACCAAGGGTCCACAATACAAGGGACATGGGCACATGTCACTCAATATGATAAAGTAATACATACAAAGACATGTTTAAATGTCCACATATGCAAAGAGAAAGTAAGGTTGGATTAGATCCACATGTAAGGACATGTTCAAATGTTTGCATACACAATTAAGAAAGTACACACAAGGATAAGGGAACATGTCCAAATGATACATATAGTGAAAGGAAGTGGCTTAGATCCATAAACTAATGGTATATTCAAATGCCCTCATATATATGTAGAAGTAAAGAGATATAATCAAATATAAACATAGAAAGATAGAAGTGAAAGTATGCATAAACATGTGGTACAAATTGGTATAAGAGTAAAGATGTATATAAGCTGAGTCTAAAATAGTAGTAATCATCAAAAAAACTATGTAGTGTAGAATGATCAATATCTAGATATAAATAATGTTAAATCTATGATATGAAGTATATAATGATATAACCTGGTAAATTAGAATTTATGTATAGGATTCCACCAATGGGCAAATGTATCAATGAGGAATTTGTGTATCTATGTATGTGCCCCTAGTGGGTAGATACTAACAAATATGGATATGTGTGGAGAACCTTAGTCCTGTAAAAATATGCAAACACTTGAAAATAATAAGTGAATCATGTATGTATAATAAAACTAATTACACTAACATGGATAACATATGTAGTACCTATAAAATAGAAGGAATGTAAACATGTAAATGCATAAAATATAAAATTTTGTATTTTCTAAGCAAATATTTGACTGTGTTTGGATTTTTGAACATGTTATATTGTTTTTGTATTTTTTGAGTATAAGTTATGTACAAGTAATCATGAAAATTAAAATATGTATAAGTAGGGAGGAACATATTAACTGATGAGTCTCATGAGAGACTCACTATCAAGGTGTCATGTATCAAATAGAGGAAGAACAGTCATGTGTGTTTTGCGAGGAGGTATCTAAGATTTAGGACGTAGATATGCTAAATAATTCAAAGCTGAAGTTGAATGTGGAGTGGGGCTAGGAATATAAGGAGTTGACTAAACTAACATGTGAACTATGGGGTTCTTGGGGACCCATCTGGTAGAATAAGTTATATCTAGCATACATGCTCTATGTTAAGTACACTAGGAACTCACTAAAACTAATTTGGGTAGGAATGGGTTAGAAAGTGTATACACATAATATTTTCAAACTTTTATCACTTACTAACACTCTTTATCTTATAGGAACTTGTTGAGTCTCAATCTCTCCAAGTGCATGATTTAAGGGGTGCACTGGGAAAGGGGTGAGAAGACCATTGGTGCTTCTAAGGATTGTTATCCCTTTTACCACTTGTTATTTACATAATTGTCTCTTGAAAACCATTTCCCTAAGTTTGTTCTTCTCTATTGTATATTCCTTAGTTATTTCTCACTTTTTGCCCCCCTTTTCCTAACCTAAACCCCCTTTTGAATGTTTACAGTACTAGGTCAATTGGGTCAACCCTATACTATTATGGGTAAAATTTATTTAGGGTCTAAGTCAACTCTTGGTCGACCTAGCCTATGACCTAGTGAATTTTTGTCCACAACTATACTAGGTCAACTAGGTTGACCCTATCAACTAAAACTTTCAAAAGGACTTAGGGATAAATCTGCCTATATATACAAGATCATTTCACCATTATTTAGAGAAGATAAGAAGTAAGAGCTATTGTGCATGTACTTATCCACCATTGTAATTGAGGAGCAAGCTTAAGGTTTCATACTTTATTTGGAGATATGGATCTTATCTTGTGGAAAAGTCTTTTGGATGCATTGATAGGTTGTGTAACCTTGAGTTGATTCATGCTTGTTATCCTTACATACCACAACAACTTCTTGTGAAGCACCTTATCCAAGGGAGAGATTGAGGCTTGATAGGTTCATCTTCAAAGGTAAGTATTTTTTCCATGCATTAGTATTTTGTATACATTGGCATGACTATATGTCTTCTATGCATGTTTACTTTTATTGTTTCTTACCCCCACTTTCTACCACAAAATTTTATGAGCACTAGATAAGACTTGCTATTAGTTTAGTGAATATAAAAATATAGGGTATAGTTAGGGTTGTTACATGATTATGCTTGATTAAAAGATTTGGAACCCTCCCTAGTGTGGTTTATTGTGATAAGAGATCCCCTAATTGGGTCTAGTGGGTCCCCATGTTTATCATGTTCTTGATTATCTAATGTATCCCCAATTTGAAGTGTAAGTATGATCTATCTTCTCCAAGTTAGGATTGATTTATAGACATGATGCATTTTTGATTACATAAATTCTAGTGAACCCAACGTGAATCTAACCCTTATAGGTTTTATTTCATGTTTTTCATTTTTATATCATTTTATTTATTATTTTTCTATATTTGTGATACTAGGTTGATAGGGCCAGTATAGTTTCTAACTTATGTGTGTATTTTTAAAACACAGTCACATCAAAATTACTATGTTATGTTTGTATAGGTCTTCATCAGATATGGGCTACTAGGTTAAATAGGTCGACATAGTACATGAATTCACTTCTAGATAGGCTACTAGGTCAACACAGTTGCAATAATTTTCAAGTAAAAATTAAGGCTTTTCAATAACAATCTTACTTTCCTCTACATCTTCCAAGCCACCAAAGTTCCTTTCTCTCTTTATTTATCATTTTTATTATTCATTATAGTTCTATTTTTCATAGTTTGTAGTCTTTAAAATTGACCTTATACAACAAACTAGGTCGGCCTTGTTGACCTAGTTCTGCATTTTTTCTTCTGTCTGAAAGACTAGTTGACATTATTGACATAGTTCTTAAATAGACCCTTGCTTCAGTATTACAATAGTGAAAATTTTGACTTTGTACTATAATATCTACATACACTATCATTTGAATCGATACTATACTATTTTTCAAAGTTGGAATTAACATATATATGCTAGTTATTATCTCACACTTTCACTTTTAGTTACTTGCATACTTAGAATAGATCACATAGTCTAACAAGGTGTTTTTTAAATATACCATTTAGTTTCACTATTTTTATCTTTCTTTCACATACTATCAAATCACATAATCTTAAAATGCATTTAAATAATTATCTACCTAAGGCCTACCTACTTATATTCATCACCAAAGGGGAAGCCAACTTGGTTTTCTAGCTAATTATAAATACATAGTTAATGGTATATATTGGAAAAGCACCTGACACCCTTATCAATATGGTGTGTGAAGTGAGGGGGTAGGGCCCACTACCAAGCTAGTCCCATTTCACACATAGATCACTTTCAACCTAAATATCTTGAAACCATCCATAGATTGCTTTCTAGTTCCTTACTTACAACTAACTTCCCTATCACATTTAAATTAGCACTTTATAATCTAAAAACATTCAAGATGACCACTTAGTTAACTTTTACTTTCCAATTTGATTGCTTTCTCTTTGCTTAATTATATATTGTATTGTAAAATATTGCATTGACCAGTATTGGTGTAAGGTTTTGTGTTTTGTGCCTCAATTAGATCATCCTCATTGATCTAATTGATTATGTGTTTCCTTTTATTTCTTGCTTTCAAAAGTTCTTGCAAAAAATTTCTTATTTTAGTACATTGTCATTCTATTCAACATATTCTCTAATAGACTATCTATTCCCTTGCTTATAGTACTAGTTCGACCCAATTGACACAGTATTCTTTTTTTCCCCTCAGGATATAGTATTAAATCAACCCTATCAAATTTGTTTCCTTGTCTCCTTATTTTCTATCCTAAGTTATAGTACTAGGTTAACCCTGTCAACTCTGTATTCCTTTTTTCTTAGTTTTCAAACACTATTTTTAGTACTAGGTTGACCTAGTCAACTCTATACTCTTATCTGCCTCTTTGTATTTCCTTTGATTTTGCATCACATTTTCCTTATCTAGTCTTTCTCCTTCATCATGAACTTCATGTTTGAAGAGAAAACTACATTGAATTCATCAGATATGATGAGTCTTACCAACCCTCATAGGGTCTCCCATAAGCAGATTATAGATCCTCTCTAGGATGAAAGTAATGTTCATATAGCCACTCACACAATGAACTATGAGACCCCTCATCATTCCTCTTCACTTTGTAATCCTTTCTTCTCACTTGAAAATCATCCTGAATTAGAGTATACACCTAAAATGCTCTTCTTCATCTCTGAGTTTCCTCAACATCAAGGAAAGGATCCTTCTACCATTTACCATCTCATGATTAGTGGTCTAATTAAAGAGCCTCATTCACCTTCTCCCGCATTCTCACATGGATTTGGGGAGACTATCTTCTTTTCTTCTTAGCCTCTTCTCTCTGTTTTGACCTCTTCTCATACCATGACTTCTTCTTCTTTGACTTCCTCTACCTCCATGCCTAGTATCTCTACTAACATGGCAGGTTCTACATCTAGTGGGCCTCTTCCAAGACCCACTCTCCTTAATTCTTCCACTAGTGAATCACTTTCTACCCATGGTAATCATGCCTCTAGTGCTTCCTCTTTTCATCCTTTTATTAGTCCATCTTTTTCTACACAAGAAAATTTTGCCACTAGTGCTTCACATTCCAACAGCTCTTCTCAAGCTCCTACTAACACCCATAGTGGTACCCAATCCACTACTTCCAATTATAATGCTTCAAATAATGCCAAAAATGCAAGTCAAACCCATCTACTCATATTATAAACCCTTAACCAAATGAATTCTTTTCAAGCTAATAATGCAAATCAAATGATGCAAATGCAAAACCACATTATCCATATTCAAACCCACCCTTAATAGATGCCATGGGGCATGCATAATCAAAATGTTCCCCCACCTCCTCTTTGGGATGCCCATGATAATATTATTTCTCAACCTCCTCTTATCAACAAGATAATCAAGAATCTTCAAAATGAACCTCTTACATCTCGAATTGCTAATATCGATATAGGAGGTATCACCCCTACCATTTATTATAATGGGTCAACTAATCCTACTCTTCTTCTAAAAACATTTGTAAATATTTATAAAGACTGGGTCAAATTAAATACCTTTACCGATACCAAGTTGTTAGCGAAAAATCTCATGAGTGATGCTTTAGATTGGTACAACCAACTTAAAACTCATTCTATTACTAGTTTGGAATTTTTAGTAAATGCTCTAGTCCAAGAGTTCCAAACTAGTGATCTTCCTAAAAATACCTTGGCCCATTTTATCAATTGTAAGCAACTTGAAACTAAAACTACCCAAGCTTTCATTAAATGATGGAAAATATTATCCAATAAATGTGAACACAATATGGTTGATGATAACCTTTTCCATCTCTTTACTAATGCTCTTTTTCCCAAGTTGTAATATTGAGTCCAAAATCTCTCTCGACATACCTTAGAGGAGGTTATTGACCAAGCTAAACGTTAAGATTTTTTTATGTGTCCATTCAATCTACCCCAACCTTCTACAAGTACTCATATATTAATTAAAAACAATAATTGTCATGCTACCAATGATGGTGTCATGGACTCTTATGACACCACTCAGACTCTTCAAGCTATTTTTCTTAACCAATCTTTGGAACAAGCTCCCTCTTCCATCCAATTTACCAATCCTCATTTATATTCACCTAATAACATCAATTTTCAAAAACCTTTATCCTCAATACAATTACTAAAATTTATACCTGGGCTTATTCCACGATAACTTGATCCCACTCATCCTATGAAATCTTGGTATGATCCCAATAATTTTTGTTAGTTTCATGCTAGTTTGGGTCATTCTCATGAGCCCTATTGACAACTTCATAATTTGGCTATGGATTTTCTTCTTGGTCCCAATTTTGACCCTAATTTTATCATTCTTAATTTCCAACAAGCCTATGACATTGCTTTCAAAACCCATGAAATAAATACTAAATCTCAAGCTTTGAATCAAGCCAATGCTCAACCAAGAAAAACCTACCCCTTCTACCAATAAATTTGATAGTCTTATTGACCCAAATCCTAAAGATAACATGGTTAATATGACTAATATGTTAAGGGTATTTTGTTTCACTTATCCTCAACTGATCTATACACCTCTATTGTCTCACACATTTTGTGTTATCCAAGATTCTTCTCCAACTCACTTAAATGAGTTGGGGCAAGATGAACTTATAAATTTTGATGAACCAATTCCAACTGCTCCTTTGGATAACACTTCTCATATTATTTATACCATCCCTCCATCTTATTTACCTATCACCAATGACACTCAAACTTCTATTAACACTTATTCTATCACTTCTCAAAACTAACCAGCAACAACTACTTCATATTCTCAATATAATATACTAACTTGTCTTCTCACTAAACCTTCTACCTCTTATCAACATAAATTCCAATTTACTTTGGTACCTCCTTCTAAGGACCTTCTTCAACACTATGTACCTCTTTTTAACATTCTTATGGGATATGATGAGTGGGATCCTATCATGGAGCTCACTAATCTCCCATCAATTCCACTTGAGGTTACAATGGTCATCCTAAACTAATTGGGAATACTGTCGCCTAGCCTCTTAGATTATGATGATGATGAGCTTGATGGGATTAATCTCACTATTAAAACTTTTGATATCTCATCTCTTAGCTTCCTACTTTTTTTCAAACTCATTCTTGTCAACCACCTTAAGATGACATCCCCATTGTCTTAACTAAGACTTGACATTCCATTCATCACACCTCATTAGATGACAATGCCATCCCTACTTACGTCATTAATATTCATACACCTGATTATGATGATGGTTATACCTTAGATGATCCATTCTTGAGAGGTCTTGTTCAGGCCCATGATGTTGAGACTATTTGTTATCATTTATCTTTTCTTCAATATTTTTTTTATATCTTCTCATGTTCCATCATATATCATTCCTAATTTTATCATTTTTCTTCTTTATCATATCATAGATATGGTATAAACACCTCTAATTTATAAAAAACCTCATAAGAGTATGAGTATAGATCATACCATGATCGGGCCCTATCATTTTTCTAGGTACTATGACCCATTATAGCCTAATTATCCTTGAGATGCATGAAAATCTCCTTCAACCTTATGTATAACCCATCCCTCCCTTAGTAAAGCTTAGTTCAGATCTTGTTCCTATACCTACTTTAGTTGAGTCTATTCTTGCTTCTAATCCTATCGCTCCTGAGTCTAGGCCTATCATGCCTATGCCTATCCTACTCCCACCCCTATTGGTGGATATCACTCATTTATGCACACCTATAATCACCTCACATCCTCTCTTTTTATTCTAAACTAGCTCACCTAAGTTGGGGCAAATAGTACCCTAGGATCATCTAGTGTGGTAAGGTCGTATGGCATCAGTGCCTCATCCACGATCTCATGGAGTACTCCCCTCACTAGAGATCCCCATCTAGTTTCCTCTTACATAGGATCTAAAAAATTCAAACTAGATATATATTAGATCATAGATATATCTAAAAATCTATCTATCTATAATCTATCTCCAAAAATTAAGAAATTTTCAACCATTGATTACTTATCTAATTGTTATCTATCACCATTTCCCCATCTACATGATCACTAAGAATGGTATATCCATTATTTTTTCCTCTAAGTACCTTATTTTTTATATGTTTCCCAATCAATGCAAACCCTAGGGTCACCACTTGTGCCCATCTCAAGCCTCACCTGAGTGGTGCCTCTATAGACTAGCTCTATCCTAGGCTACCTGATGGGTCATTTGTGATGACCACCCTCTGTGTTCTTTCTCACTGTTAACATCTCTATCAATGGTGGGATTGAGGTATTCATTTCTCCTCCTATTTTAGTGATAGTTTTGGTACCTCTGGCACTCTTATATCCACATCCATCTCCTTTCTTTCTTTTAGCCATTATGCTTGAGCTGTGCATAGTCTCTGACACTGTGGTCTGATCTTTAGTCTAGAAATTGGTGGTGCCATTCCTCTTCTCCCCCTCATCTCTCTCACATGTCTAACCCAAAACGTGAGCACCACTATCAAAGCTACTAAGTGAAGGAGTCCCAACTATCTTTATATGTATTCTACTTGATGCAGCTCTATCCATTAGGTGTAGTGGCTTATAATTTGTGCTCATGCTAATGTTAGTGCCAATGTCCTCCAATTCAGCCATATTGTCATGATGTGACCATAAAACTGTAACATAATATTTACTCATATGACTGTCTATAATGATATAATGTGGGGCATGTCCCATACCACTTGATTCTATCACCATCTCTACACTCAAGGCAATCGATCATCGAACACATAGGCCAACCCAATTGGTCAATACATTGAGAACCTCTCATACATCCAAAAACTCAAAAAAATAACCAACCCCATAGTCTTCTTCCCTCTAGATAGCATCCCATATATATCATGTGTGAGCTGGACCTAGATGATAAAACTTAGATCATATAATTCCCCCTGCTCTAAAATGGACTGACATAAGGCTATTGCATATAATGGTGCCTTACCATCTGACTTATGACATAGCACCTATGCTATCACAAGTATTATCATTGCCTTATGGATATCTATAATCTTAGTTGTATACATGTAAAATAGGCTCACTCTTAGCTCAAGATATATCCTACCTAATCTCATCAACCATACCGCTAAGGCTTACCTCTCCTCCTATCTGTCTGATACCCCCATGATAACCATCATACCTCCTATCAAAATTCCAAAAATATCATAGACATTATATAGGGTGATACCCACCTTGATGGTATCCCCATCCACCACCCATTTTAAAGTATTAGTCAATCATTCCCAAGCTCCTAGGAACATGACTACAAGATATGTGCTCACTTGTACTCAACACATCTCCATAATACCTCTTAGACCTAATGTGACTAATCTTTCTCATTCCTCTATTATCAATTGATCTAAAAGGTCTAGGAGCCATGTTGCATCCACTAATCACCAAAATCTCAGATGCCCTTACAACCATCAAACAATAAAAGATGTATTAGACCTCTATATCATTTATAATCAAATACATTTTTTTAAATTTTTTAACAAAAACAAACCTAATTTACCTTCATTTATCCATTATTGACCAATTTGACCTATTTTTAGCTTCCTTGGCCATTTCAGTACTTATCCAAGTATTTTGGGTCTTTCTAGTACTATTCTAGCCTATTTTATGCATTTTCATACTATTTTGGCCACTTAGTCAAACACTAAGTTGACCAAATAGTATTTAATTGACCATGTTGACTTAATAAACTAAGTCAACCCTTTCATTTTTCCTCCCTTAGTAATAAGTTAGTGTTGAGGTAATAATTTGATAGCTTACCTAAACAAACTAAGTTGATACACACCTACTAAGTCAGTAGTGTGGAATCAAAATTTTCAACCTACTAGGTTGATTGGGTTGACCTAGTTGGTTCAAACTACTGACTTTTTCCCTTAATTGTAATAAATGCCTTTGACATTTATTAATTTGACTCCTTTCAACCCATTCCCATTTTGGCCTCTAGTACCCTTATCAACTTCCTAGGGTTCATTCCAATTTATAGAATTAATCTAAATTTACAAATTCCTGTAAAACACTTAATTTCAAATAAAATACTCAAAACAAGTTTGAAATTCTTAGTTGCCTACCTGTGCTACACTCGATAGGCATCCATTTCATCTTGACTATTATCTCCTCAACATCTTAGCTCTATTTCCTTTTGTTTGATCTCTTAGAGCTCTATTTTTCTCTCAAAATAAGTCAAACAATAACAAATGTTCTTTTCAGCGTATTTAAACTTACTATTCATAATTATTTACTTTTCAAATATTTATCATTAGATTCTTTGTTTTGCTTATATCTTTATTTTTACTCACTTATTTTTCAATCTATAAAAAGTTATGGAATCATGACATCATAGAGAATATTTTCCACTATTATATGCCTATATTCCAAATATTTCAAATTTTCACTATTTTTTACACTAATCTCTACATGTTCACCTAATGTTATTCACATGGGATGCCTTCACTTCTCTTGCAGTCTCCTTCTTTATCTACAACACTAATGTAAGTAAAGGTATATGTTTTTCAAATTTGTCCTTTCATTTTTCTTATTTTCTATTTAATTCATTTTACTTAATATCAGTGTTATATGTCATCATATTATATTCTCAAAGCACCATCTATGTTGTACTTACATAACACATGATGAGCTTCAAGTGGGCCATACGTATACACATAATATTTTTAAACTTTTATCACTTACTGATGCTCTTTATCTTGTAATAACCCATCAAGTCTCAATGTTTCTGAGTGCACACCCTAAGGGGTACACTGGGAAAGGGGTGGGTAGACATTTGGTGCTTTGTAGGATTATTATCCCTTTTACCTCTTGTTATCTAAACACTTATCTCTTGAAAACTGATTCCCTAAGATTGTTCGTATCTATTGTATTCTCCTCATTCATTTAACACATTTCCCCCCATTTCCTAACCTAAACCCACTTTCAATTTTTTATAGTACTAGGTCAACTAGGTCGACCCTATATTGTTCTAGGTAAAATTCATTTAGGGTCTTAGCCAAACTAAGCCATGACCTAGTGAATTTTTTTCCATAATTGTACTAGGTTGACTAGGTTGACCCTATTGGTAAAATTTTTTAGAAGGGCTTAGGGTTAAATCCACCTATATATAAGATCATTTTTCCATTATTTATAGAAGAGAAGAAGAAGTAATAGATATTTCACATATACTTATACACCCTTCTACTTGAGGAGCAAACTTAGGGTTTCATACTTTCTTTGGAGATACAGATCTTGTCTAGTGGAGAAGTCTTTTAGATGCATTGATATGTTGTGTAGCCTAGAGCTAATTTATCCTTGTCATCCTTACATACCACAACAACCTCTTATGAAGCACCTTGGCCAAGGGAGAGATTGAGGCTCAACGGGTTCATCTTTCAAGGTAAGTATTCCCAACTTTGTTCCTCCTTCGTAAGAGTCGATAATATGCATTTATACTTCTCTTTCATGTATTAGGATTTCATATACATTGACATGAGTATATGTATTTTATGCATGTTTAATTTTATTATTTATTACCCCTACTTTGTGCCATAAACTTTGGTAAGAACTAGATTAGACTTTACTTTTTATTATTTTGAATATGAAAACATAGGGCTTAATTAGGGTTATTACATGATTGTGCTTGACTGGAGGGTTTGGAATCCTCCCTAGTGTGGTTTATTATGATAATATATTCCCTAATTGGGTTTAGCAGATCCCCATTTTGGTCATGTTCATGATTATCTAATGTATCCCCAATTAGAAGTGTAAGTATGATCTATCTTCTCCAAGTTAGGATTGATTTATAGACATGATGCATTTTTTATTACATACAAATAGAGGCTACATAGAATCCATAATATGTCACTAATTTAGGCATGTCTCTAATAAGGGTCTCTATAAGAGAGTATGTGTACATGGTAACATAATAGGAGTAGACCTCAGTGGCATTGGTGACTCAACTAATATCTGAAGCATGATAATGGAATCTATATGTGGAGTTGTAATTAGTGACTGATGTGTAACTAGATATGGAATAGGTAAAGGATACTCATATGGAAGGCCCTCAATTATAACCATTTGATTAACATGTATATACTTAATACATTTATGTATGGTGGAGAGAATAAATATAAGTTTCTATATCCAAGACCTACCCAATAACATATCAAATGTGATGGCACTAGGCATGACTAAGAAATTGGTTTCCATATGTATGGGCCCAACCTGTAATGGAAATATGATCTCCCCAATAGATCTATAGACATGGACAATAAAGCCATGAATAATTATATCTATTAGATAAATTTCTACACATGTTAATGCTTTACCTATTGTCAACCATGACACTCTAAATAGGATGATGATCAATGTGAGATCATATAAAGAGTGCATATAAATCTAAGTCATCATCAATAATCTCCTACTCTAAGAAAGTGATGAGAGGTCTAGCTAGCACTATAATATGATACACACCAATCATATTATGTAGAGGGTGTTTTTTTGGTGTATGAGTATTATAAGATGGTGGTGGATGTGCCTAATAAGTATAATGAACACCTTAAGTGCCTACTGTATCATTAGTTGTATGTTTTGGGAATGGATCCAATAATATTTTCATAATTTTTTATTATGTTGGTTGTGGTTTGATTGTCTCTATAGGAGTGTTCACATCAATGATATTTTTATCTATCAAATCATGTATCTTTAATGTCATAAGTTGATGCATCTATTTATAGTATGGCTTAGTGCCCTATGATAGTCTTAAAATGTATTGCCATCATAATTCATTAGAAGAGGCCTAGTCATATCAAATTCTTTGATAGGAGGGAGAGATATGACATTACATTCCAACAGTTGTTGGAGAACATGTGTTATTGATTCTTTAATATTCATAAAGGGTCTCCTTAGAGGAGCTAATGAAACCATATGAGGAACTGGCTCTGAGGCTGCATTAACTATTGTGTTTTGATCATTCTTGTTTTTAGTAGGCCTCACCTTGTATAGGGGTTTATTAGAGATCTTATTATTAGAATCTGATCTAGTTGTGTACTTTATCTTACCCATGGAAAGAAGCTTAACTTCCCTTTATTTCATTGTATGGCATAGATTTGTAAATGATGGAAACTTATTGAATAATATAGCTTCACATAATGTCAGTAATAAAATCTACTTGAATATGTACTGGAGTTATCTATTTTCCATGGGGATAGTCATCTTAGCTAATATAGTTTTATATCATAAGACATATTCAACTATTATCTCATTAGATTTTTTATTTAGTTATACAACTTGAGCATAAGAAACCTTGTCACTGATGTTGATTAAAAAGTGTGCCAAAAACATATCTACCAATGGATTAAATGTTATGATGGACTAATTGGGAAGATCATAAAACCATTGTAATGCACATTCCCTTAAACTACGTGGGAACAACTTAGTCAAGAGTCAATCCTTAGATACGTAGTCCAAACATGTTGCATGAAAAACATGTATATGATGTTCTGGGTTACCCTTACCATCATACAAAGTAATCTTGGGTGCCACAAATCTAGATGGCAAAGGAGTTTCTACTATATGTTTTACCAATGGTGTGTGTAAGAGAACATGAGAGTCCAAGGCATGTGATGGTCTAGTTTCACCTTGCTCAAGATGTAACACCTTGTCCTGAAAAGAATGGATTTCATGCATAAGGGATTGTACATTAGGAGAAGATGAATGCATACTAGCCATAAGAGGTGTTACCATTGTTGAAGGTTGATGAGTTAGAATAGGTTATTGTAGAATCTGAGTTGCCCCCATAGTAGGTGTAATAATATTATAATATTTGGGGTTAGAATACTGACCAGTAGTTGACTTGTGATTCTCTTCTTGAATAATATGAATAAGGTCATAATACATATCTGAATGTTTAAAAATAAAGCTTTACAATTTTCTCTTATTAGTCTTATCAAATCAATTATCTAATTTTGCCATTGTAGGTTGGAAATTAGGAAAACAAGTATATTTTGAGACTTTTTAAGAAATTAAATCTATGAAAGATTGCAAAAATAAAATAATAAATCAAATCTGATATTTTGAAACTAATTTTTTAGCATAAAAATAGGATACAAACCTTAAGAGCATCTAGGACTAGGGTTTTTTCACTATTCAAAGTAATTTAGGTTCACCAAATGATTTAACCTTTAGAGATTATGGAGTGTAAAACCCTAAGATGTTAAAGTGCTAGAATAATTAATCAAGGAATAAATATAGCAATAAATACAACCACTAATTTATATAATAATTTTTCTTTTTTATTATTCTATAAATAGTAATGATCTATAAAAAGATGAATTTAGCTAGAAACTAACTTAGACAGATGAGTGACACACTGAAACTTGGTACAAGAGTTGTGTAGAGTGTCATGAATAGGAATCCAAAGTCAAAAACCCTCCTAAATAGAAATACAATCCTCTAGATAGTAGCATGCCAAGGTAACATCCTTAGGAGTGTAGTAGTGTCCTCTTACAATAGGGGAAGTGAACTTCTAGGTATAGCTTTAGCTAGACCTAAGATTCATGTGCTTGTGTGAATGAATGATGGTTCACTTATTATAACCTGTTTTGATTGATTTATGTGCAAAACCTTAGGCCTTCATATTTGTTAGGGTATTTAGGAAACACAATTAGAAAAGAGTGGCATTAGCAGGGGTAGTTTGGACATGACTTCAACACCCCATGTGTTGAGCATTTCCTACATACCAATACTTCAATGAGGGATCAAGCCTAATGTAGTTATCCCACCTAAGTGTTTGGTGCAATTACAAGTGAATGATATTATAAGGGTTGGTTTGAGTGTTTTGAGTGTGACTTGAGATTTTAAATATAAGTATTCTAAGATTTAGGTTGTTGTAGATGATTGAATGTAGAATTAGGGTAGAATAAGAATCAATAACCATGATTTGCACAATTATTTTGATTTTTTTTTAGAGTATTTGCATATGATTTCCATCTATTTGATAAGTGAATGAAATTGTTGTATATATAGAATTCTAGAGTTTGTCAAGGCATAGAATAGGTCTAGTCAAACCCTAAATTACATTGGGGGATGGAAATATATCTGTTGGAGGATTAAAGAGAAAAGGGACACTAGCATAGTATGCTAGTGTCTAAAGGGCCACGCTACTATCTAGGTAGTAGAAGCTGGTTAGTAGAGGGCTTAGGTGCCTAGGGGGTAGCTTAGTGTTGATTTTTTATGCCTAGGAGTGGGTTAGACCCATAGAAAAGATATAATAGGATCAAAATAGGCCCCTAATAAAGGTCTAGGGCTAATCTAGGATAAGGTGGTCTCAAGTGACACTCATTGCACTAAAATGACATTTTAGATGACTAAACATTTCAAATTTTGTCTTTAATGTTTTTATGAGTGTGATGTAAGGGCCCATAAAATGTGTGGCTATTTAAACATGTTTTAAAATCATGAGCCATTGATTTCTTGGCTATCCAAAGATAAATCCCCTTAGGATTATAAGTTATTTGGATATTCAATTTATAAACAAGTATATGTATGGATTTTTGGGTGAACTATGGTGCATCCTGATATTACCCACATAGTTAATCCCAAGTCTATAAATCCGTAATATTTACTTTAGTAAAAATATTCACTGCTAAAATTTCCCTTGATTAAATTATCATTTAACTCATTGACAATTTCATTGCTATTGTTATCATCATTCCTTGATAGTGGTGGAGATGGGTTTGTTGACACAATGGTTTCTCAAAATAAGATGAAATCATTTATCACATATAAGGTGTTGCACTTACTCTCTTTATTTATGTTTTCAATTTACATACCATTTTCATGTAAATTAATATTTATGTTACTGTTAGAGCTAAAATATTAGAGTAGTTTAGGTCCAGACATCACAAGCCAAGAAAAATATTGCTAGCTTATTATAACACTGCATTCTTTGAAAAAATTCACAATCTTCAAAAATTTATGTGAACTTTGAAAAAACATTACTAGTTCTGAAAGCATCACATGCATGTAAAAGTGTCACATGGCTATAAAAGTATCTCGTGTCAAGAAAATAATCACAGACTTAGAAACTATCATGAGCTTAGAAAAACATCATAGGGATAGAAAAGCATCATATCTTAGAAAATCATCTCTATCTAATAAAAAAATGTATAGAATTTTAAAAATGATCACAAACATGTTTTGATTTGGAACATCATATTTACCTATATGCTATAAATTGCTATGCTAGAAGAATTTTTAATTCGATCGATATATTTTTTAATTTTTACCTACAAGTGCTTGTTTTATTTATATGTTGAATCTCATATTTATTTGATCATTTTATATTTACAAGTTGTTGAAAAATGTTGAAGTCAAAACTCATAAGGATTAAAAATGGCATTTAGTTCCAAGTGTGTGTGTGTGTGGGGCTACATTTAATACATTGGGTTGGGTATAACTAGAGAATTTAATTAAATTTCAAAATTTTCCTCTAAATTTTTAGCAAGTCTGATTCAAGTTTCCATATAATGTTTTGTGATCTAAATTATATTTTTAAATCATGAACCATCAATTTGTTGGTGATAAAAAACCCCTTTGTGATTATAAATTAGTTACATATTCGAGAGGGATACAATAATGTTCTATGTTTTTTTATTATTTTGCAAGCCAATGATGGCCAAATAGCCAGTCACGAGTTTTGGAAATCCTTGGAATCCATCTAGTTATGAATCTTTGTCACTAAAATTGTCTCTGTGACTCTATATATCAAATGTATTATTTGATCTCTTGAAGGATATAAGGCTTATAATATTATTATATGTAATTTCATCTCTTAGGACACTCCTTATGGTATAAAATCTTGGTAAGTCCTTGTCTTACATTATCTCCTCATTTACCTCTATTAGTCAAGATTGTTGGGATTTTTGTTGCTAAATGTATCTGGAAGACTTGGCAATTTATTAAGCCTAATCTCATTTGGGATGGGGATGGTTCAGGTATATACTCTCAACAAACACTCACCCCCTTTGGAGTTCTTTAGTTCTTAGTTACTATGGTGTCCCTTTTTCCATGCCCCCATGGGTCAAAAGTGCTACTTTTAAAATGGGGGATTAAGGTTATTGTTGAATTTTTTGGTAAAATTTCCATAGATTGGATCTAATAGCCTACTCTCAAGGATAAATTTAAACTCAATAATGGTAATCTTGGGTCCATAGTTGAAATCAAGAGGGTCATACTTGAGGATCAACCCCATAATATTGGTTTATAGACACCACCTAGTGTTGGAAGGATTGGAAGTGGCACATTGAGACTCCATTTCACCAGTACAAACCCTAAAATAGTTATTAACATTTATTTACTCAACACATTTAATTTGAAACCTTAAAAGTTTGTTAGAATTTTCACTCTTCTGAGGCTACTTGGATCCAAAGGTTTTTCAATGTATGAAAAGTAATTATTGATCCTAAAAAAGCTTTTTTTTGGGGTGCATCCTTTATCATGTTTTGCCTATTAGAAACTAGCTTATACACTCAAGAGTTTCTCACCCTATTTGTCCATCATGTCAACAAATTGAGTCTCTCAAACACTATTTTTGGTTTTGTCAGCATGCTTAGATAGCTTGGATATGGGTTTATACCCTTTTTAAACTCTTTATTCTATATGTTTTTCTCATGAAAAATGGTGCTTATGGGGGGTTTGGCCATGTTACTTACACAGTAAAATAAAATTTGGCATATTTTTTGCTCTAAAATTATTTTCCAACTATGGAATGAAATGGATGATGTTATCTTTAACCATGTTTCTACAAATGGGTATTTTTTAGATGCTAACATATAATTAGTCATCTCTAATGTCAAGATTTAAATACAAGCTAGAGTTGGGAAATTCCATCTAGAGGTGGAGCATTTATAGTCTGATATGGACCATTTTGGGTGTGTCATGTGTGTTGTTAGTTGGTCTCCACCAATTTATCCCCACCATCAATCTCCCTCACAATTTTATGGACATGGGGGTCATGGTAGGTGCCACTTAATAAACCAATCATGAAATTTATAGCTGCATTCTTGACATCCATCACGTAATCACAAAAACATAGGTGGTGAGTTTAGGCACACCTTCCTTGACACCAGTAGGTGGAAAACTCAACCTCAAATTAAAAAAATGGTTTCCCTTACTATCTCTCCATCGATTTAATAAGAATAAGTAAAAATAAATGAATAAATATAGTTGGGAGATTCTACCTAATATAAAAGATCCTCCTAGTGGTAGTGGTTGGGGTGATAAACTAGATAACCCTCTGCCACCACCATTTATTTTGATTACTACAATTTCAAATGGATTTGTGTACGTCTTCTGGATGCATGGTGAGCTCTATATTATGTTTGTCTTAAATACTCTTTTATTTTGAAGTTTATGTTTAAATAGTTTGTTAAGTAAATTTATATAACTTATTATCTTTTATTATAATTTTAGTTATTAAAAGTGTTTTGAACTCTTTTATTTATCCTTAGGATTGATATGAAGTCTTATTATGGAGTGTGATTCCATTCCACTCATTTTTTAATTGATTGAAAAGCGTATCTCTATTAATAACACAAATATTTACATCTCCATTCATACAAAATAGTGAGTGGAAGGAACCATAGTTTGAAGCATAATGTCATCCCCTATGACAAAATAATAGCTATGCATTACACTTAACAAAAATTTAAATAAAACATTACAAATATAAAATGTCTTTCCAATAAAAAAATGATAGCATAACTAAAGAAACATATAAAAGAGTCCATGGGACACCAAAATAACAAGGCAAAATAATAAGCCATATGATAAGAAAAGATGGTGGTGGAGGATCATCCAGCCTATCATCCCATCCCTTAAAACAAGTGGGTGGATCTATATTATTAGGTAATAGCTCCCACCCATCATTATACTTGTCTTTATTTTCTTATTATGTTAGGTCTTGCTCAAAGGGAAAAATAGAAAGAGTTAGGGAAATGAACTTCCCTTTTTATTAAGCTACCCATCTAATAGGGTCTGGTAAATAAAAACCACCATGAGCACTATGAGCACATGAGGGACACTAAGAATTTAGGGAAGCACTTTGACACTTATTACATGAATGTTTTCTTCTATGCAAACCTATTATGAATGTAAGGAATCACTAGAATTACTTTATATTCTTACACTTGAATCTATAAAATCACATTAATTATGGCAATAAATCTATTAGTAATGAAAAAATTATCATCCATAGTAATATGATTGAAATTTCATTGTTCCTTTATTTACATAAAAAAGATTTCAAAATGAAAAATATCCCAATTTATGTATGTATCTTGTTTAATCACCTAACAAAACCATTTTCTAGGAAAATAATTCTAGATAAAATGGTTGAAAGAGGGTTTGAATCCATCTCTAGGTAGACTAAGCATGCTTTTAAAACCAAAAATTATGCTTGAGATATTCTAAGTGATGGCAAACTAGACATATAATGTGTCCCACACCTAAATGAACTAGATGACTTATAATCGATAAACCTCGATGAATGATACACTAAAGGAAGTGAACCTTTTTAGAATCATAAAGACACTCCAAATTCTTTCAAATCTATGTTTCCATACCTAATCATAAGAATTGAATTTCTAATGCATGTTCAAGGTATCCACTTGAATGTGTTGTGGAGAAAGACTTTGATAACCAAGTTAGGGTTTGTATCAGTGGAAGGAGGTCTCAATACACCATCTTCTTATCCACTCTTTGGACCACATAATTCCAAATATCATAAGGATAAGTTTGAAAAGTGAAAGGACTACATAGGAACTTGAATTATTCTTTATGTTGAATCCAATTTCATTTATACTTTTACAACTAGACTGGCAAGGGAGAATTAGAATACATATAACACTACATTTTCTTCCATTAAATATAAAATCTAGAAGCCATACAAAATATATCCAAGCATTATATAGCATTGATGATAGAGTATTATTCCTTAGTGAGAGAGAGGAATCACTAGTAAAGTGACCATCTATCATTTGATTATGAGACTCTGGGTAGGCAGTGCCTTTAACCAGAACTATAGAAGTGCAATCAACTAAGATATAATTTAATTATTTAGTATTCAACAAATATATGGAGGGGGAAAGGGTGAAACCTCGTCTAATGAATCTAAACAAACAAAATTGTTCAAACTGAGATCTATTAATGGTGATACAAGTAGCAACACCCCAAAATAACATTTTAAATATTTGCACAAATCTTGTACCAAACCTTAGAGCATAAAATATATCTATTACAATTAGAACCAATTTTCTTATGGTGGATAATGAGAGGCAAAAAAATATTTTATCTTAAGATCATGTATTTTAATAATAATATTATATGACACATTTAGAAGGGTAATTGGCCTCTAGTTTGTAATGATATCTAAGTCCCCAAGTTTGAGCATGAATTTGATGTCAACCTAATTAATGATTTTTCAAAGGGATTTGATTTGAATAACCTCAATATAAACTTTTTGTATGTCTAGATCAATTATATCCCATAAAACTTAGTATAATTCATATGGGAATCCATCAATACTAGGTGTTTTATCATCTATCATATTCTTATTAACTTCTTGAAGATCTTTAGTGGAGACAAGGTGGTAAAAAGTGAATCATTGACCCTCATTGAATTTCTAAGGAAAAACTTGAAAAAACTTTGTAATGGAATCTTCACGAGTTGGTGTGAAAGTATAAGCAACAAAAATGCCATGATAGTGAGAGATAAAAGCTTTCAAGATATCAAGCAAATGTGTGAGGCATGTATTTTAATATTTGATAACCTTCATGTGATTTACCATTTCCCTATAATGAAGGGCAAATAAATCCTTAAGAGGCCATATCTCCAATTTTTAACCAATGTATACAAGATCTATATTGAGTTCCACAATCTTGATAATTCTCTTCAATTTTGAGTTTATATCTCTACTTGGGAGTCTCTTTTTTATTATTCTTTATTAAATGGAGACATGTCAAGTCCCTATGAAACCCTTAAAAACTCACATTGTGATGCCTCATGGGCTCTTTTAACAAAATTCAACCCCTTGTTTGCCATAAACATAAAGGAAATCAATAGTTCATGAAATGAAATCCTCCCACCACTCTATCCATCTAAAATATTTAGCAGATCAAGGGGAAAGATTCCATGTTTGAATTATGTGATTCCTAGTCCATTTATGCTGAAGATGGGAAATGTTAAGATAAAACTAAGCTTTATCTCTTGAATTGAGGAAGGAGCCATTAAATTTCAAATTTGATAGGGTGGCGTTCTAAAAGAAGCACTTTCGATATCACACTAATAGGGTGATAATTTTTTTTTCAAAGATAAAGAAGTTTCTCTCTACAAATAGAGCTCTATTTAGTCTTTTCACCACTTTTTTGCCACCTTGTCTATAATTTGACTAAGTGAACCACGGGGAGGAGGTGGGGAGCCACCAGTGGTGGTTGGGATCAAACAATGAAAGTTTATTTTTCATGTGAAACCATGCCTCTCTTTCAACAATGTACTACCTCATTGGGAGGAACCTTTCTTTGTCTTCCTAAAATTTAATTATATTAAAATCACCCCATAAGACTCAATTGGAATCAAAAAGTGTGTAGGTAATCCACCACTAAAATTCCATCCTTTATACCACATCATTAAACACTTGGAACTCTTGTTGTACTTATCTATTTGGATAGATGTTATTTACCAGATGTTATTCCACTCACTTTTAGGATTTTTAATAAATAAAAAAACCCTACAACCATGGCCTAGTCCCTTTCTTAAGTTTTGTATCTTTCTTTCCCTCTCTTATCTTACTCCATTCTTGTAATGAGATTGAGGCTACTTTATAATTATTTTATATAATAATATCATTTTAATTTTTAATAAAAATATATATATGGAAACTAACTACCATATAAGGCAATGAGATCATAGTCATATAAAAGAAACATTTTCCATGCAAGGAAAATATGAATACAAAAACCATACAAAAAATAGTCCCCTAAAGCACTCTTAAAACTAAGAAACATTGAAAACATGAACACAATCTTGGAGAGACATAACCATAACAATTTCCTTTAATAAACCCTTCATGATAGGGCATTATAGAAAATTGTAAGATTAGCTACAGATGAAAGGAAATCATTCAGAAGACCAAAGATGTTGACAACACCAAATTGAACTTGGTTACATTTTCTTGTGGGTATATACACCATTGGGACACCCCTGTTGAATTCTCCTAAGATTCTCTCATATCATCAAGCACAAGTTTTTTTAGCACTTCCCATTTTAAGAATAGGTACCTTATACCTCTCTGTATTCACCATTTCCTTAGGTAGATCAAATATTAACTAAGAAATCAACTATCAACTCTCATAGTTAAAAACAAAATCCAAACAAAAAGTGTAGATAATCGACATTATAAAATGTTGGGCAAATCAAATCTCTTTACATATATGTCCTTATCTTTTTCCCAATAGTTCAAACTTCACACTTTCTTACAATACTCTTCATTCATTCTTTTGAAACTTTTCTTAAAGAATTTTGTTCTTATGAAAATACAAATAATGAAAAACAATAAAAGCTTCACCACCATTAGATATATCCCTCAAAATGCAAAATTTTTCCTTGAACCCATTCTTAAAAATCTAAAACTTCCATTTGACAATGGATCATGATAAAAAAATTGATGAGAGTGTATATTTCTAAGAGCTAAATATTTAAATTATTTGGGTGTGGATTGTTGTTTTACCCTTAATGTATTTTTACAATGCCTTTGTAATTTATACATAAATGAGTGCATTTTTTAGATCAAATTGGTCGTATTTATTTGAGAAGATAATTTCATATTGATGTCTTAGAATATTATTTATGGTTGTTTCTTTCAATGCAATATCAAAGCACATTATTGCTAGTTCAATAACTTCCAAAGCATTTGAATTGATTAAATGTGCTAGATTTAATGCATAAATGAATAAGTGTGTTATTGGTAGGTTGTTAGAGTGTTGGAAATAAGAGTCATAATTTTTAGGTAGGTGGCTTATCCAGATCCAAATTTTTAGGAATGTATTGATTAGTTGAAAAATCAATTTATGTATGTATCAATCATTTTAATTAGAAAATAAAGTATCTATTTTTGTACTTTTTTTTATGTAGCTTCCTATTTTCATGTTCTATTTTGGTATTAGATCTGATTGGATATATATTTTAATATTTTTTAGAGTACATAGAAGTGTTGTGATTAGAGTTTTGAAGAAAAGTGTTTCCAATCTAAAGTTACCTAGAGATTGAGAGAGAGTAGCACCTGTAGAAAGTTGTGAGTGTATGCTAGAAAGGAACTAGTAATCTTTATTTGTGTGTTTCTACACCATGTCAAATATGATAGATTATTACAACATTGAAGTAAATAAAGTATATGGTGTTAATTATGTGAATTGGAAATTTAAGATGTAGACATTAATGGAAGGGATTGATGCATGGACCATTGTGAATGGAACTAAAGTTAATCTAACTTCACCCCCAACCTCTGTTCAAGATTGATAGAAAAGAGAAATCAAGGAAAATATTCTTTTGAGAATATCTATAAAGGACATGATAATTCCTCATATAAGGGACAACAAGACATCTACTGAGACAAGGTTAGTATTAAAAGGTTTTTATGAAACAATGAATACAAATAGATTTTTATTTATGAAAAGCAAATTTTTTTCCTTGAAAATGAAAGAAAATGAAAACATCCTTGGTTATTTATATAGAGTAGAGGAATTCAGGGATAAACTTAGTGATATTGGAGATAAAGTATCAAGTAGTCATCTAGTCACTATTAAATTGAATGGTATGTTGCATGGATATCATGTTTTTCACCAGTTTATTAGCAAGAGAAAAGGTGCCTTATTTTTGTGATTTAACATGTATCCTTCTACAAGAAGAGGAAAGGAGAAATCATTATAGATAAAAAAATAATAGACTTTAGATTTGGCATTGATGGCCAAAGGCAAGAAACCATATAAATGAAATCTATGGGTACATAAGGAGGAACACCTAACGTGAAGAAGTATCAAGAAGGGGCATCACCAAGGACAAATACCAATGTAAATAAGAATGGTAAATGTAATTATTATGGTAAGTTTGGACACTATGCTCATGAGTGTAGTAAAAATAAATTTAATGAGTCCAAATATAAGGGACAAGAAGTTAATTTTATTGATGGAGAAGATAATTTAAAAGATTATCTCAAATTGTTTATTTTAGATGTAGCCTTATCTACTGAAATAAATGAAAGTAATGCATGGTTTATAGATTTAGGTGATTCCATAATAGAGATAATCATTAGTAGGGTAATTGGGTTACCCTGTGATGGAGATTTTTTGAAATAAAAATTTGACATAACAACAAAAGGACAAATATTTTACCAAGGAAATGAGTGTGTTAGGAATTGTAGGTTATATTTTTGATGTCAAGATAGTGCTCTTGCATGTTTGAAGATTGAGGATGAGTGAAGGATAGATGATGTCTGTGTGAGATTAGTGGTTGATAGAAGAAGAAGAAGAAGAAGAAGAAGAAGAAGAGGAGGAGGAGGAGAAGTTTGAGGAGGCCTGAGGAGAAGTTTGAGGAGGCATAAGAAGAGATTGAAGAGGAAGCAGAAGAAGAGTTTGAATAAGTGGAGAATGAGAGATAATTTGAATAAGAAGAAAGAGAAGATAGAGCCCTGGAAGTAGATATGGAGACACCCCTTGTATAAGAATTTACTGACACACAAGAACCTATAGCCATATAATAACCCATAATAAAATATTCAAAACGCAATGACACTACAAGGAGAAAAAAAATGATCCTTAAATCTTATTCATTAGATGAGTTATGAGAGGAAGTTCCCAAAACACTTAGAGCTTATAAAAATACCAATAAAACACAAGTCTTCAGAAGGAGATGTCATAGGTTGAAAGGAAAATGGTACAAAAAACTAGCATCCAAAACCCCTATTGTAATCACATTAGTGAATATTCCTCTAAAGAAGTTGATTTCCATTATCTATCAGTGAAGTACCTTCTACCTTATATAAATTAGAAGGTACAAAGATAAATGATGGGGAATACTCAGTTAAAGAATAAAAATATTCAACTGGTGAAGAAGAGTAGCCAAAAGAAGATATATAATAACAACAAGATGAAAGGAATAAAGCTATGCAAGAATAAATTGAGGATGTATTACTTTTAGCATCCCTATAAAAATAATTACTAACTCTAGATTTGGCATTACAATAAATCAAGCTATTGAAGAAGAAATTAAAAAAGCAAGGAAGCCATGGGTTGAATACATTAGTAGTAGTAGCATTGTAGCTACAGGACCTAGTTACCACAACTGAGCCCTAACCTACAGAGCTTGAATAGTGAACACTAATGGTCCATGACCAACTTGCATCCAAAGCATTTATTTCCACTTCCATCCAAATATAAAAGTATAATGTACCATTCACTCTTTCCACTAGCATGAGCCAGCATATAGAGGAATGGATTGGATGTTTTAAATAATTAAAAAAGGAAAATGTTGTACTAAGAAAGAAAGCTCAAATTAGTAAAGAATAAATGACTAATTGAAAGATAAGATTGAAAAAATGGCTAAATTGATAGAATAACTCATCAGTTATAGATCTCCTACTAGGGTATACTCTATATATCTAGAGGAGAAATGGCTTAAATTTAAATTTATGAGACTCTATTATGATCTTCCCTGTCAATCATTAGATTCTAAATATTTCTTCGATATATATATAAGAATAGCCTAGTTGAGACACAAAACCAGTTATGTGAGTTTTATATTCATAATTATGTTATACCCCATGACCAAGATTGAAACCCTAATTTATATGTAATAGATGTTTTATTAAAATCATTTTCTTATTATATGATTGATGAATGTAAAAGAGGAAAAGAATTGGTGGATTACAAATAAAAAGTGAAAGAGACTACATTGATAATTAGAGGAGAATCCATAATTTTTGAGGGCATCGTTTAGGATTGGGTTTGCTTGATAAATCAAGCAGAAGTATGCTCTTAGTTTATGAAATAACAATTGGAACAAAAGAACTTCTACTTGGATCTAATAGATTCTATATGGGTATAATAACATAGATCTTACATAATCAAGTGGGGATAACTCACTACAAAATTGAATAAAAGGGAAATATACTCACCTTTCAACTTGATAATAGCTTTTGATAGAGTCAACACATACATCAAAATTACCAAGAATAAAGGGCCAAATCTATTGTCCATTATGTTCCAACTTCCTCCATTCTGGTATCTTATACTAAATTGGGAAGGTAATCAATCATTAAATAAGGACACAAAAAACAAGAGATGAAAAAGGTATGATGAAAATTAGGGCTTTGATGGTGAAATATCTAGTGGTTCTTGGGAACTAATAGGCTTTAGATTTGTATGAGTAGTGGAAATATAAAGGATAGTTACTCAAGGATAAGTAATAGCTTAAGTTGGGGGGTGTGATGAGCTCCATAAATGTCATGTTTTGAACACCTATTTCTTTCTCATAACCTCTCCTAATATGTGCTTTTTAATATTATCCCTTGTATATTCCTATTCAAATAAGTATAATACATGATAGATATATATTACTATATTTCATAGAATAATGAGATTTTGTTTTACAATTCAATTAATTATGATTATAATTTTTTATATGTATTTTCTTATGATATCTATTTGAGAAAGTTCAAAGGCAAAACAAGAATATTCATTAAAGCAATACGAGTCAATACATCCTACAGTCAAAGGATCTTATTCAATACATCCTGTAGCTAATGATCTTATGTCAGCATATCCTATAGCCAATGAGAAGATATAATATTAATATAAAGATCATATAATTTCTGATTCAATCTTCCATAATAGTTAATGACCTACAGAAAGCCCATGGTTTCTAAAAGATGAATAAAGTTAAAACTCACCTAGGCTGCCACTACCTATCAACTCTTGGAGATTGTAACAACAAGATTTGACTATAAAACATTCTATTAGGGTATCTATAACCAACTCTAGTTGTAAATAACTTAATAGACTCAATGAGTTATGTTAGGTAGAGTTTAAACATTGGAAACAACTTTATGTTCATGTATCTGAATAGCAATGTTTTATTTGTATTCCTAATTAGGCCATAAATGTAAGCCACCATCTCTAGTATAAATATAATATGGAAGATATGTGTAAAGTAATTAGAAATTTGTTTTGAGATTAAGAGTGTTTAGAACATAGCGATCAATCCAACAAGAGTTATTGTAATCTATTTTAGCAATCTTTAATTACTACATAATTTAATAAAGACAACATTTTGAGTTATTGAGTTTGTTGTTAAGATGAATATTGAAGCTCAACACTGAGAGAGGAGATCCCTCTTAAGAAGACTTGTAAAATAAATTCAACTATTATAATAATTAAATAATTTATTTTATTTGTATAATTATGTGTTAAAATTTTATGTGTGTGTGAGCAAATACATTTAATTTGTGTGATTCAGAATAGTCTTAGGGAAGCTTCCAATTCAATTTTTTTATTTGGTCAATTTATTTCTTGCAAGTTTGAATCTTTTAAAAGGACCTTTTTTTGTGCAATTCTTTTTTATAAGTCCAATAAGAGTCATTAGAAGATTCAATGTGCACATACATTGAAGCCATCCTATCAATCTTATGCCCCTAGGTTGACAATTAATGAAATAGTTAGTTTAGGTTACTAGTAGCTACCCCAACCCATGTGGCTCAGGTTGCAGGCATCACATCAATTAACTAGTAGCTAAAAATATTGCTTGTCATTGATCATTGGCAAATAAATATTTTTAAATTAGTACATACTGATGTGTGTGGGCTAATGCAAACTAGATCAATTGGGTAAGTTTACTATTTTTTTTAATCTTTATTGACTATAGAATTAGATTTACATGGGCCTATTTCATAACAAAGTAAAGTGATGTTTTTATGCCATGTTCCCTCTTTCAAAATAATTAAATGAGAGTGGCCCTAAAGTCTATTTTTATATCCTTTAGGCTAAGGGGTAGAGTTAGGTAAATAAGTAAATTATAATATGTTTAGATTGTCCTAAGTCACTTTATTTCATACAATGGAGAAAAGACACATGTATTGTTATTATGAAGGTGGCCAAATAGTAACATTCATTAAGGAGGGTCAAAAAGCAATGTTTACTAATTTAGCTTAAAATTAACTTTATGTTATATTTTTTTAAAAAGGCAACTTATTATTGATTATAAAAAAAGGTTATTTTTAATAAAATAAATCAAAATTAAAATTTTAGAGGGAAATTTACTTTTGGGGGTTTTTGGAGGGAAAAAAGATGAAAATAAAATGATAAAAAGGTGTTGGGTGCATTTGGAAAGCCATTCTATTATGGCCATTCATATTTCAACTTGTGAAGTTTGAGCTTTGTGTTCAATCTTTCCCATATGAGGATGAAAACCCTTTATTTTTCAAATATCTTGGATGATGAAAACCCTCTTGGTTTCCAAGGTTGGATTTGAGGATGAAAACTTTATTTTTCATAAGAGGTGGTTTCATGTAGGAATCATTATTGTGCTTCAAATCGGGACTAAAATTCTAGTTTGAGTGTATGTGACCCTACTAAGGGTTTGAAATAATTTATAGACTGATATGTTGGAGTTTGAGGAAGGATTGTTATTGTTTTAGAGACCTTGTTGTTATTGTACCGAGTCGTACAACCCATTGTACACCTGATGTGCCTACTCCTAAGTTGTTGGCATCTTCCATATACCATATTCTACACCTAACAGGGTTGTTGGAACAATATTTAGTATTGTTGGTATTATTATATAGAAAGATCATATATTGTTGTACATTGGTGTTTATTGTTAAACTCAGTATTGATGGGTTTTGACAACTAGGGTTTGTTGTAATAATATGTTGTACCTTTATTTGTTGTTTTTTTGTATTTAGCACTATTTTATGTGATTGTTGACTAGAATAAAGACTAGGATTTGGATTTTCAGTGTTATATGTTGCATGTGTTAAAGTAGCCCTAACTATAAATTTCCATAGTTTAATTTACAAAATTTTAATTTAGAAATTTTCTAGAAAGGGACATTACAGTGGTATCAGAGCAATAATCTTGCCAACCTATTGGGAAAAAATAATATTTTTATTTCATATGGAACCCAATCCAAGAGAAATCATATATTAGAAAATGGAAAAAATAAGGGCTTAGTCACTAGGAAAATTAACAGGTAACATGGGTGATAGAGAGGAGAGACGTGCTCCAATAGATGAGATGAGTTATTTGTAAGAAATAATCAGCTGAGGTCAAAAGGACATGAAAAGGACAATTCAAATTACCCTAAAGGAATCCATGGTAGGTATATCAAAAGCCTTACATTATATGAGTGTGGGTAAGGGAAAGTTTAAAATATAAGAAGCAAGCACATCAAATGATGTCAGGGTTTTAGTAACCCCACCCCCAAAAACCTTTTATGCCAAATTTGTATGTAGGAGAAATAATAACCTTAATAAATAAATCCTCTATAGTTTCATGCAGATAATGAATATCTAATATATCTCATAGAACATGAAGGGATCAACTATGAAGTGCAACAAGCTTTTTCTTTTAAGGAATTTTATGACATAAAAATGAAAAATAACAATAGGAAAGGTAGAAGAAATCAATAAGACCAGCCACAGAGGGACAAATGACAACATTGGGCAATATTTCTCTCTCTACTTATGATACCTCCAACAAGTGCATATTTAGGTCTTGGTTGTAAAATTTGGACACATACTTCTCACTCAATCCCATGTATGAGGAAGAGTCAATTAAATTTTATACACTCCACTTAGAGGGAGTGGCACATGAGTCATGATACCATGGCATGGTCACCCAAGGGCACAAATCCATTACCATATTAGATGAATTTATATAGAAGCCAATTGAAAGGTTTGATAAGAAGGACCTAGAAGTACACTTCAAGGAGTTAGCCCAACTCAAATAGTAAGGTGATGTGGATAATTATGTTGTTAATTTTTATATATTATTTGTGATGGTACTGAATGTGACATAAAAAAGGTTAGTGGTTTTTTTTGTTGAAGGCTTGGTTGAACCTCTCAAGGGTTTAGTGAAAGCTTTTGACCCTTTGTCACTACAAGAATAAATAATAGGGATTTAAATATAGAAACATCAGCTCATAAGGGTATTTTTTTCCCTATGGATATTTAATAGTATCACCTTTTGGGCACCCAAGGACAACATATTATGGGAGGTTAAAAATTATAACTTTTGGGTCATAAAAGAATCAAAGACAACAAGGTGGTTTTCAGCCTAAATAGTTGTCAAAAATCAGCAAGGAAGTAGAGTCCATGAATGAGTTAAGAAGGAGGAAATTATGCTTTACATGCAAATATATGTGGGAACTAGGGCATATGTGTCTTTCCAAGGGTCAAGTACAATATATTGAGGTAATTTTAGATGATGGGTTAGAGGAATAAGAATCTAAAGGGGTAGAAGAGATAGAATGGGAAGCTGAGATTAAAGAGGAGGAAAGGACCACATATTGTACCCTAGCTACACTTTCAGGTGCCCCTACATACCATCCTTTTAGGGTGGATGGAGTGTTAAATGGACATAAGGTGATTATTTTAATTTAAAGTGGGGAAACCCACAACTTCATTGATGAGGAGTTAGTTTCCCAAAGAGGGATGAAAATAGAAGATTTTCAAGGATTTAATGGCATGGTTGTAGATGGGTTTTCAATTCCATGCACTAAGAGAGTTAAGGGATTAGACATCACTCTTGATGAGTACAAATTTTGTGATGAATTTTATGTGGTGAATATAAGAGAATGAATTTGGTCTTGGGTGTATAATGGCTACATTCCCTTGGGTAGTTTACACAAAACTACCAAACCATGAAGCTAAATTTTAAATCATATGAAAAAGAGGTTATACTTCATGGTAGAATAGATATAACTAAGAGCATGGAAATATATTTCCATAATGGACAAGTAGCTTGGGTAGCTCATTATTTGGTGAACAATTCAAATTCATCTATGGAGGACTTATCATGTGGATATACAGTTAATTTTGGACAAGCATGCAAGACTTTCCAGTGATATATCTCTAAGGCAACCACCTTATAGAGGATTTTAACATGTTATAGAGCAATAACCAAGGTTAAAATTGGTTATGATCACTACCTAACACAACCCTAAAGCCTTCAAAGAATAAATTGAGAAAGCCATCAAGGAGTTGTTGAAAATGGGACATATTAGACCAAGTTCTAGTCCATTTACTTTTTTAGTTTTCTTAGTGAAGAAGAAATATAGAACCATGAGGATGTACATAGATTATCATGCTCTAAATAAGAAAACCATCAATAATAAGTACCCAATACCTATGATAAATGATCTAACTAATGAATTGCATGGATCTACATACTTCTCAAAAATTTATTTGAGATTTGGTAATCACCAAATCAAGGTAACCGATGTGGATGTACATAAAATAGATTTTTGTTAATATTTTGAGCACTTTTAATTCTTGGTAATACCATTCATTTTAACCAATTCTCTAGCTACATTATGTATAAAAGTTAAATAAGATAGATCTATAACTTATCCTACTCAATAATATCCAAGCTCAGAGAAGGTAATCAACTAATTATCCACTTAGAAATACTTTGTTATATTAAAGTCATGACCAATAATAGATCCACTAAACCTATAGTAAGGGATATCTTATCACTCAATAGAAAAGGAGAGGTTTCTAAGACCTCTAGTCAAATGTCATTTTGTGATAACCCTAGCTAGGTATTATGATTGTAATAATAATAAGCAAGCTAATCTACTAAATAAACATGCAAGATAATCTAGTAAATGAATATGCAAGATAATATAATGCTCATCAAAGCTTGTGGCACAAATAGGGAAGATATTAAACATACGAAGACAATTCTATCTAATATAACATATAATAATATAAGTAAGGAGAAATACAATTCAATCTATTATCTCTACAATAGATACTTATCAAAATATGAATGGTTAGGAATATACTTACCCTTTTGAATTGAACCCATCATGCATCACCATTGGCCAAAGGTGATTTATAATAGGTTGTTGTGGCTTATAAGGATCACAAGGATAAATCAAGTCTACGCTACAAGACTTTTCCTATGCATCCAAGATCTTCACAAGACAAGTGTTACTTATCGAAGGCAAAAACCTAAGCAATAAAACCTCATATTGATTATGTAAGTAGATTTATGAGAAATAATGATGCACAATTAAAAGATCCTCCCCTTAGAAATGAAATTAAAGTGGTATATATAGCCATGGATTGACCTAAACCATCAACCCAGTTGAAAATTTTAGGTGAGAAATAGAGAAGTTAGGCCTCAAACTACGTTGGCTTGGGTTGACAAAGTTACATAATATGTGCTAAATCTATAACAGGGTTAACCTGCCTGACATAGTAGGAAAGTGGTAAAAAGAGAGTTTTACTTAGGTAGGGGATCTTTTAAATAATGAATTACTTGGGGGAAGGTATAAGTGGGTTTTTAATTATTAGGTAGTTAGATAATAGTAGTTTACATTGGTTTTAGGTAATGGTATATAGGCCAAAATTCTTACAAAGTACCAAAGGTTTGCTAACCTCTTTCTTGGTACACCCTTTAGGGCATACACTTAGAGAGATTGAGATATGATGGGTTACTACAAGAGAGAGCATCAGTAATTGATAAAGTTTTAAAAACATTATGTGTATATATATATCCCACTCAAAGCTCATCATGTATCATGTAGTTGTATCATGGGATGGTGCTTCGAGAAAGAACATAGCAACCCACAACACTTAGCTAAATAAATTACAATATGAAACATAAACATAAATGAAAGGAAAGAATTGAAAAATGCATACCTTTACTTAGCTTGTTATAAAATATAATTCATGTGAGAGAGATGAAGAGGCTTCCAATGCAGAGAACATTAGGAAGACTTGAAAAATAAGATAAAATTAGATTTTCTTGTAAAAATATATGTTATATGTAACAAAACATTCTATACATTGTCAAGATTCTAGAATATCTTTCAGTTTGGTAAAAGAGCTAGTAAAAACATAGTAATGATATAAATATGAAATTTATAGGTAAATAATTGATAGTTAAAGAATTTTTAAATTTAAAATATAAATAGGATTTTTAACTATTCATTTGTAAATTTACTATTGTGAGAAAACTAGAGATGTGTACTACCCAAAAGAGTGAGGATAGAGACTATGGCCTAGAGATGAGGAACACAGGTTGGGGGATGCATAGAGGCAAATTATAGCATGGTCTAGGTAAGTGATGCCTAAAATTTTGAAATTTTGTTTATTTTTATTGAAAAATAAGGTAAATGTGAAAAACTAGGTGATGGGGCAAATCCATGTAGTGGAAATTTCCCCAAGAATTTTTAGGGTAGAGAAGGAATTAGGATAGCCAATGGGTAGGTATAAATTTTTTTTCATTAATACCTAAGGCATTAATGATAAATGGATGAAAGTTCATTACAAAAATTAAATGAAGTCATCTTGGTCAACATAGTTGAAATGGAAAAGTGAAACAACATGGCCAACTATGTAGTAAGTAGCCATTGTAGTTTGGTCATAAGTGGATGACTATATAGGGGAGGGCTAATCTAGTTTAATATTATCAAAGTGGTTGACTACATAAATACTATCTGATGTAGTAATGTAAGAAGGTGGCTGATGTAGTTTTAAAATATGGTCAACTTCATTTGAAGTAGTTGATGTAGTAGAATCACCTAGTTGACTACATAGTAGTTGGTCGCCTTAGTTCTATGAGTTGATCAAATACATTCAAAGTGGTTGATTTAGCTTTAAGGTTTTGATACCATTGATAATTTGGCCTCCTAGGCCAAATTTCAACCCCTATAACCAAAAAAAATCCATAAAACCTACCCAGGCTTGATTTCCTTGCATGGTTATGTCTTATTTGACCTCATTTTAGACCTTGTTAGCATTAATCAAGGTTTCATATGCGTTAGAACTTGCTTGAAAAATTCAACATGTCATAACTATTTTGAGGTATATTGGTGATGTGATAGTGTTCATGGTGATCCTTGAGTGAGAAATAGAGTGTCAAGATGTCTTGTGAGGTCTAGTGAGTGGTCTTAAACCTATTTGACAATATTGAGGTTTCCTAGCAGAAGTTAAGTTATTTTGAAGAAAATAAGGTTACTAGTTTATATGGTTCAAGGACTGTTTCAACCCATACCTTGTGAGATATACCTTGATAAGTAGTGTGAAAGGTGTCTGAGCTATGTTTAGGCTCTAATGTGAAGCCTATTGATGTGTGTCAAATCCATTCTCCATGGTCTATTTGTTCAAACTTGTTTCAAACCTTGAGTAGCCCTATCAATGCACCAAATGACCCTCAAACATGACTCATGAGTATATATGCCTTATAAAACATTTTAAAATGGGAATTTATTATTTCCTCATAGATTGGAAAGGTCTTAAAAGAGTCCTTAAGACATCACTAGGCATTTTCACATCACAAAGAGCCACTTTAAGGGTAAAACTCACTTCCCACTAGCCAAATGGACCCCACACATGGGAAATCATGACCCCTTAACTTCCCCATCTTCCCCACTCATTTTTAAATGTTTTTTAACTTATATTTATCCCCCTCCTACCTGTCAATGGTGTTTTAAAGCCTGAATCATGAAAAAATAAAGGAAAAATATAAGTTTTGTAGGGGTTTCTGACTTGTACAAATTTGTACAGTATGGATATGGACAAAGGAAGTTAGGAAGTTGTAGAGGGGTATTATTAAAGGAATAAATTTAATATATCCATTAGTTTCTAGGAAAAATAAGCCCAAAACTGACCTTCCTCCATCAAGCTCTTTTACAGCCCAAGAAAGCTTTCAAGTTTGTGAAGAGTATGAATAGGAGAGAGAAAATTGGGAGTCAATCTATTGGGAAGAGGAAGGGGGTATCTTGACCTTATCATTCATGTCATTTGTCTATATTTTCATGGCCTACACTCTATGAACACATATTAACAATTTGGGCACTCAAATGCTTTCCTTCATCTATGCATGGGGTTAAAGTGGCATCAATTTTGGTGCATCTTTAAAGTATTTCTGAGAATTAATGCTTGATGTGTGTTCTATAGGTATTCATATCCCATCTCCATCATCCTCCACCCCTAATTCACACATTTGAGTATGTGGGAGTGAGAAAACCTTCATTTTTCCTCCATTTGTAGACTACAAACAAGTTTGTCTATGTTGTAGAACATTTAAGGCATGAATATGGAAAAGTGGGATGATTTCAAGGATGTAATGGTTTATTAATATCCTATCAAGTCTTATTTATCCTTAAATTCTCAACCAAGTCATGTTATCAAGCAAAAAGAGCCCCTTCAAGTTATACTCTAAGGTGATTGTCTTGAATATTGAGTGACCTCTTTTGCAAGTGGGAAAAGGGTACATGTAGAGAACCTTTAAGTTATCTAAGAGGCATATACATAAGCCTCATATTTAAGATAGGGTATTTAATTTTATCCTATATTAATCATTTCCATATACACTAACCATCTCTACCCTCATCCTATTCTACAATGGAAACCCTTGGTTACTACAAACCTTTCAAAGTAGACTAAGCACATAGGGTAGTCACTGTTGAATGGGGTATAGAAGGGTAAGGAATATAAATTAGAATCATAGGGTCCTATTAAAATAGGTATGTAAATCAGAATAAAAGTTCAATAAAGATCAAACTTTCATTTTCAGACCTTTGAGGGATAAGCATCCTCACAGTCATGTCAAACCTATTATGTAGGCTAAAAAGATGAGGTGCCACTATTGGGTTAAAGTATTATAGGCATTAATAATACTTTAGGAGTCATGTGGGACTATGAATAATAATTTAAATGGGATATTAGAGTCATAAGTAGGATTAACACCCTCAATAACCTCAAGATGCCAACTCAATCAAACCCCTTTGAACATACTCAAGACTATGATAGCATACTTAAGGGATATTGAGAATATGCTGATGGTTTTGAGGGTTGAGAAGCTTTAAAAGGAAAAAATAACAATAAGAGTTCAAAATAACATGTTGATCCCATTCAAGAAATCAATGAAACACCAACCTCCCTCAAGGGATCACATACAGTTTAGGCCTAGAGCTGCAACCTATAGGCCTAGTTGTGGGTGAGGAGAATTTGAATAAGAAACCCTATTTTGAGGGTAAATAAGATAATAATAAAAATATAGTGTCAAATTCCATTCTTCAAAGTGATCACACACATAGTCAATACCTATAAACAACACCTACATGAAAGAATAAGAAGACAAAGCTATGACTATAAGGGTGAGTTGAAATTGGCTTAGGTGAGTGGATAGATGGCTTTATGCAGACCAAGTACACTATGAATCATGATTATCATGGTTCAAATGGAGTCTTAGTGTGCCAAAAAAAAGGGAGAATACTTGTTTCTTCTTCCAAATAGACCTAATTCACTACCTACAGTAAAAGTGTGAGAGACCATCAAGAGGGTGGAACTTAAAGATGAAAACAAGATTTTCATAATATTCATTATGTTTTCATTGAAACTAGCTAGGTCCTTGAAGAACAATAAAAGGCCTAATGGCCCAATCAGACTTACTAGGCTTAAAAATAGTATACAAGCTTGTGCATATCAGTTAAGGGCTTATGCATAATGTTGAGGTGATCTGAGGTTGAAAACATCAGATAATGTAAGTGGGAAGATGAAACGAAGAGATCTAGGGTGATATGAGTCTTAATTGAGATAGGAGAAGGCCTGAATGGCCTAATCAAACCTAATTAGGCCTAAGCATACATTGACAGTCAAGGACTATGAGAAAGATAATTAGAATGTATAACCCTACAGACAGGTGAAACATGAAGGTAGAAGAAGGGTTCCCCACTTTCCCTATAAAGTAATATTAGTGTCCTCCTATGGATATGTTTTGGTCCATTCAAGATTACTGGAGAAATATCCCAATGATCCACTAAACCCAATAGACTTAAAATTGTTAATAGCCTTTAAAAGTTAGAATCATGAAGGTAGAGGAAGGGTTCCTCACTTGCCTTATAAAGTGATCTTAGTGTCCTCCTATGGATATTTTTTAGTCCATTCAAGATTGGTGGAGAAATATCCTAATGACACTTACATGTCATGCATTCCATAAGTTGACCACTACATGATTCCACTTGGATACATTTATATACACATGACACTTACATGCCATGCATTCCATATGTTGCATACATGCCTTGATCAATAAATAAATTACTATGATGACATATTCTCCACATGATCAAATGATATTACATAATGTTATCTTTACACATCAAATCATACAATTATATCTTATTTTGAGATGAGTGACTTAAAATATTCATACCTCATCTCAAAATGGGGGAAATGTAGTGGGATATTAATATAGACATAAACCTAAAATGAGTAGAAAATCAAAACACAATACAAGTTTTAATATTTCAAATATTCAAAGTTATTTAGATAGGTACCAAGTATTAGCACATTGATATAGAGTATCGGGGAATATGTTTCCTAGTTTAAGAATAGGAGATAGGTTGGGTGATTTTAGGAGGAGAAAAACACTCCTTATAGAATACCTCATAACATTGAAGGCCTAAGAAACTCCTATGGCAATGAATAAAATTGTAATGTGTGATTTTCCTCATAACTAAAAAAATGGTCACGAAGGAGCAAATCCATAATGTCAAGAGACAAATCCATGAAATTGAATAAGCATAGATCTCCATCTCTAAGAGCTAGTGTGTTGGGGTAGCTTAGTAGTAGTGTTTTGAAAAGATGAGTTTCACCTCATTGAACTAATCCCTTATCATGTGTAATAAAAATATCGAAAGGGCACTTAATGCCACCACCTCTGTGATGTGTTGAAAGAAAGAGGTGATCAACTTGGGGGATTTAAGGGCTCCCTACAAGGACCTACATCAAATGGTGATAACCTTTTAAATAAAAGGGGATAGGAATAATTAGTTTGGGTACTAAAAGAAGGTGAAATAATAAAAATAAATATTGAAAATACTATGGAGAGTGAAATGTGGATAGGAAAATATCTAAAAAACTAGATTTATCTATCCATAACTTTTTTACCAAATATTTAGTTTTAGTCTACAACCATCAACCATCAAACATCAACCATCAACCTTCAACTATTAGCCATCAGTGTACTTAGTTTCCCATCCAAAGGAAAATATAAGAGGGGCATTCTCCAAACATGAAGGTTTAAATATCCAAGTACAACACAATAATTAAACTAATGAAAGAGATTTGTCAGTGCGTAAAAAATCAAGTTGTAACTTATCCACAAAGTCTCAAACTAGGGAATTGAATGAATAAATAATAATCACCAATAAATTAAAATATTGATTAGATAATGTGTTAGGATGCATGAGACATTTTCAATAGCTAGCTATATGGCATACAAATAAGACCTAATTTGTCAATCTCAGTACTAGTTAGAGTACCGATGTGGGGTTTAGGTATGACAATGTAGCAATATTTTATCCCTAAGTATGGCATAAGTGAAAACATAAAAAAATATATAAAAATTATTAATAATATATCTAAATAAGAAAAATTAACCACATGATATGATATAATAAACTATTGTTGTTAAAAATTGAACTTCTCAAAACTTCTCAATTTTTATACCAATACATAGACGAAATCAAAGAAACAAATTTTCAATACAAACACTTATCATAATTTTCAAATCCCAAAACCTAATAAAAAATTATGGAAATTTTAAGCACCTTAATAAATTCCCTAAATAATCCAAGTACCCAAATACCCCCGCCTTCCTCATCGGCCCCAAAAAGTCCAAATAGGTCTATGTTATTTTAATTTTTAAAAAGTTAGAATAAGTCTATGTTACATTGAGTTCAATGAGTCCCAAATACCATTGCAATGTTCATTTTATTCTTAAAATATTTGAAACCTCTAAATCATTATGTTTTTTTAGTGATTTCAACATTAGAATTTTTTGAAATGATACCCTGAGTTCCCCAAGTGCCTGAAAGTCTTCTTGAGCCCAATCAACACTAAAGTGTTTGTAGTGTCTAAAATCCCTGAAACTCCTAATGAAGTTTTGATTTATGTCATAAATTAATTTTAATGAAAATTTTGCATCCATGGGAAGCAAAGGAAATACCTCAATTACTTTGAGCTCCATAAAAATTTGATACCCTCAAATAACTATACATTTAAAAATGATTTTGAAAGTTTTGTCAGCCCCCAAAAAGCCCAAATAGAATTGGGAGGAATTTTTTAAACTAAAAAATATTTTTTAGTCAATATAAATGGAGTTCCATTTTCTTGAAAAAATTTTAGACTTATCTATCGTGGTGCTCTATGACATCAAGAACCTCCTTCCTCTTCATTGTTACTTAGACTTTTGTGCTTTAATCCTTACAAGGTTGGTTCACTCTTCCTTCTCCATTTCTATTTTGTATCAATCTTTTCATGTATTTCCAATCGAGATATTTTCTATGGAAGATATTAAACAAGGTATAAATAAGTTAGCATGTGGTAAAGTGTAGGATATTTTTGGGTTTCAAGTTGAATTTTTAAAGTGGGGGGTTGAACCTCTTGCTCCACACATCAAAAGAATCTTTAACAGTGTCACACATTGTGGATTTCCATCAGAATAGACAAATAGTGTGGTTATTCCTCTCTTTAAAATTAGGGATATCAATAATCCTTCCAATTATCACACCATCATGGTCAACCATCTTCTTGGGAAACTTTTAGGGAGCATGATAGAGCATAGAATTGGTAGTTTTGATGAAAAAGAAGGAAAAAGAGAAAGAGGATAGGCAAGGTTTAGACCAAGGCGCTCTACCATTGATCATTGTATAAACCTTAGGCATCTCATTGAAAAAGTTTGGGACACTCAAAGAAAGGAATCCTTTTGTTACTTTATAGATTTTAAAAAATCCTTTAACACGGTTCCTAGAGACAAACTATGGAACATGATGGAAGAACTTGGTGTTCCTGATGAGTATAGAGCGGTAATGCATAAGCTTTATGAGCAGGGGAGGGAAAAAATCAGAACTAGTATGGGTATGTCTAAATGCTTTGGAAGCAACATTGGGGTCAAATAAGGCTTCCCTCTATCCCCCACTCTTTTTGGTTAATATATTAACAAAATCAAAAATTGGTTAAACAAACCAATGGGGGAGGTATTCAGCTGGCAAGTTATGTGGTAAAGTTACTTTTGTATGTGGATGATCTTATTCTAATTACAAAAACAACTAATGATTTGAGACAACATTTGAAAGCCTTGGAGATTTTTTTCCAGGAAGTTAGGATGCAAGTGAATATCATCAAGACCAAAGTCATTATTTTTTCACTAAAAAGGATAAAATAGTAGGTTAATTTTATTTTTGAAGGGAGCCCATTGGAGATAGTACAAGATTATAAATACTTGGGAATTGATTTTCACAATATACTCAATTATGATACATGCAAATCAAAGAGAATACAAGGTGGATGGAGAGCATCTTACCTTCTTTAAAATAGGTGTAGGAAAGCTAAATTATGGGATTAGAAAATCAAAAAACCCTTTTTGGTTTGCTGGTCATGTTGATTGTCCTCTATGGTTGTGAGGTTTGGGGTAGTAGAATGTTAAAATACAAGTGGAAATAGTTAGAAAGATTTAAAAACACCTAATAACTAGCATCCTCAAAGTTAAAATGATGGTCCCATATGAGATACTCCTAGTAGAAGCATGAACATTTCCAATGAAGGCTTTAGCATTAATCAGGCTACTAAGCTATTTAAAAAAGGCTAGAAACATGGATAATCATCATTATCCCAAAATGGTCATAGAGGAGAAACTAGAATGGAGGAAGAAGACATGGATGAAGAAGAACAACAAATGGTTGGCTAAGTGGGACATTAATTTAGAAGAATGTCCTAAAAATAATGAGGAAATAAAGAAGTTTATGTTAGGAAAATTTAGGGTTGACATGTAGACAAATCATAATGGATGGAAAAAGGTGCATTATATCAAAGAATTCAACCCCTAATGGGAGCATGGTGAGAAGGCTTATATGCAGGTTGAGCTTAAAATAAAGGCTAGGATTTTAGTAGCTCAATTGAGGACTGGGTCACATCATCTTAGGTGCAAAACTAGTAGATAGATGGTTCCAAAGGAAGAGTGGGTAGAAAGAACTTGTATTTTCTATAGAAAAGGGGTGGTTGAAGATAAAATTCATTTCATTATTAAATGTATGGTGTATGCAGATATTCAGAGTCAGTACAAAAATAGTTTGAAAGTAAGTAGCCTATGTTAGCTTTTTGAGTAGCCTAGGTTGCACAATACAATTGGTTTATTGATCAAGCTTCATAGTAGAATATATGATATCAAAAAAAATAGAGTATTTTTTTGATGTTTTGTCTCTTGCTTCCTTAGACTGCTTGGTCTCATGGATGTCATTAAAATCTTTCATTCATTCACCTTCCATACCATTTACCATTATATTATTTTACCTCATTATTCCTTCATTTTCTTCATTTTTCACTAGTTTTTATGCCATTCTCACCAGTCAATCTTAATAGTTTCAAATTATAAGTTATCTGAAACATTGCCCATAAGATTTATAATTTTTATTGATCAAATCATTACATTTTACATATTTGGAGTGTTGTGGATACTAGATAGTTCTAGTTTAATCATACAAAAACTAGGAGAAATTTTGTAAGGAATTTAATATACTTTTATGACCATCATAACCCAAGCCTTACATCCACACAAACATTTTCTTCCTTATGATCTTGGCATGAAAAACCTAAAATTATTAGCTGAGACTATATTGTGCATATCCTCATCTACAAAAGTGAAATTCAAATATATGGGTTATGAACCTATTTCCAACCTAGAAACAAAAATATCACAAATCACTAATAATAAAATTGTACATGTAAGTATTGAAGAGTTTTGGAAAAAAATAGAGGATGCAAAAAGAATAGTTAAACTAGTGGAACATTAACTATCTCTAATTAATGTCATCTGATAAGGAGTCATATGAATTATATGTGTTATCAAGATGGTGTTTTCATTACCCTAATTATATGGAGTTATAAGGAGTCATTTGTTTAAAGATTTGGCTTACAAATTATAATTTGGATTAGATGAACTTTTTCACTAAAGGGTAATAGAATCCATGTGACCAACTAGTGTCATCTTCAATGGATGCTTTTCTTATTTCTAGAAATCTCTTTTTCCCTGCACATTAGGGTCTAATTTTATCATTTTTGAATTAATTCACTAGGCTTGCTTGCCTTCCTCCCTTTTTCATGCTCCCTACAAGGTACATCATTTTTTGTAGGCCTTAAGAAGGGTAAAATTTGCACAAAAGGGCTATGATTTCTCAATCTTGGGGGTTAAAGGCCTTAACCAAAACCTTGAGAGATGGAGATATTCATTCAATGAACCATGTTGTAAGTCTATTCAATGAAACATATTTAACCAAGGTGGATATCCTTTGTAACTATTCAATGTAATTTTGTAAAGATTGTCCTTGTTGTAAGTGGGCCAAATCACATATATGCAAGTCCAAATTTACCTTTTCAAATTTATCAATGACTTTATTTTGAAATTCCTCATAGGTCTTGATGGTGTTGTGCCCTAGGGTCATCAACCTTTTCTCCCACCATTTATGGGCATATCCATCTAAATTTAAAATAATTAATGACAAGGCATCCTTCTCCTTCAATTTATGTAATGAAAAATATGTATCCACCTTATTGATCCACACCTTAGTTGAATTATTTGTAACACCATCAAAATTAGGTAAGGTAACCTTCCCTATCTCTTTGTTCCACTCTACATGGTTATCCCACCCTTTGTTGAAACCTCTTATTCCTTTTTTCCAAGTGAAATATCCATTAAATCTCATCTCTTTTTGAAAAGGGGTGGATAAGTCATATATTCTCCATACGATGCTAACAAGTTAGCTTTGTATGAAGGTTGTTCCTTCTCTTTCCCTAAAGTGGATTCCTATGGAAGAACCCTAGGCTTAGGTATGGATTCCATACCCACATCCATGATGTTTCTTTCCAAACCCTACTCTTTCTTTCCCTTCATATCCTTCATTGGTTAAATAAATGCTTAGATCACTTCACTCATATGTTCTTGTGCCCGAGCTAACCTCTCGATCCTAGCCCTATCCATGTCACTGATTGACATGTAACCCTTGTTTCCCATAGATATCCAATAAATTAACTTAGATACCACTGTAATGTCCCCTTTAGAGATATAAGGTTAAACAAGAATCTATTATAACAATCTAATCAACAAAATATGAATTTTTAGATTTATCTCACAACTCTAGTAAGCTAAATTTACAAATACTATTGTAGATAACCTTGAAATTAGATCCAAAATATTATTTCAACTCTCTAAAAAATAACAAAAAATATAATAATATATTTTCCAAATAATCATCCAAGAACCTTATTTTTTTGTGAAGTAAGAGCTATAAATTATGATAACAATTAAAAAACATGTGTGGCTGATCCACACTATCAAATTGCTTTTGAAAAGACCCCAAAGTGGGTCACCAACTCATTGCCATTATGTATGTGTGCATCCCTCCAAAAAGTGCTTTGTTTCCCTCAAACATCCCTCCCAAGTCCATGCCTAGCTCCTACAGTGTTTTGCTCACCTACAAAGTCTCACTTGGTATTGAAAACACCTTTTGTTGTCAATTATTCTCAATGAAACTCCTTGATAAAGTTGCCCTATGTTTGAATTTCATGGGTATTTATCCTTGATTTAACTCCCTTAAAGGGTTTTCATCCTCCAAGTAAAATCCCAGCTTTTCATGCTTAGACTCCAAGAACATGGTTATCCAAAAAATTCATGAACCTCCCCAAATGATACACCTAATTGCCTTACATAGTCTCCTCGATTGAAGTGCCCAAAATTGGGAAGGGAGAGTAAATTTTAGAATCTAAAAAGGCCCTTCTCTTATGATCTTTTTAAGAATTCACTTAAACAAACAAGGTTCCATAAAGGTCCCAGTTTTAAGTGAACTTAAAAACATAAAGTATCTTTTTAGGAAAAGTGAAAATAAGACTCAATTGTTCCCCTTCTATCTATTATCCCCTTATCTTATTGGGAAATAATTTTTAAGCTAAGGGTCTTCATGTATCAACTTGAAAAGGGGGGCATGACACCTAGTCTATACCTACAACTAGCCAGATAGATATTCTTGATCCTCTACCCCCAAAAATAAAAGAAAAAGAAAAATAAATTTTCTATCAACTTCACTATAGTGTCATCTAAAACTATTTAATGTGCAAATGGTTGACTCCTTACATGATCATTACTCATTAAGAGAAGTCTGCAGTATGGGGTCAATTAGAAGTAATGAATATACATTGAAAAGAAGGGAAAATAACCACTACTTTGATTTAAGATATTCCTTACAATCATTATCCCCTCTTTCATCCTCAAATTCTAAATAAATCATTAGGTCTTGGACATTAATTCATTTCTCCATGATAATGATTTTGCAAATACTAGTCTTTTATCTTTTAAGTTTTATGTGTACTTATCTTGTTATTTTTAGTATTCTTAGTAATATGTAACTATTTATATCTTTTATATTTTAACTAATCTCCAAACCTTGAAAACATTTTTTATCAGACCTTTCTAAACACTCTCCCTCCCCTTGAACCAATAGAAATATCTAAGACTAGTAAAATGGGTACAAGTGTTGGGTAGGAACTTAATAGAATTTTCTATCAGCATATAAATAGATTAGCTCTCATAAAGGGAATTATAAATGTTATTGTATAGAAATTTTTAAGAGTTGTGAATAATAGATGAAAATTTTAAAGTATCTTATAACTTTTGCTTTATCATATTCAATGATGTAATTTTTTAAAATTCTTTCCTCCGTATGAATGTGTTGTGCTAAATCAAGTTTATGCACTTGAGTTCCCAAGTTAAAATCATACAGACTATAGGTGTATATTATTTCCAAGAAAGACAAAGATAACAAAACAATTTTAAAATTTGATGTTACATCACCAAAATTTAGGGTATTACACCTGAGTGCAAAAATTATGAACTTGTGCCCCAAAATGATCATGAAGTGGAGAATTGAGAACCCTCAAGTTCTTGAGATTTAATTTTTTGAACATGAACATAAATTAAAAGACCTAAAAGGTGACTGAATATCCAATGGGGGAAAAACCTTTATAAATAACTCCTACACAATTAGTCCATCAGGCAACTAGGTCTGCAAGTAATGCCACAAAGTTAGGGACTCTAAATGGCTTGGCATTAAGGAACATGTCTCAAACTCTACCCTTAGCTTGTTGTATAATCCAAGATATAGTTTGATTGGATATAAGTGATTGAATTTTATAAGTTAGACTGAATGAAGTAGTGGAATATTAATAGTTTGTTGGATATAATATTAAGTGATTCAAATCATAAACTAAAAATCAACTAAGAAATACTCATAGGATTACATTTTTTGGCTTAGTCCTTGTCGAAGAAATGGGTGCAATCCTTGTCATGGTTAGATGGCACAAGGGGGGTTCTTGATGGATCAATGTACTATGAGATTAGGGAATGTTTGAAGGAAAAGAACACCATGATGGACCTGCATACAATCAAAATGGATATGGGAGAAGATCAAGATTCCAAATTGTTGTGGAATACAAAGGCCAATCCATTATTTGAAATGGATAAATAATAAATACCAAGGCCACAAGGAAGGATATACCTCATTATCTTAGAAAGTGATAATGGGATCAAAATGGTGTTATTAAACACCAATGTTTTTCCTAACTTGTTTGTTTCATGTGTAGGATTAATTTTGAGATACCTTGCAAATGAAAATGCTAGGAATAAGTTGGCTTCCATATATGGGAAACCTTTTAGAAGATTTGGAAATGGAGACATGGATGAATAATTTATGACTACCATGGTTTGGGAAAGAACCCAAATCATGAGTAGCCTTAGGAATGAGGTAATTTTGCATGGGTTGAGTGATAAGGGACCCCCTTCATCTTCATTCAATAACATGGTGAGAGGTTACTTCATGAGCATGAGGAAAAGGAAAAGAGGAATTGAAAATAGAGCTGCCATAAGATATCATGATCAGCCCTTTGTTTCAAGGAAATAATTTTATACAAGGCCATTAGTAAGTTTGGTTAAATCTGATTTTGATCATGTTTGTTTGGGAAGAAAATACAAGGAATTTATTTTCCAAGGAAATACCCAAAGTTGTTTTGGGAAGCACCCTATCCCACATTGCAAAGGTAATGAGGAGGGTCTTATAAAGAGCATGAGGCCCCTATTAAGGTTGGAACAAGCCCAAGTTGTGAGTATTTGTTCACAAGTTACAAATTTCAAAAAAAATTATTCCTCTCCCTCACCAAAGAATTCTGTAAGTAAATTTCCACATTCATGATTATTTATGCTTAAAGGTCAATTAATTTTGCATGTGCAAACCAAGGATAGGGGCTTGAAAAATTAGGTTAAAATATGAATTTTTTTACTCAAATATTTTTGAGTCAAGTTAGCAATTCTACCAACAAAGTATGTTCACAAAATTGCAAAATCAGGGCATGCTTTAGCTCATGGGAGGATGGATGAATGCATATATTAATTCTAAACTTTGTCATCCAAAAAAAAAGGATTTAAGAGGTCATACACTGCCATGTAGGGAAGGGGGAAATTCCAAATTTTATGACATGTTCCAGCTCTTAGGTCAAAAAGGTATGCGTATGTTTATGCATATATTAATTCTAAACTTTGTCATCCAGAAAAATCAGATTTAAGAAGTCAAACACAATAATTTATGAAAGGGAAAAATTCTGAATTTTATGACGTGTTCCAGCACTTGGGTCAAAAAAGGTATGATTATCTTTATTTTCATGTTTATCCACATGAAAAATTAGTAATCTATTTGTGATCTAGGAGTTTGACTCAAGAGAGGATAGTTAGTATGGTGTTAGTTCCAAAATGAAAACAAGATGAAATAAACACACTAATAGCATAACATCTATAGGCCTAGACACTAGGGAGAGCTTAGTTAACAGTCATGAATGAAACACACAACTAAAATTCAAAATAAAACTCTTTTACCTTCCTTGGATGTTCCAAAATGCTTGTTGTGGTGGCTTGCTTGGCTTGTGCTCATGAAGTTCTTGGCAATGGAAGCTTGACAACCTCCATATATCCTTGGCACCTTTGGCTTGTGGCTTGGCTTGGCTTGGAATCAATTTGGAATTATAACACTAGTTGATTGAAGCTTTTGGCACCAATCTTGCATTATAACTTTGCATGAATTAAGCTTAGAAATGATGTTGTGAGGCATCCTATTTATAGATTTTTGGATTTGATCAGAATCAACCTCAACCGTCTATCTCAAGATTGAGATGTGTGGTTGAGGATTAATGTAATTTTTGGAATTAAGTTTGTAATTATCCTTATCATGGCATTGGAAGAAGGGGAAATTAAGAGGCATGGAGGGCATCATGGAAGGCATTGATGAGGCATGGGAGGTATGAATCCTGATATTTATGGCATTTATGGCCTAGGGATGTCTTCCTAAGAAATGAGGTCACTTGATGATGCAAATATTTAGTATTCATTTCTAAAAATAAGTTTTCAACAAGTTTCCATGGAATTATTAAGTAGGCCTTGATTTGGGTTAATTAGCTCTTAAGCATGATTAAGCACTTTATGTACAAATTACCCAAATTAATCAGAATGCCTTGTTATTGGTCCTAAATTTGACTAGATTTAAATTGGAAGTCCACATCAGATGTATTGGATGTGAATTCCCATTTATAATGTTGCTAATAACAAATAACAAAGGCATAAGTCTTGTGCAAAATATTTGATAGGAAAGAGTAGTCCAAAGCATGTGGGTGCAAATTTAGCATTTTGACTCAAAATGAACTGATAAAAATTAGCTAGCCCATAAATTACATTACCCCATTTAGGGATACCCTAGCCAAAATCGACACTTGAATATGTCAATTTCACATCATTTATCATGTTTTAGTGTTTTTAAGCCAAATTGTGCATTTTAGATAGAAATTGGCCAAAAAGCCTAGTTGTAGGTTATCGGTGGCCAATTTTAGGTGTCTACACTATTTGTATATATAGCCATGTTTCCATAAAGGAAAAGTTAATTTGGTCCAGCTCATACAAGATTTTGGAAACATACTTATTTTGGCACTTTGGAAAGGTGATGTAAGAAGCATTCACAATGGGAAGGTAAAACCTTCTTGTGGGAAGGTTTAGGAGCTATTGATGAGTTTGAAGAATATCTTATGCATGTTTGAGATGAGTGACAAGGATCAACCTCTTGTTGAGTATGTGTTTCACACTCAGATGCTCATACATGGTGACATATATGTTTTGGAGGCCTCACCTCTTGGAAGGTACAATGGTGATTTCTTTTTCAAAATTTGGTAGGTCATGGTCCAGCACATGAGAGGGTTTTACACATATGATAATTAGGTAGTTTGGTTTCCTCATGATCTACATAAAAACTTTTGATCACATCTAACCCATTTGGAAGGTATTAGGGAAGGGATTTTTCTCATCCATCACTTGATATTGGAAAGGGTGGTTGATTGGGAGCATATGGAGCCTTTAGAAGGCTATGAGGATACTCTTAGCATATGAGGACAACCCCCAAAGTATAGGCACAATAGAATGAATGATCCAATTGAGGATTATTTTCCTTGGAATGGAATCATAGGTGGACATTGAATCATAAGGTATGTTGGGACACCTCTTTGGATATTATAATTTCTTGAGGACAAGAAATTTTGGGTGGGGAAGACTGTAATGTCCTCATTTTTTATCTAGACCCTTGTGGGACCCTAAACCCATTCTTGTTTCTAATGGAAAAGGGTAGAGGAAGGAAAGGGAACATTGTGGGCCACCTATGAGGAGTTAATAATAGAAAAGGTAATTTATATTTATCTAATTTTGAGTTGAGTTATGAAAAATCACCTTATGTTTCTATTTCACTTAAGTGGTAGGATTTATAAGTTTTGCACACTGAAGGCCTAAAACGAAATTAAGAGGATCTTTTAATATTTAAAAAAAAGGTAACTCTTCCCTCTAATTTTGGGTGCTACACTTGGAGGAGTGGCATATAAAGGAAAATAAGGATTCATTTGAAGATTATGCATTATTGTATATTGAGATTGCGATCAAGTATGTCAATCTTACTTTCTACCTCTTGAGGATGAAAACCTTCAAGAAGTGTCTTAGGTTTGAGGATAAAAATCTCCATTAATTCTACTTGGGAAACTCTACTCAAGGGTTGTAAGTGAGCTTAAAATTGCATGTGTACATGCAAGAAGATCTACAAAGGTGTTTTGAAACACCACCTACTTTTGGAAATTTGATTGAATCCAAGGTTTGAGGAGGTAAATTCTAAACACTAGGGTTTTTGAAATTTTAGAGAAAGTTTTGGTGAACTTACCATGGAAGGAAAATTATAAAATTATTTTTATTTGATAGTAATTAATTGTGTGATCAGTTTGAGTTCTTATTTGCATCACAATTCCAAATATTGAGGGAGTTATGAATTTTTGAATTTTCAGCTATTTATAGGAAATAATATTTTTTGAGGGTAGATTTGCAAGGGTTTTGGTGACCTTTTTGAGGGTCAAGATAGCAGATGATAGGGCATAACCAATTCCTATATTTTTATAACAATTGTGGCCACAATAAATAAGGATTTTTAAGGACCGTTAGTGTGGAAAAAGGGCAGAATATAATTACTACAATATTTCCAGCCTTGGCGACTCCCTTTGGGATATTTTATGACATTTTTGTGCAACTTTTAGATGCCACAAGTGGGCTATGATTTGTATCATAATTATGGTAAAACATTTATCTAATTTCTACACTATTTTTTTAGTTATTTGTGGAAGGGTAAGCAACTATTTGAATTGGTATTTTCAATTATAAGATTATATAAACAATAAGGCTTTATGAGACTCTAACTTATGATTTATGAGTGGGTATTTTGGCTAAGATAATTGGGTTTGTTTTGTGTATTAAAAAATAAATATTATAGCTAAGGTTTGGTTGAAAAATTAGTGAATTATGCAATATATAAGGGTTTGATAATTAATTCTATTTATGCATATGGATAGTTAGGGTTTGAGCATAATAATATTTCAGATTTGCATAAGATTATGGCTAGGGTTCCCTTGAAACCCCATATTTGTTGAATTATCCCAATTGAGGATGTTAAAGTTTTCCATACAAAGATAAAATATAATGAATGTAAAGCATATATCTAATATATTTTATTATATCCATTATAAATCTCTCTTTAAATTTGGTCCATTTGATTTTCTAACTTCAATGTTATTGTTCTCTTAAGTTTTTTATGTGTTTAATCTCTAATAACCTATTTATTCTTGTTTTAAATTAGCCATTTTCAATTTTATTAATTAAAATGAATAGGTCAGGGTTTCATTTCCATTTATGCATCTCCTATACATACATGAAATTGTTTGTACTTAAGATGAAATAAATTTGTCAATTCACAAGTTCATGATGGTTGTAATGTTTTCCATATAGGTAGGAAGATTTGATGTTTGTTATGGATGTAGTGTAATGCCTCATTTGGTGAGTATGTTGATTACTTTAGCATCTATTTCATTTTGATATCGAACTTATCTATCATCTTTACATAGGTTCTCTAATACAATATCTCTATAAGAAACTATTACATATGCACTAAAGTGAAGATATTTGATAGTTATTTTTTATTATTAAGGATTTATTATCTAATTCTCATATCCCCTTTGATAATTACATGCTTAAATATTCTAATTTGATTAGTTTATATATGTTTTCCAATATTTTTGGTTATTGAGCATCCAACCACTTTCCCAAGTAACATGTGCATAGGTCATTTTCTTTCCTTTGTAAGTTTTTTGTGATTTATTGATTTATAAAATGGGGAAGAATGTGATAGTCAAATAAAATGGATACCTACTTAATAATGGGGTTAGATCAAAATTTCAAATGGTTTTTTTTGACTTGGTGGAAGAAACCTCCCTCTGATTGACTTTTGATGGGGCTGTTATAGGAAGCCTAAGACCAGTAAGAGGAGTTGTGATTAGGGATTTGGGGGTCAACTATATTTTGCTTATGGCCTCCATAGTGGAATAGATACAAAAAATAGACTAGAGGCTTTTTTGAGGGATCATCAATTGGAAAAATTGCACACTGCACACTTAAAAGACTCCATTATGGAGGGTGACTTCAAAATCCTCTTAGATGGCATGAATAAACATAGATGTGAAGCCTGGAGGTTGATTTTAATAGTTCAAGAGGCACTAAGGTGCCAAGGATAATAGGTGACTTTGACAATGTTTGTTTTCAATATGTCAAATGTAATGGCAAAAACTTGAAGCATGTTTTTTCTAGGAAAGGAGTTTCTTTTGGAAGAATATTATACTCACCCTTATGAAAGGTCTCATAGTTAAGGATTTCCATGTTTGAATGGATCTTGTGGATAATATGGATTTTGATGTTTATGTCCACAATTATTAGATAGCTAGATGTTATTTTCTCAATAAGTGATGTAGGATCATATAGGTTCACAAGCAATCTTGTATCAACAAAAAAACTATGTAGAAATAAATAGTTTTGTGCAATATCTTAGTTTGCATGCAACTCATGAATTTTTTTTGCACATCCTTGAACATGTGAAAAATTACTTCCATGTAACCCCTTTTTATGCATGCAATTCAAAAACATCAATTGAATAAGGACTTAAGATTCAAGCAACTTGAAAATTCTTGTGCAAGTAGGTTTAAAGGTCTTTGTTAGTTTTGTGCAAAGATTTTGGGGAAGTTATGAACAAATTTGTGAAGTTGAGACTTGCACGTAGATATAGGATTGAGGTCTTACAAAACCTTGTGTATTATCTTTTATGGATAAATTTATTGTGAACCTTCATGTATATATCATGATTTTGTGCAGTTGTTGAGTGCCAAAAAGATTGGAAATATGATCTTTTTATGTAATGACATAATCATCTAGACACATGTTGATTTGATTCATGTTCTATTTCAAGTGATAAAAGTCATGCATGATGAAGAATAATGGTCATGATAGGTTGTATATTGTAACTGAATGGAAGCTAAAGTGTCACATGATGATAACAATTATATAATAGCTAGAAAAAGAATCATTCAAACTTCCTAATGGTTTCTTATTTTGTATTCCTATATCAGGTGTGAGTGTCATTGGGAAGAGGCATTTGGGAGGTTAGATTTGGTTGATGAGTTTGTTAGATTGAATGGATATAGAATAACTTAGCAAAGACCATGAGTTAGTAAGATCTACAAGAAGAGTCAAACTAGAGAGAACCAACCTTGGTTCAAGCAAAGATTTATGCAACCTATAAGTTTGAACACTGAGATAGGGTGTAACACATCTCATAGGAGATAGTTATAATACTAAAATTAGATTGTAAGTTTGTAATTAGGTTATGGGTGTGTGTTTAAGTTGTAATTTATCCTTTAAAATCAAAAAAGTTCATATTTATTTCATTCTATTCTGCATGTGGACTGTGACCTAGTCCATTGTTTGTGGTTAATATAAGGGTTACATGGTTCAAGATCATCCTTCATTAGACCACCTAATTATGGTTATATCAATTAGTATCAAAGTAAGGTTTTTCCTTGTGGAGTGAGTGCATGAGACTCTTGGAGATTTAAGTTGTAGGTTGTATCCAACAAAATTGAGCCTTTTTTCCACATTTGTGAGTGTGGGTAGAAAGCAGTGAAGACATTTTCCAACAAAGAACATGTTGGGTAGAAGGTGTTGGTATAATTTTTGACTATGAGGAAAATATGGCACACATAGGTGCCATTGTTAGAGCACTAATAATTGTAAACTTTATTGAGATGATGACAGGAATGTAAGCCCAGTTGGAGGCTATGGAAACTACACAACATAGAGGAGTTGTAGTGGAAGAAGAAAGTGACAATGAAGTAAAAGAAGAGCCTGAGATTTAGGTAGAATAACTAGGAGACATATTCTTGTGATCCATTACAAGAATGATTCTATTTGATAATGATTCTAATTATATGTGATCATGTTCCATTACCCTGATGAACATTAACTATAAGCAGGATGGTGTTTTCATAAAGTACTTATATGATTTCTTTTATTGGAAAGCATAATTCTTGTCTATCTAATGATTTATGAACCTCATAGGATGTTAAATGATCACTTATTATTCACCTTGTGGGATCCATATGGTTGGAGTGTTTTATGCATTATTGGCATAGTAATAATGGGACAAGAAGGAAATTAAACTCTTTTTGGTTCCCTAAGACAAAATAAAATAAGATAAATCCTTACCTTATACTTGAATATGATACTTGATACATTGTGAAACATGTTTTTACCATTAAGATATAATTTATTGGAACTAAATAATTCTTAATCATATGTCCTTGTAACTTGAAAACTAATATTAATAAATAACATTCAAATAATTTCTTGAAGTGTGACTCGCCCTTGGATGGAGTTGAGTTATCTTAGCCATGGATATTTTCACATATTTCCTCTTGCACTTTGTGATCTATTAATTTATATGTAAGCTCATTGTCATAGAGAAACCACTAAGTTGAGTCAGTAAGGTTACTTGAGGTTATTATAACATCACTAAAACTATCATTTATACATTTAGTGACTTTTAGTGGGAAGTATTCATGTTCCACTAGTTCATTCAATCTAACTTATAAACTGTAAGCCAATTGTGAATCTAGTTGGTCACATGGATTCTATTTAGTTATGTTTGGTTGTAGTTGATGGTTTTGCTTTAGCCAAAAAACTATTGGGTCTCTTTTCTTATAATAGAAAGATGAATGCTAGGGTAGGGGTGTTGATGTGGTAGATACTCCTTGTACCAAATAATTGCATTGAACATTACTTTATGCAATCAAGTTTTCATTCTCTCATGTTTTGGTGTGCTATGTTTTTGGTATGTACTTATAATTTTGCACTCTATTCTCTTGGTAGTGTGGCTTTTACAGCAAACACCCTTCAGCTTTAATAAATGTGTAAAACATTGGGGTATTAGGAATACTTCTTATTTAAGTCTTTATGGGAACATATTTTAGTATTATTTTTTTAAAAATATGCAATAAATGTTATGGAAGGCTTATTAATTAATAATATATATATTATATTCACCCTTCCAATGCAATACCAGCAAACCATATAAGTATTATATATATATATATATATATATATATATATATATATATATATATATATATAAGTATTAGATATATATTAATAATATAATATTATATACGAATGAAATATAGGTGAATTGGTAAAATGGTTTCATTATAAGATATTTTTATAGCTTAAAATAATTTCATATATCATATTATATATTAATATTATTTATATATTATGATTTATATATAAAAATTAAATATAGATATTTATATTATATAGTATAATATTATGTAATATATGATACAATTATTATTACTCGGTGTGTATTTATATATTAAAATATATAATATTAATCATATGTATTGGTAATTACAATATTTTGGTGGAATCTAAAAATTATATTAACAGATGTTAGATGTCATTAAACTTTACACATGTATATGTATAGGGTTTATTGAGTCCATCACCTAAAATACTTTATAATTGTCCTTCACTATCATAGGCCAATACACTTTGAAAGCTTTCACCACTTGCATGTTTTGTACGACCTTGCCCTTGCTTTGAGAACTTCAATTATGGTGTTTTTGTATGTACTTGAGCCTAATGTAATTTCTCCATGTGTCATTATATTGGCACCATATATAAACAAAAGCTACAAGATAGATTCCATGACCTTAATGTCTTGTCTCCCATATAAATGACATTGTAACATTGATTTGAGTCTCACATCAGACATGGAGCTCTGCTACAATCAAATCATCTCTCATAGTGTCCTCATCTACCCTTGATAATAGAAAATGTACAATCAAAGTGGTTACCTATGTGCAACCTACAAACCTATTTACAATAAATATCTGATTCTTGTTGCTTAATTCTTTATCCACAAAAGGTGAGATAGGTTCAATGGTCATAGATTTTAATTGCTTTATTTGTCTAATTGGTTTATCAGTCATCAAAAAAATTAATATATTATTAATAATTATTATAAAAAATTATATATAGTATAATTTATAATATCTATAATATAAATAATAATATATACCATTACTACATACATTAATAATAAATATTTAACTACATATTATAACATATAATATAAATTAATTTTTTATCTATAAAATTAATAAAATATATATTATATAGTGTAGTATTATATAATATAATAATTATTAATTGGTGTGTGTGTGTGTGTGTGTGTGTGTGTGTATCATGTATTGGATAACTAAACTAGTTTAGTGAAATCCACAAATTATGTTCATTAATGTCACATGTCACTAAAATTTGCATGTGTATATGTTTAGAATTTTTTGAGTCCATCACATAAAATACCTTATAATTTCACTTCATTATCATCATCTAATACACTATGAAATCATTCACCACTTTCATGATCTATATGGCCTTGCCCTTTCTTTCAATGTTTCATTTATGATGTTTTTGCATGTTCTTGAGCCTAATGTAATTAATCCATCAGTTATTATATTGGTAACATGGATGAACAAAACTCAGAATATAGATTCTAGGACCTCAATGTCTTGGACCTTATATCAACTATACACTATCACTCTCTATGACTCTCAATAGTTCAATGGTGTCTTTTTCATGTTACTATGGATTTATCAATAACACTCAAACCAATTATTGACACTCAAACCTAGAAAAGGTTACTCGAATATCATATAAGATTTTCAAGATAAAAACACTTAGAGACCATAAACAATATTTCATTCCAAGGGGAATCAAATTGAAATATGTTTAATTTATGGGTATTCCATTAATTATGAATCACTTAGGAAAATATGAGAGTGACCAACATGAAGACAAAATAGAACACTTACCACAGGAGTGATTGAACACATTTTAATTGAGATGTTTTTCCTCCTCATTGAAGACACTTCATGGAGATGAAATAACTAATTAAACCATCATAGAAAGGATATCCTTGATGATTATGGTTTGCAATAACAATTTTAATATTAGACAAATAATGATTCTATTTGATAAATCATAAAATGATTTAATCTCTTGGATATAATTGATTGCAGTTTGTAAGTTAGACTGAATGAATTAGTGGAACATTAATAGTTTGTTGGATATAATATTAAGTGATTCAAATCATAATTTGTAAATCAAATAAGAAATAGTCATAGGATTACATTTTGTTGGCTTGGTCGTTATTAAATAAATGGGTGCAAGCCTTGTCAAGGTTGGATGGCACAAGGGGCCTTCTTGATGGATCAATGTACAATGAGAAGAGGGAATGTTTGAAGGAAAATAACACCATGATGGACTTGCATACAATAAAAATAACACCATGAAGTAAAATAATACCATGATGGACTTGTTGTTAAATGTAAAGGACAATCCATTATTTGAAATGGATAAAAAAGAAAGACCAAAGCCACATGGAAGGATATACCTCATGATCCTAAAAAGTTACAATGGGATCAAATGGGTGTTATTAAACACCAATGTTTTTCCTAACTTGTTTATTTCATGTTTAGGATTAATTTTGAGATCCCTTGCAAAGGGCAATGCTAGGAATAAGTTAGCCTCCATATATGGGCAACCTTTTGGAAGAGTTGAAAATCGAGACATGGATGAAGGCTTGAGGACTACCATAGTTTGGGAAAGAACCCAAATCATGAGAAATATTAGGAATGAGGTCATTTTTCATGGGTTGAGTGGTAAGGGACCCCCTTCATCTTCATCTAATAGAATGATGAGAGGTTAATTTATGAGCATAATGAAAAGACAAAGAGGAATTGAAGATAGAGTTGCCATAAGACATCATGATCAGCCCTTTGTTTCAAGGAACGAATTTTCTACAAGGCCATTGTTAAGTTTGGTTAAATTCAATTTTGATCATGTTTGTTTGGGAAGAAAAGACAAGGAATTTATTTTCTAAGGAAAGCCCCAAAGTTGTCTTGGGCAGCACCCTATTCCACATTCCAAAGGTAATGATGAGGGTGTTATAAAGGGCATAAGGCCCCTATTAAGTTTGAAACAAGCCCAAGTTGTGAGCAATTGTTCACAAGTTACAAATTAAAAAAAATTGGTCCTTTCCCTCACTAAAGAATTATGTAAGTAAATTGGCACATTCATAATTTTTTTGGGCATAAAGTTGAATTTATTTTGCATGTGGCATCTAAGGATAAGATCTATAAAAATTAGTCTAAAATCTTAATTTTTTTACTCAAATTTTTTTGAGTCAAGTGCACATATATTAATTATGAAATTTTTCATTCATAAAAATAATATCTAAGAGCTCAAACACAACCATGCATGGAAGGGGAAAATTCTAAATTTTATGACATGTTCTAGCTCTTGGGTCAAAAAAAGTATGAGTATGTTTATGTATATATTAATTCTAAACTTTGTCATCCAGAAAAATTAGATTTAAGAAGTCAAACATAACCATGTATGGAAGGGGAAAATTCTGAATTTTATGACATGTTTCAGCAATTGGGTTAAAAAAGGTATGAGTACGTTTATTTCCATGTTTCTCCACATGAAATATTAGTAATATATTTATATATATAGCCATGTTACCATAAATGAAAATCTGATTTGGTCTAGCTCATACAAGATTCTAGAAACATACTTATGTTGGCACCTTGAGAAGGTGATGTAAGTAGCATTCACAATGGGAAGGTACATATTTCTTGTGGGAAGGTTTGGGAGCTATTGATGAGTTTAAAGAAGATCTTATGCATGCTTGAGATAACTAATAAGGATCAGCATCTTGTTGAGTATGTGCTTCACACTCCTATGCTCATACATGGTGATAGATATGTCTTGGAGGCCTCACCTCTTAGAAGGTACAATGGTGATTTCTTTTTGAAAATTTGGTGGGTCATGGAATAACACATGGGAGGGTTTTACACATGGGACAGTGAGGTATTTTGGTTTCCTCATGATCTATGTAACAACTTTTGGTCACATCTAACCCATTTGGAAGGTATTAGTGAAGGGAGTTTGCTCATCCATCACTTGATATTGGAAAGGGTGGTTGATTGGGAGCATATGGAGCCTTTGAAAGGCTATGATGATACTGTTAGAATTTGGTGGCAACCCTCAAAGTATAGGTACAATAGAATGAAGGAGAAAATTGAGGATTCTTTTCCTTGGGATGGAATCATAGGTGGACATTGCATCATAAGGTATGTTGGGACACCTCTTTGGTTATTATAATTGATTTAGGATAAGAAATTTTTGATGGGGAGGACTGTAATGTCCCCATTTTTTATCTATACCCTCATGGGACCCTTAGCCCATTCTTGTTTCCAATGGATGAGGGTAGAGGAAGGAAAGGGAGCATTTTAGGCCACTTGTGAGGAGTTAATAATAGAAAAGGTAATTTATATTTTGAATTTTGAGTTGAGTTATGAAAAAACACCTTATGTTTATATTTCACTTAAGTGGTGGGGATTATAGTTCTTGGGCACTTAAGGCCTCAAATGAAATTAAGATGATCTTTTAATATTTTAAAAAGAAAGGTTACTCTTCCCTCCAATTTTGGGTGCTATACTTGGAGGAGTGGCATATAAAGGCAAGTAAGGATTCATTTGAATATAATGGATTATTGGATAATGAGATTGTGATCAAGTATGTCAATCTTGGTTTCCACCTCTTGAGGAAGAAAATCTTTAAGAAGTGTTTTAGGTTTGGGGAAAAAAACCTTCATTTCTTCTACTTGGGAAACTCTACTCAAGGGTTGTAAGTGATCTTCAAATTGCATGTGTACATGCAAGAGGATATACAAAGGTGTTTGGAAACACCACCTACTTTTGAAAAGTTAATTGAATCTAGGGTTTGAGGAGGCAAATTCCAAAAATTAGGGTTTTTAGAATTTTAGAGAAATTTTTGGTGACCTTCCCATGGAAGGAAAATTCTAAAATTAGTTTTATTTGATATTCATTAATTTTGTGATCAATTTGAGCTCTTATTTGCATCACAATTCCAAATATTGAGGGATTTATTAATTTTTGAAGTTTCAACTATCGGTAAGAAATAATATTTGTTGAGGGAAGATTTGAAAGGGTTTTGGTGACCTTTTTTAAGGTCAAGATAGTATATGATAGGGGATAACCAGTTATTATATTTTTCTAACAATTATGGCTGCAACAAATAAGGGTTTTGAAGGACCATTAGTGTGGAAAAAGGGTTGAATATAATCACTATAATATTTCCAACCTTGGTGACTCCCTTTGGGATAAATTTGTATATGTGGAGGTAAACACTTCAAAGATACATTTATATACACATGACGCTTATACTCCATGCATTCCATATGTTGACCATACATGATTCCCCATTTCGGGACACCACTTTGGGTATTATAATTACTTAAGGATAAACATAAATATTTCTTATACTTTGATAATATTATGATTCCCCACTTTCCCTAAAAAGTCATCTTAGTGTCCTCCTATGGATATGTTTAGGTCCATTTAATATTTGTGGAGAAAGAGCCTAATGACACTTACATATCATTCATTCCATATGTTGACCATACATGATGTTGAAGGCATTCTCATATTTTTGGGGTCCTTAAGAGCTAAAAACATCTGAGGAGGAAGTTATAGAAGCATAGAGAGGTTTTATAATGTTATAAACCTCAAATTGAATAGAAGGACACTTAATTAGGACCCTAGGGATACATAAGCACAACTTCTTAAAAACCCTAGGCCTAAATGTATGAAGATATGCATAGAATAAAGTAAAAGAGACTCATTACAAGGGATGAATCCAACCTATGATTACATATTAAATGAGTTCATAACCACATGATCATGATGGAAATAAAGTATGGATTATCAGGGTCCCTAACCCAACTGGTCTAGTACTCAAGTCGCAAACACTCAGGTTGGCAGTGGAACCTCTAGGTAGTTACATGAAAAAGGGGAACAAAGTTGGATTTTAAGAATATGATGGAAATTATAGAGAATGAAAATTAAATGTATGATATTCTATTATTTAATTTAAACCATCAATGAGTGCCTATTAGTAACTCAGGGCCTGAGAGGTAGTCTAGACCATTAGGCATAAAGCCACGTTTTAGACCTCAAACTCCACACCACATTGAGGCATTCTCAAACCTTACCCAAATATAAATAGGGAATTATAAAGGTATATAAGGATGTTATAATACCCATGAGGTATGTTTGAAGCATGAGAATGCAACAAAATGTTAAATTTGGTCTTAAGGCCCATTTTGACCCCCAAAATCCTAATCAACCAACTCAAGTTGTTCATTCAAGTGCTCAAATATTTCATCACAAAATGACTCAAGTCCAAAGATATTATCAAGAGTTTAAGACCCAAACAAAATTTAAATCCAAGGAGGAGAGTGTGGTTCAAGATCCCATCTTTATGAATGAATGCTAAGATTGCAACCATGCCTAAAAGGTCTACATAGAGATTGAGGTTCACCAACTTGAATTTATATCTACACACACATGGTTAATGGTACCAAAAAAAAATTAGGAGTTTTATGGGGTATATTTAATAAACATCCATGACCATAAGTTTGGGATTAGAGGTCTGATCTTTATGAACCATTGTTAAGATGGTAGACCTCCAAAACCCTGCTTAAACCCTAGTGATGACCCAACTGAGAAGATAGTGAAGGATTGGAATTTAATTTATGTAGAATGACTTTATAAATACCTTAATCAAAAATTAAAATTAGAGGAGACCCTACTCATGGTACTTAGTTTTATAGATTGTTGTATGGACCTATCAGAAATGGTACTTTTTCAAGGTATTATGATGTTTGTAGGGTAAAAAATTATTTATAAGATTGAAAATCATTGGAGGGGGTGGTTTAGGAATTTTTATACCTTATAAAATCATAAATTTCTCACACTCATTCTTGGAAACACTTATTTAAGTCTCCTCTAAATAAGCAGTCCATGAAGGCTAATGCAAGGTGACCTATTCACCTAGTATGGCAATGTTGCAGGTGTCTATTTATTAGAAGGGCCTATGTTATGATGTTAGACATTGATTTAGACCTAAGACTCACCTATTCATATTTTATCAAGGTATCATAAAGGTTTTCATGGCCACCACGTATAAACAATCAAGTAATTAGGCCTAGTTGGCCTAGTAGACCTACTTGGTCAACAAGAGGAAATGAAAGTTGGCATAAAGGGGATGTTAGGAGTCAATATAGGAAAATTACCACATTTTAATTATTCCATGGATATATTTAGGTATAATTTTCATGTTCATCATGGAGGAAGAGGTAGTTTCAAGTTTAGTCAACATGCATAAGAGATAATAGGCTACTCAATGCCTCTTAGAGGCCTAACCACACCTCATTTACATATTGTAAATATGAAAGGAGATGTGTTTGACTATATTATGGTGTATCCATGCTTTGTAAGAGTTTAGATAGGTAAATTATAACATCCACCACTCCACCTCAATGCCTAAAGGGGTCATTGAAGAGAACACCATATAGAGAGACCTATAAAGGACTGTTGTAACTATTTGTAACTATAGTATGAGTAGAATCTGCCTAGATTTATACTTGTAGAGCTCTTGAACTATTAGTGGAATGTTATATCTTATTCATGATCAATTTTAGTGTGTATATGCTTATTTTGGTATGCACAAGTGGTGAAATTTATCCCTTTGTAGGTCTAAACCCCATCTATATGTTAATAGGTTTTATATATAGGTTATCTCAAGTGTTATTATGTTGATGGTTGAGTTTAGAGTGGAAGTTTGACTGTAAGTGGATTGAACCATGACTTCCTTTCATTAAACTTATGCTCTGGTCATTCAAACCAACCTCTATATGAAATATTATTTTCTAAAAGCCATTAGAGATAGTGACTCAGTCCTATGCATTATCCATTAGTTTTGTTTAAGTTCAAAATAGAGAGGATAAGTGAACATTGATGAATCACCACCCTTAGAGTAGGTTTTATTTTCATGATTTCATCCTATCTTTTCTCATCCCAATATTAGTAGGCCTTAAGAAGAGAGTTTAAGTTGATATATCAGGGGATATATCCCGATAAGCTAGAGGTTTGATATTATTATATGTCACCCCTAAAATTTAGGCCAATCTCATGTTAGTCCCAGTTTGAATAAAAATTGAACTATCTCCTTCAAAAGGTGCAGCTTGGAGTGTTAACAATTCTGGCATGCCTAGTGAGACCAGATTCAAACATTTAAGCATTCACTAGCATCATTTTGGTCATCTCAAGTAGCTTCAAGCACTCACATGCTAGGTTTGCATTTAGAAGTTCATGACAAGGGTCATCATCTCATGGTAAGAGCATCTTGTTGATTTCTAGTTCACCTTGTTGTGCATATGTTCCATGATGAGTTATGGTTGCATATGGGCTAGACTTCTATCATACATATCCTTATCAATAGACCTATCATCCATGCCAGCCTTATGATCCTTATCACCAAAAACATCTTGAACCTTACACCTATTATGATTCATATTCATCTCTTTGGCATCCCTCTTATCTACCTAATCAATCATGGTAGCATCATGATGTCCCTTATTATCAGCCTAAGAAAAGTAATGATGATTTGAGCTTAGAAATTAAGAAGCTAAAGGAGGAAATAGATAGATTGAAATAGTGTCTTAGGCATAAAAAATAATTTTAACACCAAGCCTTTATCCATAAAAAAAATGTCCTTACAAACCAAGAGAAACCAACCAAGGCAATCACCCCTTTTGATTTCCTTGCCTATGTGATCATTGGAGACTCTTTGGTCCATAATTGCTTGTTTGATGATAGGGCAAGCAATTCATTTATCCCTAAGTTAGTGTTTGATAAATTGAATTTGATGTATGGCCTACTTACAACTTTGAATCACAATGGAATGGGTCAGCTAAAAGGACATTTAACCTCATCAAAGACCTACAACTTACCCTTCATGCTTACCCCAAGCTCTCAATTGTAGAAAACATTATTATTGTTGATTTACCACCTTGTTTTACTCTATATTTGTCTAGTAACTTTATGGTCAAAATTGGGAGGTACTTATCATTTGATTTGTATTATATGGTCTACAAGATTGGGTAAGATGTAGGAGTCAAAATCAGAGCTAGACCACTCTCCAAGTCCCATCTTGAGTTGTACACACTAAACACCTCAATTGCAAATTATAATCCACCTCCTACTCCTAATTATCCTCCTTGTGTTCTAGACCCCCTTGAAGATTCATCTATGCCTTCTTAAGATCCTATAATAACTTCATCTTGGAAGCCTTCATGGGTTAGAATACTAGATTAGGTTATGCTTGTTCTTAAGAGAGAACTTTCTCCTATGCATATTCAAAATCAAGAAGAGAAGTGTGTGGAGGATAGCTTAGGAGATGCCTCAAGTTTTTGAAGTTCCCATCCATACTTTATACTAAGCCATTCATGAGAATCAAGATACATTAAAATTTGACAAGATAATGGAAGAATGGGAGAGGAAGAGCAATGTAATGTCCAAGTTTGATATTCTTAAGGCTCCACACTGGAAGAACACCCTAGCATCTATTAATCAAGCTAATGACATACTTTTCCATCCCACCATTTCTTTTTGTGAAGAGGAACCAAATGTATTAAAGATAGAATTTGAGCATCCAAGTATAAAGAATAATTTCTCAGACTAATCAGTGGGGTAGCGGTCCTTCAATAGCTTGATCATGTTGCAATTGTAGCTGAGTTTCAAGAATACATTAAAAATGATACCTCAACCATCTATGATAAGGAGATCATTATTGGTACCCCTATCCATCCTAGCATATCAAAATTTTAACATGAAAGAAAGTTGGATGATGTTGAAGTAGATGAAGACAAAGCATAAGCAATCTTTCCTCTAGGAGATAGTCATGAAATCAACCTACATGATCCCATTATTATAGCTGAGATCATTTCAAGTGAGTTATATGATCATTGGTAGTAGTTGTACCATGAATTCTTAGGTGAGATTGAAGAACTTAGCATGACAACTTTGAATGATGGGATAAAACAACAAGTTGAGGTCTCAAGTCAATAAGATAAGTCAAGTTTAGAAATACCAAGACAAGATGAACTAGATCTTGGATGGATTGATGAGATCCCATTCTCCATAGAAGATGAGGATGACTAGGTTACAATAGATCATGAGACTTTTTATAAATTTGTGGAAGAGTTGGAGATACTTGATCAACATAATACTACATAAGTAAATGGTAAGAATGAGATTGAACTCCATGTATTTTCAATTGATCATGAAGAGATGGCCTTTTGAGAAGACTTGGATAACTTTTATTCAAGTTAGATAGTCCACCTCTAATCCATGATAATTTTTTAAAGGGTCTTAAACATAACACTATGATAGTTGATCATTTTGAGTCTCATAAGCAAAATCAACAACAACCCATGATTGAGGCAAAAGTCAAACTATTGATGCAAGGTGGAAAATTTTGGGATGATTATGATTGGGTGTTAGAATCACATGACCAACTCATACACTTGAGGGTGGAGCCAAAAGGTCCAGCTACTCTCCCAAGAGGCCATTAACTTGTTAATGCCTCTAACTATAAGTGGGAGTCCTCATACAGTAAGAAATTCCTAATTGAACTCAAATCAAGGCATGGTTATTAGACCTCATGGTTCCATAGTGATAAAAGAAGTTTCCCATTTTAACTCAAAAGATAAAAGAGTTTGATCTCAAGTTAATTTTTTATAGTGTTTGTTGTCTTTCTTTCAATAAGTTTGTCTACAAAAGTATGGTGTAGTTAGTTGCCTTAATTGTCTTGGTGTCTTGGTTGTTTATTAGTAGGTTTAGGTGTTTTTTATTTGGTTGTCCTTGTGTGTCTTATGAGTGTTTTTAGTCCTAAGAAGTTTCATAAATTACTAATATGTATGACATTCCAAGAAGGTAGTCATCCAAGTCATGATGTCATGTGTGAGTCTTATCATTTTCATGAAAATTGAGTGGGTTCTCTTGACTAACAAGCTGGTCAACCCCTGTTAGTCACCAAAAATGTTTACAATTTGGCCTCCCATGCCAAATTTCAACCTATATAACTAAAAAATTTCCATAAAACCCACCCAAGATTGATCTCCATGCATGGTGATGTGTTATTTGACTTCATTTTGGACCTTGTTAGCATTAATTAAGGTTTCATATGTGTTAGAACTTGCTTGAAAAAGTCATCATGTCATAGCTATTTTGAGGTCTATTGGTGATGTGATAGTGGTCATGGTGATCCTTGAGTGAGAAAGAGAGTTTCAAGATGTCTTGTGAGGTATAGTGAGTGGTCCTAAACTTATTTGACAAGATTAAGGTTTCCTAACAAAAGCTAAGGCATTTTGAAGAAAATAAGGTTACTAGTTTCCATGATTCAACCCATTCATTGTGATATAGAACTTGATAATTAGTGTGAAAGGTGTCTGAGTTATGCTTGGGTTCTAATGTGAAACCTAGTGATGTGTTTCAAAGCCATTATTCATGGTCTATTTGTTCAAGCTTGTTTCAAACATTGAGTAGCCCTATCAAAGCACAAAATGACCTTTAAACATGCCAAATGAGTCTATATGCCTTATAAAAAAAATTAAAATGGGAATTTTTTAGTGTCTAATTGATTGGAAAGGTCTTAAAAGAGTCCTTAAGCCATCACTAGGTGGTTTCACATCATAAATAGCCACTTTAAGGTTAAAACTCACTTCCGAATAGCCAAATGGGCCCCACATTTGGGAAACCATGACCCCTTAGCTTACTCATCCACACCACTCATTTTAAAATATTTTTTGACTTATATTTATCCCTCTCCTACCCACCAATGGTGTTTCAAAGCTTGAATTGGGAGAAAATAAAGGAAAATTATAGGTTTTATAGGGGTTTCTGCCTTGTATGGATTTGTATAGTATGGATATGGATAGAAGAATTTAGGAAGTTGTATATTTGGATAATTATAGGCATTAGGTGAAGATATTCATGAGTTTTCAATAAAAAAGGCCCAAAATTGACCCTCTTCCACCATCGATCTCCTTTGTAACCTAGGGAATCCTTCAAGTTTGTGAATAGTACAAAAATGAGAGAGAAAATGGGGAGATGATCTCTTAGGAAAAGTAAGTGGGTCTCTTAAAATTATATTTCATAAAATTTGTCTGTATTTTCATGTCCTATGCTCTATGAATAAACTTTAACAATCTGGGCACTCAAATGCTCTCCTTCATCTGTGCAAGGGGTTGAAGTGGCATTGGTTTTGGTTCATATTTGAAGTATTTCTGAGATCAATGCTTGATGTGTGTTTTATAGGTCCTCATAGCCCATATACATCATACTCCACCCTTGGTTCACATATGTGAGGGTGTGGTAACAAGAAAAGCTTCATGTTTCCTCTATTTGTAGACTACAAACAATTTTATCTATATTGTAGAACATTCAGGGCATGGATATGGAAAAGAGGGATGCTTTCAAGCATGTAATGGTTTCTTAAGGTCTTATCAGGTATTCTCTATACTTAAATTCTCAACCAAGTCATGTCATCAAGCAAAAATATCCCCTTCAACTCATACTCTAATGTGATTATCTTGAATATTGAGTGACCTCCTTTGCAAATGGAAAAAGGGTACGTGTAGAGAGCCTTTACATTATCTAAGAGGCATATACAGAAGTCCTATATTTGACCCAAGCTCTGTCATTTTATCCTATATTCATCTCTACCCTATACACTAACCATCTCTACCCTCAACCTATTCTATAATGGAAACCCTCATTCAGTCAATACAAACCTTTCAAAGTAGACTAAGCACATAGGGTAGTCACTGTTGAAATGGGGTATATAATGGTAAGGAATATCAATGAGAATAATATGGTCTTATAAAATAGGTACACATATGGGAATCAAAGTTAAATAAAGATCTAACATTCATTTTTAGACCTTTAAGGGATAAGCATCCTCACAATCATGTCAAACCTACTATGTAGACTAAAATAATGAGGTACCACTATTGAGTTGAAGTATTATACACATTAATAATATCTGAGGAGTCATGTGGGCCTATTAATAATAATGGAAATGGGAGAGTAGAGTTAGAAGTAGGATCAACACCTTCAATCACCTCAAGATGCCAACTTAGTCAAACCCCTTTGAACATATTCAGGACTGTGATAATAGACTTAAGGGATATTGAGAATATGTTGATGGTTTTGAGGGTTTAGGAGATTAATAAGGATAAAAAGACAATGATAAGTCAAAATAATATGTTGATCCCCTTCAAGAAATCAATGAAACACCATCCTCTCTCAAGGGAGCATATACAGTTTAGGACTAGAACTACAACCTAGAGGCCTAGTTTTGGGTGAAGAGAGATTGAACAAGAAACCCTATTTTTAGGGTAAATAAGATAACAAGGAGGTCATGAACTTTTTTATGAAACTCATAAGTACATTAGAGTGTCCAAGTCCATTCTTTAAAGTGGTCACACACATAGTCAAGACCTATAAACAACACCTACAGGAAAGAACAAGAAGGCAAAGTTGTGATTATAAAGGTGATTTAAAAATGGCTTGGGTGAGTGGATAGATGGATTTATGTAGACTAAGTACCCTATTCATCATGATTATCATTTTTCAAAGGGATTCTCAATGTGCCAAACAAAAGGAAGAATACCTGCTTCTTCCAAATAGACCTCATTCACTACCTACATTAAAAATGTGAGAGACCACCAAGAGAGTGGAACTTAAAGATGAAAATGGGGTTTTCATAATATTTATTATGATTTCATTAGAGTATTTATCTCCTTGAATAAAAATATAAGACCTAATATCCCAATTAGGCTTACTAGGCCTAAACTAGTATATAGTCATGTGCATATCAGTTAAGGGCTTATACATGATGTTGAGGTGATCTGAGGTTGAAAACACCTAATAATGTAAGTGGGAAGATGAAACAAATAAATCTAAGGTGATATGACTATTAATTGAGATATAATAAGGCTTGGATGGCCTAATCAAGCCTCATTAGGCCTAAGCATATAGTGACAATCAAGGACCATGAGAAAGAAAATTAGAATGTATAACCCTACAGACAAGTGAAACATGAAGGTAGAGGAAGGATTCCCAAATTTCCATATAAATTGATCTCAATGTCATCATATGTATATGTTTTGTTCCATTAAATATTGGTAGACAAAGAGCCTAATGATCATTAAGCCTAATAGACCTAAAAATGATGCAAACAGGCTTGTACTAAAGTTGAAAGCATTCTCATATTTTTGGGGTCCCTAAGAGTTGGAAACATCTGAGGAAGAAGTGATAAAATCATAGATAGGTTTCAAAATATCATAAATCTCAAGTTGAGGGAAAAAAGACAATCAATTAGTCCCCTAAGGCTACATAAGCACAACTTCCTACAAACCCCAGGTGTGATTGTATGAAAATATGTGGAGGAAAAAGTGAAAGAGACTTAGTCCAAGGGATGTCACAAACCTATAATGACATATAAAATGAGTTAATAATTTAATCAACATGATGGAAAGAGAGTAGGGATTATCAGGGTCCCTAACCCAACTAGTTTAGTACTCAAGTCCTAGACACTCAGGCTAGCAGTGGGACCTAAAGGCAATCACATGAAAAAGGGGGGGAAAGTTGGAGTTTAAGAATCTAAGGGAAATTAAAGAGAATATAAATAAAATAGAGGACATGATATTATGTAATTAAAACCATCAGTGAGTGCCTAAAAGTAATTAAGGGTCTGAGAGGAAATGTAGGCCATTAAGCCTAAAGCCATGTTTTAGACCTCAAACTCCACACCACATTTAGGCATGCTCAGACTTCCCCAAGTAGAAATAGGGCCTTTAAAAGGTATATAAGGATTTTACATGTCCCATGGGGGTTGTTTGAAGTAGGAGAATGTAAAAAAATTCCAAATTTGGTCTTAAGGTCCATTTCGACCCCCATAGTCCTAATCAACCAACTCAAGCTATACATTAAAGTGGTCAGATATTTCATCACAAAAGAAATCAAGGCAAATGCTCTTAACTAGAGTTGAGGACCCCAACACACTTGAAATTCATGGATATTACATCGTTATTCCTTGCTAGAAAAACTTTTTAGATTATCCATGGATATCTACAGCTAATAATTTAGATTTGGTTATATTTTTGACTAAGCTTGAGATTTATGCTATTATGGGATAATAGAATATTGCTTAGATATATGATGATACATGATTGCTTACTGTGAATTGGTTAATATATGAAATTAGATTTAAATCATATTAATATATTAGTTTAGTTATATTTATTATTATATGGTTATCATGTGATATGATCCAATTCCCTGTGTGTTGTGAAGTGGATGCAGGAGAACTCAGCCCTCAGAGCATACCGAAGCGAGAGCATCACCGAAGAGGGTGATGTATATGGAGACGTTGAAGGTTGAAAGAGATATAGTGAAACCCTACACACACCATATTAATTAGTACATGGTACAAATGCATTAAAAATAATTAATGGTGTGTTCTTTCCTACTTGCATTGGAAAGTTAATTTCTATGCATTTGATGGTATGGATAAATAACTTAATGAAATTGTGTAACGTAGTTGGTACATTGGTTGTTATTACTTTTGGAAATGTTATTAGCATAACTAGATTTAAAAATTAATATTATTAATAATTAAGGAAATTATCATTTGTGGATGATAATTTAATTTAATAAAATTGTGAAATTTTAATATCTAGTGCAAATTAAATAATTTGCTAGTTAAAAAAAAAGGCAATAAAGAATAAAAAGGAGTATAAATTCTAAATTTAGGAAAAAAAGAAGAAGAATATTAAATAATGTAAAAACAAAGAGTAAAACAAAAGTTTAAAATATATATATATATATATATATATATATATAACTCTCTTAAAAGCAAAAAAGAAGTCTTGCACCTATTTTACATACGGAAAGGGTCTAAAAATAAAATCATTTGATGCATTGGAGAAGGAAGTTTAGGAGAGAGAAGACAAGAATGAAAGAGGACAAGATTAACAAGGCATTTTGCCAAGTAGGCATTGCCTTTAAATTTTGTATATAATTTTTATAAACTATGTATATATATACGAGTATTAACCATGTAATTATATATATATATATATATATATATATATATATATATATATATATATATATATATATCAACCTGTTTGTATGTAAAATAGAAATATATATAGCGATCTAAATACATATATCGAACTTGTTATACAAAAAGCTGAATGTATGTTAAATTTTGATCGATTATTTGTGTCATTAAAGTGATTAAACATAACTCACAATGGTATAGAAAAATTCATATAGTCATAATGAATATATATATATATATATATATATATATATATATATATATATATATATATATATATATATATATATACACTGAATACCCGAGTGATATAGTTTTTTCTGTTAAATAAATTACTATATTTTATAGCGATGCATAATTTAAACATATATATGGCATCATGATAGATCATTGTATATTATAGCATCATTATATGGAACTATTACCTAATTCTGATCTACTAATATAGAATTATGTATATCTAATCCTACCTTGTGTTCTTTTTACTTGCTATAAGCTTACTAATGTAAATCATTGTAGGTATTATAACATCTAACAAATAAAACATAATGATGTGTGTATGTATATATATGTATATATATATATATGCTGGTTTAGGAGGGGGTCAGTGATTTTCATAAACCAATGTCATTTGAATAATAAAAAAATGTATTATATATAAATCGTGGTATAAATCAAGCTTATATTAGAATATTCATTAACACTATTTATACTAGTTCTAATAAATCTGACATTGGCATTGATGTAAGACACAACTAAACTTTTTCAGCATACCTTAAACTAGGCATCACATAGTTTGAAAAAACTATATTACCTTTATCATCAAGCACTTTTAGCAGCACTATACAATGTTTGTATAATGAGAATTCCTTTGTTGTGGTGTCACCAACCTAACAGAAAATAAATTAGTCATCTACTATAATATTCATCATTATAAGACCTAGTGAAATCATGGTTTCTTATTGGATTTCTAAATAAAATAACTCAACATAGATGAGTTAGCTTGGACACCCCTTTTGTTTAAACTAAATTTGTTAATTAGAAGGCTCGTTGGGATTAGTTAAGAATGAAGTTATCCAAATATGAAATAGAAATTACAATTACTTTCTTATTTCTAAATAAGAATTACTTTCTTATTGCTTAATATGGGATTAATTAAGAATGAAAGTTATATCTTGGAGTGTATGAAAGTTTATGAAAGTGTATGAATTTGTTATCCCGATTTAAACTAAATTTGTTAAATAGTAATTATCAATCATTACTATATATGGCGTCATCATAATTAGACAAAGCTATTTAATTAAGAAAGATTAAAGGATTTCAAACCATGGATGAAAGTTTAAATTCCCATTTAATTAAGAAAGACTAAAGAATAGTTCTATTAAATAAAAAGGGAGATTTATATTGATAAGTAAGATCAATATCACACCGTAGCATATAATGGATTAAACACTAGGAATATAGGTGTTGTATATACTTTTGATATGAGGTATCCATTTATAGATACGCATGAGGATGTGTTTGGTTAAAATGATCCCTTTTGTTAATAATGATATGCCTATAGAGCATAGTATAGGTTATTCTCTCACCATAAATATTTGAGTAAAATATAAGAATTCTTATAGAGATTTCTAGTTGTCTAACTCATTTGTTAGTTCCTATTTGTTATGAAAATAGTGGGTTAATCTCTTAAGATGCTTATAGGGAATATGGTTATCGTAGGTACTACTTAAGATTACTATGCTGATAAACTTTTGAAATTTTAAATACGACATGCGAGGGAATAGAAAACCCAACAAAGTGTTTATTATATATATTCAAGAATTAAGAGTATGTGATGTAAAAACAATACTACAAGCAAATATTTAGGGTGAATGTACATGTTAGCATATTTAAAACATAAGGGTATATTCTTGTAGTTGTAATCCTCAGATGAAATATTAACTGTAAATTGAAAGTATTATTTATAGATAACCTAGAAAATGCTTGCATATAAACCCCTAAATATTAAACCAATGCTAGACTAGATTTTGTATGTTTAGGGAAAATGAAATTCCGGATGTTCTAGCTATTAAATACAAGTGTGTGGTTCCATGTATTTGTGAATACTTAATTAGCTTGATTTTGAGGCTTAGTAGTTTTGCTTAAAAACATTAAATAGTGGTATAATATTTACATATTATTTGAGTACTTACATGTGGTACATGTACTAGTAATCATATAAAGGGATTATACCTATAACTAAGTTTTTGAATAAGTCGTAAGGTGCCCATGGGACCAAAATGGTAACTGTGATGAAATGGTCACCTAGGAAATAGATTAAGTTAATAAAATAAAAGGATATGGAATAACTTAATTAGTTGTCTGACTTTTGAGAATAACTTGACCAAGTTGTTGAGATATATGTACATCCATTAGTGGATATATATATATATATATATATATATATATATATATATATATATATATATATATTGTGAGTATATTTTATACAAGAGTTTAGATAGATATTTAGCATATATTGGTGCTTCTTGAAGTGTGATTATAAGTTATATTTCTTTGAATGCTAGTATGTAGTTTAGATTAAGGTATACTCGGGTGGTGTAGCTCCATACTTTTTTTATTGGTATTATGTATGTGTGTCACTTGATTCTTTAAATCATAAGTTTGGGTTGTGTGTTTTTATGTAGTTTAGAACCTATGATAGTATGGGATATCATAGAGTACTATAGTATAAAATTATGTTATACCCGGATGGTACATATTATAATTGTTATGCCCAAATTCATATCTACATTTTACTAGTTTACTATATACATATTGGTTATTGTTGTGAATAATGGGTTTTGTAATAGTTGGTAAGGATTTTTGTGTGTGTTTATGCAATCTTTAAGAGTTTAAAAAATGTTGTGATGGTATGTTCTTTTGTTCTATGATAACTATGACTTGTTTCATTATAATTGGATACTTGTATAGATGCTTATGTGTCCGTGCTTTTAAGACCACTTTATATGACTATTTTTGGAAAACTAGTAGTATGTCTTAGAATACTAGACTATGGTAATATGGGTTACCATGGGGTGTAATATGTCAAAAACTAACTGTAGTAGTGAAAATCTACAGTTGAATGTCTATTTACTTAGGTGATATAAATTGTAGTCATTATTTCTAGTATGGGATAAAAATTAATGTAAGGTTCATTCATACGTTTGACAAAATAAATGTATGCATCGGTTACTTCTATGTTGAGCATGTTGTATGATGTGTTTAATAGTAGGATGTAAATTAAATGAATCTTGTAGTTGAATTGTATTTGACCAATCTACATTGCTAATATGGAGTAAGGAGTGAGATGGACTTCACTAGCTTACTAGTGTCACAATGACAAAGGAAGGTAATTCAATCAAGTGGTGTGTATAAATTTGATTTATCTAGATCATTATTATTTATTATTTGTAAAACTTTAGGACAAAGTATGTTTAGTGAGACATTATAATTTCATGAGTGTGATTCATATGTTTGTGTGATATCTTGTAATAGAATGGATTTCTATGATATAATGCATGTTTAATTTAGAATCTTACAACACATAGTTACTTATTTATCTCTTTAGATTCTCATGCCATCACTATCTACTCATCCATGAAGGGAAGGCCATTTCTTGATGGTATTAGTGCAGGGGATCATTGGTCTATGGTTGGTGTGGAAAAGAACTTGAATGATGCTCTACCTCCCCATAATAGTACTGCTTATCTAGATGACACTTGAGATTACCATGGATACTTGAGTTTAAGAACTATGCTCTGGAGAAACCATATATCTAAATGTACATTTTATTGTATTGTAATTATCATTAGATATTATCATGAAGAGTTTTAATTACTTATTATTGTACTTTGATAGTAGTGGTTTTAGACTTGTTATAGTTGTATTAGAGTTAATGTGATTACTTCCTATATTCACTTTATGACATGTACTCTCATGATATTAGATGAAAACATTGATTTAGACTTGAGACTCACATATTCACATATTCTTAAGGTATCATACAGGTCTTCATGGCCACCAAGTATAAATAGTCAAGTAACTAGGCCTAATTGGCCTAGTAGGCCTACTTGGTCAATAAGAGGAGATGAAAGCTAGCATAGAGGGGATTTTAGGAGTCAATACATGACCATTAACACATTATAACTATTCCATAAAGGAAATAAAGTACAATTTTTATGTTCATCATGGAAGGGGAGGCAGTTTCAAGTTTCAATTCTAGTCAACATTCATAAGAGATAGTGTGATTCTCAATGCCTCTTGGAGGCCTAACTACACCTCATTTACATCTTGTAACTACTAAAGGAGAGGTTATTGACTAGATGATGGAATATCCATTCTTTGGAAGAGGTTAAAAAGGTCAACTATAGCCTCCAACGCTCGACCTCAATGCCTATAGGGGTCATTGAAGAGACTAACGCATGGAGAGACCTATGAAGGACTGTTGTAACTATTTATAACTGAATTATGTGTGGGATATGGTCATTTATGACATCTTATATGCACCTCCATGCCATTTTACCCTCTATATCTTTTATGATCATCCTATATATTTAGGCCATAAGGCCTTGTTTTATATCCCTCATCCAGGTATGAGGATACTTTGCCTAGATTTTTACTTGTAGACCTCTTGGACTATTAATGGAATGTTGAATCTTCCTCATGACCAATTTATAGTGTGTATATGCTTGTTTTGGTATGCATGAGTGGTGAAATATATCCCTTTACAAGTCCAAGCCCCATCTAGATGCTATTAGGTTTTCTATAGAGGTCATCTAGAGTGTTATGATGTTGATGGATGAGTTTAAAGTGGAAGTTTGACTATAAGTGCCTTGAACCAAGACTTATTTACCATTATGCTATAGTCATTCAAGCTAACCTCTATATGAAATATTGTTTCCTAGAAGCCATTGGAGATAGTGATTCAGTCATATGCATTGTTCATTAGTGTTGTTTAAGTTCAAAATAGAGAGCATAAGTGAGCATTGGTGCATCACCACAGTTAGAGTAGGTTTTATTTTCATGATTTCATCATATCTTTTTTCATCTAAATATTAGTAGGTCTTAGGAAGAGAGTTCAAGTTAGTATATCAAGGGAGCTATCCCCATAAGCTATAGGTTTGGTCTTATTATAGTTCACTAACAACCTTTAGGTCAATCCCATGTTAGTCCAAGTTTCAAGAATAATTGAACTATATCTTTTAAAGGGTGCATCTTAGAGTACTAACAAATAGTGGCTGACATAGTTAACTATCTAGCCAACTTAGTATATTTTTTTAATTTTTGGCTGACATAGTTTGTCATGTGGTCAATGTAGTATATGATGTTGATAAAATAGCAAATCAGGTTGATAAATTAGTTAATTTTAATTTATAAGCAATTTTTTTAGTTTTTTATAGTGTATTTTCCTAATTATATGAGATTAAGGACTAATACATGCTTTATTATTTAAAATTTTGCAGAGATGATGGAGGCTTTGGCATTTAGTAAATGTTGCATGGCTACCCAATTTGATGGATAGAATGATGGCAAATGATTGTGCATATTTAATGTCATTGGGTTTGGGTTGGATTATGGAGATACGTAGGATCTCCTTGAGTGTTGACTTAGTCGTTATGTTTTTAACAACATGGGAGCAATTAACCAACATGTTTTGATGGGATTTGGATGGGGATACCCTTGAGGTGGGTACCACATTAGAGGATGCCCATTCTCTTCTTGGACTTCCTATTTTTAGTACTCCCATGATTTGCAATACCCCAAATATGGATGCAGAGAGGTGAGCCTTAGACTTATGGGAGAATGGCTTGAATGTGTATTATGATGGTTTGAGTATACATTTTTTTTATGTCTATGTATCAACCATTATGGATATTTGGAAGGTGATTATTGGAATTTTGATAGTGCATGTGCTCTATCACAATTTAGATGGGAAGGTATCGCTATATGTGGTCACCTTGTGTTAGTATAATTTAGAATAGGGTACTTTATATAACCTAGAGTCAATAATTTGGGTACAAATAGTGCATGACATGCATATCATTATGTCTTATGGGTATAATATCATAGGACCCATTATTTTACTTAGTATTTATATATATGAGACATTCCCTATGTATCAACCAGTTGGGTTGCCCCATGCTATCGATGATAGGTTATCTCAGGTGTTTAGATGGTAGCAAGATCATGTGTTACATGTTATATGACATACCCCAACACTATAAACTATTATTCATGGTGATATTGTATGGATTCCTTATGTAAGAATTACATCTAGTTGGCCCACCTCTTGGATTGACCCATGTGTGGATTATTGAAAACTATACATGGTGGGTAGAGCCACATCTTATTGCTCACATACCTAGATAGTTAGGATTTCCAACTTTAATGACTCTGATATTAGTGCCCATGTATTGGTCATGTCATACTAGGGAATAGAGGGGAAATGGTGGTGCAAGAATACATGTTGATGTACCTATGATTAATCCATACCAATCAAATCCTTAAACTGGATGACAATGATGGCAGATAAAAACAATAATTGTTACTAAGGAGGTAATGGTTGTAGATGTAGATATGGCTACAATGGATGTAAAATATGTGGATGTGGTAATTTTTTTGCTAAATTAGGGTTTTATAGTTTCTACCATGAGCACCATGACAATCACAACATTGGTAGGTGGTAGTGGAGGTATAAAAGGAAGAACCATAGGCAGACGTAGGTGACCAAGGAAATCCCATGGCATAACCAACATAGAGTTTGTCAGTAGAATGATGGATATAGAGGGTACCATGGAATGCTTGAGTTCTTAATCCTATTTTTATAAAACTTCAAGGGCATGCTCCAGTGGAGGTACTTGGTGGTCATGCTGACAGGGAGGTTGTTGTTGGTGATATTGTTATTAGCATGAGTGTTTGGTATTTTTTTGGCTTAGATACATAGTGATTTTTAGATGTATATTTATTTATAGAGATGTTTTTTTGAGATGTTATATATGTGATATCTAACATACATTTGGTTTTTATTTTAGATACTACTAAAGAAGGAGTTTAGATGGGGTGTGAAATTATGAGTTTCACATCATGATATTTTAGATTGTGTATTATTACATCATGATACTACTGACATGGTTGACCATCTTGTATCATCTACCCCAATGTATGTTATTTGGTTCTAGTTGGTTGGTGACGTAGTATGGGAGATATAGACATGAGGATATACTACATTTCTACCATTTTTGGTAGGTGAAGGAGAGCTACAATCATGGTAGATGATAGTCAAGGAGCAGGCTACTTTTATGGTTATAATGTGGGAGTTAGCATGTGTACAAGCCCAAGTGGCCAATCTACAAGGGTAGTTAGAGGGTCTTCATTCCCAGACAGAGTCATTATATTAGACCATTTGAAGGGGATAGATGCAGGCATCCATGGGTAGTGTGGCTCATCTACCAGATGGATAGGGTGAACCACAACCATATAATTTTTTATAGTATTATCTCATATCATGTTTTATTGTATCAAACACTTCATCAATGGATAGATATACAGCTCCTATTTATTATTTTATATTAGTCATGGATGTTATGGATGTATATATCTTCTTTCTATAATGTTTTCTAATTTCTATTATATTCTATGAGAAAATATGGGGTGTATATTGGATTCTTTTCTAGAAATTTGTGAAAAAATGCATGGTTAAAAAGAATGATATAAAAATATAAAATGTAAAAGTGTAAATGAGACATAATAAGTAAATAAGAACTCACAAATAATTTAGTAGATGTCAAATACAAAAGATATTTATTCATAATAAGCACAAAACTTTATGGGTAAATAAGTGTAGTACTAAGATCAACTCATGAAAGTTATATATACAAGAAAATTAAAATGGAACTACCTTCCCACAACGTGTTCCCTATTCCTCAAGACCCATTACAGAGTTGTTAGTCTATGGTGAAGATTAGGTACTTGTGTGATAAAGTAGGTAGCAATAGAGAGAATTTTGAAATCTCTTATCTGAATCTACTAGCTTATCATACCCCAATGGACCTTAACTCTATTATGAGGCCAAATATAAAGTTTAAGATTTGATTATGAATAGGATATGTGATTAGATATGAATCACATATTTTGATGTGATTTTGACTTTTGAATGTTCATTTTTGCCTTTTGATCATTACCTTTTATAAATGATTTGGCTTTTAAATTTTTATGGATTTTTTTATTCCTCCTCCATATATATTTGGAATAACCAAAAAAGAGTAATAGAAGCACCAAAAACATATAAGTTTTATGTTTTGGTTATAGGACACAAAGTACCTAAAGGTATTTACATGTTTTAATAAATAATCAGGCTTGACTACAAGCCAATATGTGATCTCAATATTGAACCATATGTGTGTTTAGTATGAAGAGGAAATAAGAGGGATAAATGGATATTAAAGAGATCTATGTATGTAGTGATACAATGATAAGTATGCTTTCTAACTAATCATATGGTAAAAATAAGATATTAAAGGGTTGTGGGGTTTAAAACCATGTTACAATAATAACTATCTTGTTTTGAAAGAAAATCACATAGTAAGATAAGAAAGAGAAATCTAGGTAATAATAAGAAGAAGTGAGAGAAGATATAAACCATGTAACATGAGATTAAACCATGCAAAAAAAATTAAACCATGACAATAAGACTAATCCATGATAAATTAATTTAATTCATAAGACATTAAGTTAAACCATGAATAGGAAATTTATGCATGAAAAGTGAGTAATTTGTGAGATATTTATATAAACAACACATAAGATCCATATATTTTAATAAACCAAATCCAAATCATGTAATAGTGTGATAGATAATGTGATAGAATACCATGATATGTTCATAAATACTGATAAATATCATAGACAATATCATCAATAACATATAATACATCCTTGTATAGCTGGATTTTGACATTAATCATAATTTCATCAATATTTGTAGAAAGTCATGAAAAGACTTTATGTTGTATCATCTCTATAGATAAGGTAATTATTATAGAAGAATAATGATGCTCATGAGGCACCTCCTATGTGGGATACTTAATTCAAGGGACTGAAATGTGACTAGTATTCTCAAATCTATGAAGAGATGTGGGATACAGAGAAGGAAAAGCCTTTATCTATGAATGTCTTAGAGAATGAGACTGAGTTAGTGAAGGTGTCAGCCATGTAAAATCATGAAGATGTTATTTAAGCACTCGACATCTATTAGTATGGTGTGTGGTACATTGATTCCAAAGATAGTAAACTTCCCCATAATTTGGGATGTGTTCTAGAAGTATCTTAGGAAGTGGTAGACTTTCATCTTTTAGTTTTGTTATTTATGGATGAAGTATATCAATGTATTGTTAAAGATTTTAGTAATGAGTAGAAGAATGATTACATGTACCATAAAATCAACAAGTATGTCTAGTGTTATATGGTTAAGGTTGGATATTTGTGTTAGAATAAGAGCCCAAGGCTTTCTATTATTGGTGCACACTACAATCATTGGCCCATTGACTAATAACTTTATGGATCTCATAATAAGTCTTATCTATCTATCTATCTATCTATCTATCTATCTATCTATCTATCTATCTATCTATCTATCTATCTATCTATCTATCATGTTGGTAGAAGACCAAACTTAGACAAAGATAGTATGCTATAACCAATATGAGAAGAAATCAAAATAGGATCAACACAAGGCCACACCACATCAACAGATGGACTTGTAGTGGGTTGGTGTAGTATAATTGACATCTCTGGAGGAAGTAAGTTGTAAGGATCATGGAATCTAATGAATTGGTAATTTCATGTCATGGCATGGTTCGTAAGCATATTCCAAAGAGGATCATCAATGATTGGAGGAGTAGTGTGTGTGTGTGTTCCATATTAGACCTATGAATATTAGTTGAAGAACTAATATAATGCACTATAGTATGAGAAGGAACTACATGAATAGAACTAGGAAAATGTTGTAAATAATAATGATATCTATCTCTGTATTTTTAGCTTGAACAAAGCTAACTAAAAAAGGATCATCTAAAGAATATCCATAATCATAATCAAGGGTGTAAATATCAATAGTACATGCATTGATAATTTTATCAGTCAAAGAATTATGGTGAATAGAATTTTTATTTTTAGTTAGAGTAACCAAGATTTCATCTAATGGTTTTTTTATGAGATCAAGATCATAAAGGAGGAGGTAATTAAGTGATTATTTTAAGAGAGAGATTAATAGTCTTTATTTTTAAATTAATCTCATTTAATTCATCATCATCTAGATCTAGAACATCAAGTGGTATGTTTCCTATTAATTTAGGATGACCATTATAACCTTTATTAGATTTGAAAGGATAGCTAAAGTGTTGTGATTCATGAAATGTGATTTTAAGTAGAGGTTCAATGATAAGTAGTTTAAAAACACCTCATTCTTTGAATTGTTCAAAATTATAAAGATTTATGTGTCCTTAAATTTTGTATATAGCATCATTATAGGGAAATTTAATGTATTGGCATGTTGACAAGGTGACTACTCTCATGTGATGTGTCTAAGGTCAACTGAGTAAGATATTGTAAGAAAGTGGAAAGTTAAATATCATGGATTTCACTCATATCATGACAGGGGGAACCATGATAGGAAGCCAAATACAATCTAAAGGGGGAATTTATATTTTATCATTTACTTGACATGTACTTTGAGTGGATTTATGATTGAATTTGGAATATCCAAGTGTTTTAATAATATCAATGGAAGCCACATAAGTTCCTGAACCTTTATCGATTAAAGCACATTTGATTTGGATATCTCTAATTTGTACACTGATGAAAATTGGAGGGTCATTTATATGAAATAAGATCTCAGCGGGAATCATGGAAAAGATAGAGAATTTGACTGAAATAGAGATGTCTACCATTTCATCAATATGAATATATATTTCCTTGCACCATTGAAGAAGGTTATCTTAAGATCCTGACAAGGTAGCTTATTTCCCCATGAGTGGTGGATGAGGGATGTTCATTTAAAATAATAATTGCATTAGAGGATTATGATGATGAGGATAAGTTCTCATAACTTATAATAAATGGACTTTAGATGTGAGATGTGAAATTTCAGCTATAGGGTCCCATTCTTCATACCCCATTAGAGTGTTATTAGATAAAGGTGCATAGTGTTGAAATAAATCCTTTGAGTGTGGGGTGGAATTGAATTGAAATTAACATTGATAAGGTATGTTTATTTTAAGTTTGGTTAATATGGGTTTATTGGTTATATGTAATTTTGATATCTTAGGTGATGTGGTTATATATTTGGTTGTTTCTTGTGTTTGAGTGAAAGAAATACCAATTAAAGTTTTTGGGGTTTCTACTTGAAATGTCTTAATTGTAGAAGTAACTTATATCAATGGTATGTGAGGTGTTGTCTATTTTAATTATTGGAGATGATACTTGTGGGTTTTTTGGTTCTACATGCCCAAATTTTGTGAGATGGTATGGGTAAGAATTAATGCATAACTTTGAAAAAAAATTATGGTTAGAGGTTGGATAATGATTGATATAAGAAACTACTCTCCTCATGTCAATCATGTTGACAACATTCTCATCATTTATGTTAGGATCCACATAACTTTATATGTCATTGGTAGTAGGAGGTTGGTTAGTATTAGCTTGATGGTTAGGAAGGGGATCTTTGTAAATGGCAAAATGAGCATTGGCTTGATTTCAAGATTCATTTTAGTTTTAGTTACATGAGCCTTAGTTAATATTTCATAATTTTATTGACGTGTACGTATAAGTTATTTATGATCAAAGTTAGGTCCAAGAAGATAATTCATAGCCAAGTTTTATAATTGACAAGTTTCTTGAGAATGGCCCCAAATTGCATGAAACCAACAAAATTTATGGGGGTCATACCAATGTTTGATAGGGTGCGTAGGATTAGATCTCATGGGGAAGGTCATGGAAGATGATTTTGAATTTATACTAAGGACAGTGGTTTATTTACATCTACATTATGTACTTGAGAAAATGTGGAACTAAGATAATAATTATTGGAATTTGATGTTGGATGATTAAGCTCCATGGGGTTACTTGGAATAATGGCTTGAATAATGTGTATGGAGTCATAAGTATTTATAACACCATCATTAGTTGCATGTCAATTTTTAACTTTCATGAGAATTTGAGTCCTCATTGGAGGATGAAAAGGCTCAAATTGTCATATAATGAAGTCTTGATGTTTAGCTTGGTTGAGGGATTCTTCCAAGAATTTTGGAAAAAGAGTCCTCAAGCGATATTGTAATTTGGGAAGAAGATTATTAGTGAATAAATGGAAGAGATTCTCATCCGACATATTATGCTTAACTTTTCTAGATAAAGCTTTCCATCATTTGATGAAAACTTGTGCCATTTTAGATTCTAATTGTTTACAGTTAATAAAGTGGGTTAAGTTATTTTTAAGAAGATCACTAGTTTAGAATTCTTGAACAAATTTATTGAATAAGTCTTCCAAGATGGTGATAGAATGAGTTTTAAGTTGATTATACCAATATAAATCATAACTTAATAAGGTTTTACCTGGTATTTTGGTGGTAGTAAATGTGTTAAGTTTAACCTAATATTTTTATAGATTATCAAAAGTATTTAAATGCAAATTTTGATCAATGGATCCATTATAAGTGATAGTGGGAACTATGCCACCTATGTTAATGTTTGTAATTTAAAGAATAAGAGGTTCATTTTGTAAGTATTTAATAACTTTGTTAATAAGTGGGGTTTGTGGTATAAGGTTATCATGTGCATCTTAAAGGGGAGGGGGCATTAAGATTTTGTGTTATCCATTGAGTAAGTTGAGGTTTATTTTGGAGATGCATTAACTGGTTTTGCATTTGCATCATTTAATTTTCACTATTAATTTGAAAAGTAGCCATTTTATTAAGACTTTGTAATAGTAATTGATTATTTTGAATGGTGTTTTAACTTGTAGAAGTAGCATTGGATGCATTAGTATTATATGATGCATTAAGGGTTTGAGATGCACTAGTGGCATGAGATGCACTAGTGGCGTGAGAAGCACTAGTAGCATTATATGTACTATTAGTTTTATGGAATTTGGCATTAGTGTGGGTGCTTTGAGTAGACCCATTAAAATCACACCTACCATGTTTGTAGAAATATTTGGCATGGAGGTGAAAAAAGAAATAGAGGATGATGTCATATTATTAGAGAGAGGCATGAGAGGGAAAATATGTGGTATAAGTCATAAAATGACTTGTTCCAAATCATGTAGAAAAGCTAGATGAAGTTGAATGGGGTTCTCTAATATAAGGTCTTATCATGAGGTTATACATGATTGTAGGATCCTTAAATCTATGTTGAATATTTTCATTGATAAAGAAGATCATTTTAGTCATGTATTTAAGGTCACTTTCATCTTATAATATTTTAATGAATAAAATATTAAGGGTCATGGAATAGGGAGGAGTTCTATAGTTGGTAGTTATAGTGGTAACATGGATGTTACTAAGATATAGATTAGTTACCACAAAGTATGTCTTAGAAGTTTTATTAGGATTAGTGAAATTCATCAGGTTAATTTGATTCTAATTTATAGCATCATCAAATAGGTGTTTCATGATGAAGAGGCTGATTTAAACACTTACTATGGGAATGGTAAACTTGGAGGCTAAAAAATGAACCAAGTCAAACCAGTTGATCTGGTCAAAATAGTAAGGTGATTAAAAATATGGAATGAGATGAAGTCAAGCTGGGTCAAATAAGTTTCATAGGAGGGGAAAATAAAATATCCTAAAATAGACTATGTCAAATAGGTCAACAAAGTTCTTACATAAATGAAAATAGATCAATTTGTAATAGACTATGTCAAACTAGTCAATGAAGTTAAATAAAAAAGAAAAATAGATCAGTTTGTATTAGACTAGGTTGATCTGGTCGATTGTGTTCTATAGTCTAGATTTTTTTTTTAAATGTATAAATATAGATGATTTAGTTATGATTATAGAAAATAAAAACTATGCACACATGCAACTAGGTCAAGTCGATCGATCTAATTATAGCACACAACACAAATCTTGTTTCAATGTTGGCTACTACAAGTTTGTAATATAGAATAGAGTAGTAAATAAATAGTAAGAATGAAATTTAGAATCTAATTAATTATTTGAAAATAAGATCGAGAAGCTATACTAAAAGTTTTGATTGAAAGTGTAAGCTTCCAAAGATACTTGTTTGTTGGATAGTGTCAGCCCAATGTTTCAAAGCACTGACTATGGAAAAAGTACCATTCTCATAACCCACTAAACCCAATTTTAAGGGTAAGATGGAAGTATATTCTCAATGCTATCATTGACCAATGCACCACATAAACAAATAGATGGTTAGATTCCTAAGGTTCAATAAAGAGGGAAATCTTAGGCATTCCCAAAATACCATAAAGTACGTGAAAACCAAAAATTGGGTTTAGATTTGTATTATGGATATGAGTATTGAAGCAAGACCCTTATGACTCGATATTTATAAATGATAAATAAGAAACATAAAAAAACTATTGAGTAGCCTTTCATGAAAGTAGCTAAGTAGTTTTAAAACTATTAGTACATAGTTTCTATGGAAAGCCAAAGTGAAAAATAAGAACAAAAATCAAAATTTTAAAAGCTAATTTATAATTTCTATAACATAAATAAATATGCAACCTATTAAAAATTAAAGTGATTTTAATTAGTATCAATGTAGGTTAATTCCCTTTGTTTGAACTAGGAAGGAAAATAAATATAACAAGGTTGACTTGGTCGACCAAGTTGTATAAATAACATAAAATAGAGTCGAGTTGATCGATTTAGTCTATTGGAAAGGTAGACTAAAATAAATGAAGTTGAGTAAGTCAAATTAGTTTTTTGGGAAGAAAATAGATACATAACTAAGTCAAGCCAATCAAATTAGTTGACTGAAAAGGTATAGTTTTATATAAATGAAAAACTAGTAAAAATAATACTAAAATTTAAATTTTGAAAAAGAGCGAGTAAATAGATTTACTTAAAAATTCACAAAAGGAAAGTATTGGTCTGGTGAAAATGAACTTGGTAGATAAGACAGAGCCAATCATATTGATGTATTAGTTTTCTAGAAGATACTAAATTGTTGTTTTGAACTGTCTCGTCCAGGCAAAAGTTTGAACTTGTGAAAGTAGAAGACATAATATTTAAATAGATTTAAGCCAATCGACAAAAAATACATAAAATTGGTAAAATAATAGATAAAATATGACTATATCAATCAAATTTATATAGTTATAAACTAAAAAATACATAAAATTAAATAATCAAATAGGTCGATTTAGTTAAATTTAAAATGCAAAAAAAAGAACTATGTCGATCAGATAGATCTAGTTTTTGAAACTAGAAATTTTGCATGTAAAGGACCGAACTAAGTTGACAAGCTCACTTCAGTTGGAAAAATTGAAAATGAAAGGCTGAACTATGTTGACAAGGTCGATAAAACTATAAAAACCTATACACATAACCATATTAGGTCGATAGGGTTAATGAAGATGTAAAAAACCTACATAGAGAGCCAAACTAGGTTGACAGTGTCAATGAAGTATGGAAATCGATGTATAAAATATTAAACTAGATACACATGGTCAATCCAGTTATCTATATAGAAAAATTAAAAATTTGTAAGGGTTAGATTCACATCGGGTTCACTAGAATGTATGCAAATGAATTCAGATAGATATATAACTTATCTTACTCAGTAACATCTAAGCTCGAAGAAGGTAATCAACCAACGATTCACTTAACAATACTTTGTTATATCAGGTTCATGACCAATAATGGATCCTCTAAACCTACACTAAGGGATCTCTTATCACTTAATGACAAACGAGAGGTTTCCAAGGCCTCTAGTCAAATATCATTTTGTGATAACCCTAGCTAGGTCTTATGATTGTAATAATAATAAGCAAGTTAATCTACTAAATAAACATGCAAGCTAATCTAGTAAATGAATATATAATTTAATCTAGTGCTCACCAAAGCTTGTAACACAAATGGGGAAGATAATAAATATGTAAAGACAATTATATTTACTATAACATAGAAATAATCTAAGGAAAGATATAATTCAATATATTAGCTCTACAATATCTACTTATTGAAATATAAAAGGATAGGAATATAATTACCTTGTAAAAGTGAACCCATCATGCCTCAATCTCTCCCTTAGCCAATGGTACTTTTCAAGAGGTTATTATGTCTTGTAAGGATCACAAGGATAAATCAACTCTAGGTAGCAAGACTTCTCCTATGCATCCAAGGCCTCCACAAGATAAGTGCTACATTTCCAAGGAAAAAACCTAAGCAATGAAACCTCATATTGATTGTATAAGTAAATTTGTGAGTAATAATGATGCGTAATTAAATTATCCTCCATTTAAAAATAAAATTAAGGAGGTATATATAGCTATGAACCCTAAACACTCTTAAGAATTTAACTAATGAATTCAGTCTGATCAACTTTATTTGGTGGGAAATAGAGTCATTTGGCCTTGAACTATGTCATCTTGTACCAATGGAGTTCCATAACATGTGCTTGATATATAACAAGTTCGACTCGATCGATGTAGTAGGAAAGTGGTAAAATGGGGGTTTAGCTTAGGTATGGGCTATTTTGAATAGTGAATTGCTTAGGAAAGTGTATAAGTAGGTTTTTAATGCTTAGGGAATTAGATAAGAGTATCTTGTATTGGTTTTAGGTGATGGTATAGGGGCCAACAATCTTGTAAAACACCAAAGGTCTTTCAACCTGATTCCCAGTGCACCCTTTAAGGCATGCACTTAAAGAGATTGAGATTTAATAAGTTCTTATAAGAGAGAAAACATTAGTAACTGATAAATTTTTAAAAATATTATGTGTATACAAATTTCAATCATTCATAAATCATATTTTTAGTGAGCAAGTGAGGAAATATGTTTTAGTATTATTTAATGACATTTGGGTGTATAGTAGGACATGGGAAGAGCACTTGAAACACCTAGATAGAATGCTAGAAATTTTGGATTAGCAAAATATTTTTGAAAAAGAGTCTAAGTGTAAATGTGGATTGACTAAAATTTTATATTTGGGACATGTTATTAATGCTCAATGAATACAGGTTGATCAAGAAAAGATCCAAGCTATATTAGATTGGACTTCTCTTACCACTATGTAATGGTTGAGAGGATTTTTGGGCCTTTGTATCTACTATAGGAGGTTTGTTAGGGGTTTTTCACATCTTGTTGTCCCACTGACTGATCTAATCGAAAAGGGAGCATTCAACTAGTTCGAAATAACCCAATTAGCCTTTGAATAACTTAAAGAGTTAATGATTTTATTGTCGGTACTTATTGTTCCAAACTTTTCTATTGCTTTTATGTTGGAGAGTGATGCATCAAGTGAAGAAATAAGGATTATTTTGATGCAAAAGGGGCATCCCATTGCCTTTGAGAGCCAAAATCTTAAGGATACAAAGCATGTTTTATCTATTTATGAAAAATAAATGTAGGTCATCATGCATGCATTAGCAAAATTCAGGGAATACTTTGAAGTTTTTCTTCAACCAAAAGGATTTAATGATAGGAAATAAAAATGGGTGAGTAAACTTCAAGCATATGATTTTGACATAGAATATGTTAAAGGGAAGAATAATGTTGTAGCTGATGTTTTATCAAGAAAATCATTTCTATGTGTTATGTTTGAAATTTCAAGTGATTGGAAGGTTGTTATAATAGTTGAATATACAAAGAACACATTCACTAATGATGCTCTTGAGAATAAAGTACAAGAAGATAGGTACAATGTGATTAAATATATCATCCCCTACAAAGATAGGATTTATTTAGTCCTTGAATCAAAGGTAAAAAGAAAAGTCTTAAGGGTTGTTCATGATACACCCTTGGCTGGTCACCTAGGGTATTTCAAGCCTTAAAAATAGGGAAGGGATAGATTCATTTAGAAAGGACTCAAGGAAGAGGTTCTCCAATACATCAGAGAGTGTATTACCTACTAATAGAATAAAACATAACATGTTTTTCCAACTAGTCTATTGCAGCCCTTGCCCATTCCAAGTGAAAAGTGGGAAATTATTTCAATGGACTTCATTACATCTCTTCCTAAGGTTCAAGGCAAAAGTTGTATTTTCATGATGGTTGATAGACTTACAAAATATACTCATTTATTTGTTGTCCTATCTGATTTTAAGGCATTATAAGTGGTTGATTTATTCTTCAGAGATGTTTTTAGGCTACATGGATTGCCTAAGAATATTGTGAGTGATAGGGATAGTTAGTTCCTTTATTTTAGCAGGAGCTCTTCCATTTGATAGGAAATAAATTGAATATAAGAACCAATTATCACCTCCAAACAAATGGGCAAATAGATATTGTAAATAAATGGATTGAGGGGTAATTGAGGAACTATATAACAAGGTAGGAAATGGCATAAGCCAAATCACTCTATATAGGAGAACATTGTTAGAATGCCGCCTACCACATGTTTATTTGCATGAATCCTTTAATAGCTTTATATGAATATGATGTTTTAATCTTTCATGAATTTGGTTATTATTGATAGCAAAGTATCAGGGGCTAGATATTTGATTGCCCATAGCCAAGAGGTATTGGAAATACTCAAGGAAAATCTCTAATATGCACATAATCAGTATAAGTTTTATGCATACCAACACCATGTTGAGAGGAATTTTGAGTTTAGGTACATGGTTTTATTGAGGTTACATCCCTATAAGCAGTCTTATTTTAAACATAGTGTAGTTTAAAAGCTCAAGCCACACTTTTATGAGCCATTTAGGATTAAGCAGAGGATCAGGGAGGTTGCCTATGAGCTTGAATTACTTGAGCATAGAAAGATACATAATGTGTTTCATGTTTCATGCCTCAAAAAGACATTGGGAAAACATATCACTCATTTCATGGATTTGCATCCCTTGGATGATGAAGGAAAGCTAATTTTGGTCCCTAAGGCCATTATACATTATATGGAAAAGAAGTTGAGGGGTAAGGTCATCACAAAATTTATGATATGTTAGAAGGATTTACCAATTGAAGATGCCACTTAGGAAGGAGAGGAGATATTGGAGTAACCTAGTTTGAAATTGATTGAAGGCAAACAATTTCAATAAGGATGGATTGTCATGACCCCTTTTTTGGAATAATTAAATGGGAGTGGCCTTGAAGTCTATTTTTATTTCCTATAGGCTAAGGGGTAAGATTAGGGAAATAAATTAATTATAATATGTGTTGACCATTTTGGTCCAACAGGCCAAAATCGGTCTCCTTCTTCCCCTGCTGTTCTAAGCCAGTTCATTTTTGGTTGCACAAGTCTTTCAACAGAAGATGAACCAGTTCAAAGAATGTAAGGGGTTATACAAATCTTATTTGGACATTTTGTCTAAAGAAATTCACAAGGAAAGAGAGCTAAAATGATTCAAAACACTTTTCCTTAAGGTTGGAAAAAGTAGTTCAATGTTTGGTTCAAAGGGATGGTTCAAACAAATGGTTCAATTAGAAAGTTCAAAGGAGTCTTCCAAAAGTCTGAAGGACAAGTGCCCTTGTGGAGGGCACTTAGGAAAAAAAAGGACCTTTGTGACTTTTCTGAAAGGCAATTTTAAAGACCAAACTGTAGACACCGAAATCGTGTCGACTCCCCTGGTCATTCCCCGTCTTATTCTTCTTCGCCTATTTAACCCTTGTCGATCACTTGTTCCACCAACCTTGACCCTGGCAGCATGTAAAAATGAGCACAGAGCTAAAGCTAGACTCTATCCCCATTGTGCATTTGTCGATGATGGTCTTTTTCCGGCCGATGTCGCCGACGTCAGTCACTCATCGGCCGACGTCGGCAATCCTGCCGACATCGGTCACCTTCCCGTTATCCGTTATCAGTTATCATTCAGTTCCCGATCGGTTTCCCGAAATGGTTGTCGAACCATCTCTCGAACTGTCCCTTGCCTTCATCAGCATCCGCCAACCATTTTTCGAATGAATCAAACCGAGCAATCATTCAATCGACCTGCGAACTCCGACATCCATAGACTCTGGCAATCAACACTCTCGCGATCAACCAACTCTGGCATCAACCAATCTACATTCGTTTCAATCAGGCACTGCACAGACAACTTCAACTATGGCTTTCATCATGTCTTCTGGCAGGTAAGTATTTACTCTGTTTGTTTTATTTCTTCTTGGTTATTCTTTGTTCATTATTTCTGTCATCCCAAATCTTCAAACCACAGACCCAAGTTCTGCATCTCTCCTTTACATCCCTGCCCACTATTCGCATCCATAACTCTGTCTAGACTCGACTAAAACCCCCAGACTCTGTCCAAACCCTGCCCTGACCTTATCAGACCCTGTCCCGACTCTATCTAAAACCTTGTCCCGACCCTGTCAAGAACCTGTCCTGACTCTCCCAGGCCTTCTGCAATCTGTCCAAAACCTGCCCTGACCGACGCCGATCACTACCCCAACCGATGCCGACAATTTGACCGATGCCGGCACCTTCCCTAACCGACGCCGGCACTACAGAGACCGACGCCAGCGACTGTGCAGAACAGTGCTGCATATCAGGTACGCACTTTATTTTCTGTCATTTATTTCTATCATTTTATCTTTTATTATCTACTTTCATCCAATATTTTGCTTTTTTATCAGTGGGTTGATATCCTTCTAGGAAGTCTTCATACTTCCGGGATCGGGCGTTCGCCTGACAGCCCACCATATCTTTGACTAACGTTTTTCTGTGTTTTAGGCTTTTCTTCGCAGGTGTCATTCCTCCACAGCCAAAGAGGAGAATCTTCCAACGTCTGATTTCGGTGCGTACAACTTTATCAGGTACTTCTAGCCTTGACCATTTCTTTTAGTTTCTTATTTCTTCTTTGAATGTAGAAAGCAATTTTGCATAGAAACATTCTGGCATGCCCGGTGGGACCCTAGGTCCTCCTTGGGTTCTTTTTTTCTTTCATTCATTTAGGTGCATTAGGTTTCTTCCTTTTCGCCTCCTTTCATCTCTTCTTAAACGACATCATAAGCAGGACTAAAACGAACATTTCTTTCTTTCTTGCACTTCTAGACTAGCTAAAACTCATATTCTTCGACTCTTTCTCCATTCGTCTTCATACGAACAAACATTTCGACTTGGGAATTAAAACACTTTGCATTCATTTCTGTTTGCCTGCATCTTTTAGACCACACATAGTAATTAAACCGCATATTGAATTAATCTAGATCACTTGATGTTACACGACCAAACCACCTGCACAAAATAAACATAAAACTTACCTGAGATAAGGCCCGACTGGGATTTCATCCCCCAGCGGATACCTTACCCGTCCCGGTGACCCTACTTGGATTTCATCACCAAGGGGAAGCCCACTCCGTTCTCTGACGGAGGATAAACTCTAGTGGAAGTATATTTTGGCTAAGCGAAACCAGCTAACCACTGGAATCGTGAAGTGAGGGGAGCTTGCTCCTTAGCACCAGGCCTGTACGGAAGCTAACACAGACTTTTGAGCACCATAACAAAACCTGAAACCATCCATAGACTGCTTCTTCTAGGACCCGACTCACAAAGCCAATCTTCCTCTACACACATTCTAAGGCATAAGCCACTATAATCCTAATAATTTACTTCTAGGGTTTTAGGATCTGATTGTGTCTTCATCTTTTTGGTTCTTATCTGCTTGTTTGAGCTTGTGAGGACGTTCTTCCTTGCCTTGAATGGTTCTGACTCATAGCCAAACCAAGGCTCTAGTCGATCACGCGAGGCATCATCCTCTTCCATCTACCCCGCCTACAACCAGCCCTATAATGGAGTTTAACTCGAAAACTGAAAGAACTCCTACCAGACCATCTCCGACCCAAACGCCTATTATCCCAGAAGGGGACCAAGATTTCGCATGATTCTTGGACCTCAATACCAAAGCCTTGCAACACTATCTCGCGAATAGCCAAACGCGAGACCCCTTGGGCAATCCAATTTATGGAATGCCGACCTCTTTCCTCGAGACTGCGGCCATATCAACGACATCCGTAGTCCAGCCCTTAGACACCCAGGCTGTTGCCTCAACCAATGACCAACCTTTTACCAATTATCCAAGTGTGGCCTCTCCTTCCATCGTTGGGCCCACTTTCACTGGGGTTTCGGCCCCCCATCAATCTCAGTCCACTCAACCACTTTCTACCCCCTTTCAAAACTTGGTCGTCTCTATTCCGCCCACCCTTACTCCTATCAACACTAGGGTGGCTACCCATCCATTGGCCCATGTTACCTCTAGCCAACCTCCCATGATAACATCAAACCTAGCCATGCCTTCCATCCAACCATCCTTAGTCACTTCTTCTATCCCTACGACTAGTCAACCGTACGTTGCGCCCTTATTGGTACAACCGACTACGTCGTATACCTCTTCCAGCCTCTTTCAAGCGCCTTACAATCTAGGAGGTGTTCCACCCACCAATCCGTCAGTAGATATTATCAAGATGCTGATGGATAAAATGTCCAACCTAGAGACCTCCGTTACCGGCTCACGCAACACTCTCTCGTACGAACAAATCTGCAACGAGCCCATCCATCCTTCTGTCCCCATCAGACCATATCCCAGCCAGTGGGAACTTCCTAAGTTTTCTCATTTCCAGAGCAAGGAAGACCCACAACAACATTTACGGGCATTCAGACACGCCTGTTACCTTATCGCCCACGACGATGCATTACTCTTACGCACGTTTCCCATGTCTCTCTCGGGTGCTGCACTTGACTGGTACAGCTCTCTTCCCAGCCATTCCATCCTCACGTTCACTCAGCTGGCCCAGCTCTTCCTCGATCATTTCTCCATCAATATCACCAAGAAGGTCTCTATCACAGACCTCTATTCTATTCGCCAGTTCGAGGATGAATCTATTGCTGAATTCGTCGCTCGGTGGAGGGGCCTTATCAATCAACTTTCATTTTCCTTACCTCAGCCTGAGCTTATTGAACTTTTCTCTCAAGCCTGGCTAGACATATTTCTTCTACCTTGAGGGTTCAAACCTTCCGCACTTTTGACGAAGCCTTCACGATGGCTCGTAAACTTGAGTTACGTGCTGTCGAGGAGAATAAAGTCAAGTTGCGGAGTAAGAATCCCAACTCCAAAACCAATGACCCTTCTTCTAAGCCCTCCTCATCCAATCCTAAATCTAAAGCTTCAGCAAATGCTGTGGTTGTTAGATCTTCTTCCTCTTCGCCTTCAACTAATCAACCTGAACCATCCACATCTATGAGCGCCACTCGTCAATTTCAGCAGAGATACATACAGTGACAGTTTACTCCACTTGGAGAATCATACGCGTCTGTGCTGGAAAAACTCATCAAACAAGGGACCATCAATCTCCCTCAGATCCGACCTCCACCACAATTTGATCCCTCACGCACCATCCCTGCGTGGTATAGGGAAAATGACTTCTGCCACTACCACCGTGTTAAAGGTCATGACACGGGCAACTGTAAAACCCTTAAAAACATAGTCCAAGACATGTTGGAAAAGGGTGACCTCATCCTCGACAATCCTAACGCCCCTCCTAATCAGGGTATCGATATCTTCAAACAACCGTTCCCTAATCATCCACCAACCCAAAACAACGTCCAGACCTTGACTGACAATACCCATGAACATAATATTCGAACAGTCAATACGGTCTCGCCCCTTATTTCTAACCAACCCCAAAAGGTGAGTTCATCCATCAGTCCATCACATGTAGACGAACCTCTTTCTCTGGCTAGTTCTCCCTCAACTTCTCTAATTTTGGAGGACGCCTCGACCTTACCAGCACCGCCGGTTTCACCATCTTCCTTCTTGCTGCCCATGGAGGACCCAACCTTTCCTACTCCTCGACCACAAGTGGAGGGCACTATCATCCCTGCCCTTTACCCGCTTGAGGAGCTTCATTCACCAATTTCTTCTCCACCTAGGGAAGAACCTATTTCTCCTTCGTCTCCAACCAAACATGAACCTATCACGACTTCACCATGCTTTGGGCCTGAGACTACTACACCCGTCTCACCTTTAGTCCCACAACCATCGACGTCTTCTCAAGAGCCTAAACCTCATCCCGCATCTTCTCAGCCATTTTCCCGACTAGTGGAGAGACTCAAACTTCTCCCTTCTAGGAAAGTGGAACATCAAGGATTGTGGGACCGTCTCACAGCTCTTCAACAAGCCCGGGCCCTCTCATCTCATGCTGCTAATCCTCCCATGGCAGAACCTCCTAAGACTATCAACAAAAATCCGATCTCCACTTCCAAACCGTCTACATCTTCATCAACTTCATCAAAACCAAAACCCTCATCTACTCTGCCTAAACCTATCAAATCACTTGGCGTTCGCCCCGTCTCCAACCTCACTCATCCACAAGTGAAGGTGGACTTAACCCAAACTTCAACTAATAGTAGTCTTCAACCTAAATCACAAAAGACTGCCAAACCACAGAGGCGAACGCCTCCTCTTCCGTCACCATTGCCTTCCATTTTGGGTCCGCATCCTTCAACCTTAACCAGAGTCCTTCCCGCTTCAACCTCTAATCAAAACCGGTTGCCTCCTTTGCTTCCTTTACCTACCGCTAGCCTACCCTCTCCCAAAAGGGCGATACCTCTCACGAAGAGTGTACCATCTCCGCCTGTCATCGCACCATCAACCCAGAAGGTGGTACGAAAACCCCCTCCAATTTCGCCCAAGCAAAAGTCACCGACATCGCATACATCGATGAACACAGACCCTTTAGTGGGCTCATACTCTTTGATCTTGCAACGACTTTTGCAAACTTCTAGCATAACTCTTCCACCCATCAAGCCCTTTCAACCTCTCGGGTCTAAACCCTCCTGGTTCGACGACACGAAGATTTGTTTATATCATCGTACACCAGGACATGACACCGAGACTTGCTGTGCCCTCAAGGCTGTCATTCGCCGTTATCTGGAGAAAGACACTCTTCTCTTTGAGGGCACTTTCGACCGCCCCCTAACTCTTTCTCATAACCCTTCAACCTCTTCAAACCCATCCACATCTCATCAACCCTGTTACAACCCCTTCATCACCTTCACCTCCCATCTTTGAAATCAATGCCATTCACATCACCACTAGGTCACAAAAGGACAAGGCGAAAGAAAAAGCTGCCATTCCTTGGACCTACCCTTTTGTCAATCCACCTCAACCGCCTAAGTCTAAGATTTCTATCCTTGGCGCGCCTCAACCCTCTTCTTCTTCTTCTTCTTCTTCCGGACCAATCCACGACTCCATGTTGAAACAGCTTCACCAGACGCCTGTGAAGATGTCCCTCTACGATCTCATCCAAACCTCACCCCAACATCGTCAGGCCCTCATCCAAGCCCTGCAGGCAGCGGAGGTTCAACCCGAGGACCCCCAACCACTTGCTGCCCTTGTCCACTCCTTAGCCCCTGTTGCCTCCATCACATTCAGCGATTCTGAGATTCCCACATCCAACACGGAAGATCAGGACGCCGCCCTCTTCATCACTACCTATATCAATCGGACACGCATTAAACGCATTATGATCAACGAAGGTGCTAGCATCAACATCATCTCCACCCATGCCTTTGATCAGTTGGCTCTTCCCAAGAATTACGTCTCCAAAACTGACGCGATCTTGCACTCTTTTAATGACACTACTACCACGACCATTGGCACAGTCATCCTTCATATCCGCGTTGGTCCACGCACAGTCCCAGAGCTCTTCTACATCATCGAAGGAGAGTTCCAATACAACATCTTGCTGGGCCGACCCTGGATCCGCGCCATGGCCTGTGTCCCCTCCACCCTGCACCGTTGTGTGAAGTTTGAGCATGATGGACAAGTCCACACCATTCCCGCTGACCCTTTGCCCTTCAAAACATGCAACACCACCTACCATCCAAACGATGTCCTCATTCCTATCAAGCCATCAACTCCGGCACCGCCTCCATCCGCGGAAGCTTCGACCAGTTCACAACAGGCGATCGCCCTTACACCTCCCCTTCAAGCGACAACCACAGACCCCATGGAAGACGTCTTCCAAAGACTTTCATTGGGAGAGTATCGCTTGCTGGCTTTAGACATGTTCCAAACTCCACAAGAGTATGGACGCCTTCATCACAGCCCCAGCTACGACCATCGGATCGGGATGATCATACCTTATGGTCCCCCTCACCTCCGCACCAACCTCGTCTATGGGAGGCTTAATCAAGCTCCTACTGACGGTAATCCTCTTTCTTCACCTCAACCTTTCACATCAGATTTCTCATTTCTTGGCAACCCCGCCTTTGCACACACTTACCTTTACAGGTGTGCATGGAAGGGTTTTGGTTTCAGACGCTATGAGCAGGGCTCCCATCAGCCTATCCAACCACTCAATGATGACGACGCCAAGAAATGGTATGGTCTGGGATATCACGACCCCACTCAAGACCCTGTAGACCTTTATCCTGAACCAATCCTTGACCAATCTCCTCCACACTCGCCTATTTCGCCACCTTCACCTATGGAGTCAGTGGTTTCCATTCCTCCTAGTTTTTTTTTTTCCATAAACACCATCCGCCTGGACCCCTTGACTTATCAGCTCAATGGGGTATCCAAGTCTCTCCCTCTCATTCTTCCCAGCATGATCGAAGATGAGTCGGCAACCATTCACACTGTTCACTGCGTTGATGATGACGCCATTCTTTCTTACATGGGCGCTGATGATTCTTTCATCCAGCGCTCCCTCCCTTCTGAGACCCAGGTTATGTTAAATGAATCAACCATTGACATCAACCTTCCTTCTTCTGATGTTCCTCATGTCTTAAAGATCGGCCAATCTTTAGACGCTCAGGAGCAGCTTGACTATACCCAGTTCCTCTCCGACCATAGCAAGGCCTTTGCCTGGACTTACAGTGATATGCCTGGCATCGACCCCACCATCGTTACCCATAACATTGTCACCAAACCAGAGGCTAAGCCTGTCAGGCAAAAGCTTTGAAAGATGCATCCTTGCATTGCCCTCCTTGTCAAGGAGGAGCTTTAGCGCCTTCTTTCTGTCTCCTTCATCCAGCCCATCAATTATCCACAGTGGGTCTCTAACATCATCCCAGTCACCAAGGCAACTGGGGGGATTCGGATCTGCACAGACTATCATGACCTTAATCTAGCCTATCCTAAAGACGACTTTCCTCTTCCTAACATTAACCAGCTTGTTGATCTTATGGCCGGCCATGAGATGCTATCTCTTATGGACGGATTTTCAGGATACAATTAAATCTTGATCGCTCTGGAAGATCAGCACAAGACTACTTTCATCACCCCATGGGGGAATTTTTGCTATCGAGTCATGCCTTTCGGCTTGAATAACGCAGGTGCCACTTATCAGCGTGCCATGACCTACATTTTCCACGATCTCCTCCACAAAATCATGGAGGACTATGTGGATGACCTGCTCAGCAAGTCCAAACTTCGCCGTGACCATCTGACCATTCTCAAAATCATCTTTTCTCATCTTCTTCAGTACAATGTTTGTCTTAACCCCAAGAAATGTGTCTTTGGGGTCCTCTCTGGCAAGCTTCTCAGCTTCATCATTTCCTTCCATGGCATCGAGATAGATCCCGCTAAGATTCGCGCTATCCTCGAAATGCCTCCCCCGACCAATCTCAAGCAGCTTCACAGTTTGCAAGGCAAGCTCCAGTCCATTCGTCGCTTCATCTCGCAGCTTTATGACCGCTGTCAACCTTTTCATCATCTCCTTAAGAAGGACGTCATTTTTACATGGGATAAGGACTGTCAAGAGGCTTTTGAAGCCTTAAAACGCTATCTGGTCTCTCCACCAGTTCTCATCCCACCTAAAGATGACCAACCCTTCTATCTTTATATCTCAGCCACTCACCATTCGTTAGGTGCCATGATCGCGCACCGAGACGAGCATCACCGTGAGCAAGCCGTTTATTATATCAGCCGAACACTAGTAGACTATGAAACTCGGTATACCCATATCGAGAAACTCTGTTTGGCGTTAGTCTTTGCTGCTACTAAGCTTCGCCACTATCTTCTCAGTCACAAAACCTTTGTCATCACCCACACCGACCCTCTCAAGTATATGCACTCCAAGCCATATCAGAATCAACGTATGGCTCGGTGGCTCATGCTACTTGCTGAGTTTGATCTCGAATTCATCCAGGAGAAATCTATCAAGGGGCAAACCATCGCTGATCAACTAGCAAATGCCCCTCTTCCTGACACTCAACCTTCGCAGTGTGAATTCCCTGACGAGTCTATCGCTGCGCTTTCCTCTGACGACACCACCTATCAGATGACTATGTTCTTTGACGGATCCAAATGTCAACTAGGTGGAGGTGCTGGGGTCATTCTCATCCCACTCAAAGGGGAGCCCATGCCTTTGTCTTTTAAACTCGACTTTGATTGTACCAATAATATGGCTGAATACGAGGCCTTAATTTTGGGACTTCAGACCACCCTCTCTCTCAGCATCAAGTCCATCAACATCTTCGGCGACTCGCAGCTCGTCGTCAATCAGGTCAACGGTTCATACCTCTGTAAAAATAAAATTTTGCAAAGGTACAAAAACCGTGTTGACATTCTCCTTATATCTTTCAACCATTTCCTCCTGCAGACTATTCCTCGATCCACGAATAAGTTTACTGACACAATGGCTTCTCTTGCTTCACATATCCCATCTTCCTCATCTGCATCCAGACTTTTTGTCACGGTGCGTCGTGTGCCGTTGCCTTCATATATCTCTCCTCACATTCATCATGTCAACACTATAGACCCTAGCCCACAAGATGCTTGGTATAAGCAACTTGTGGACTTCTTATCTCTCTCTGTCATTCCTCCCAACCTCTCTAGTAATGGACGACGAGCTTTTATCAAGCATACTGCTCGCTATACCATGCTAGGGGGTCTTCTCTATAAGCGAGGCTTCGACGGCCTCCTCCTTCACTGTCTCACCTCCACTGAAGCATCTCAAGCCATTCAGCAAGTCCATGACGGGATTTATGGCGGACATTTCAGTGGGAATTCGGTTGCCAAGCGCATCCTTCGTCTGGGCTATTATTGGCCTACCCTTCATCAAGACTGTAGCGATTATGTTCGGCGTTGCATCAAGTGTCAGCAGCACTCTAAATTTTTTCATCTCCCCAGTCACGCCTTACAAATTGCTCAGGATTTCTGGTCTTTTTCTCAGTGGGGTTTAGATCTCATCGGTGAGATTAACCCTCATTCGTCTCTTCGTCATCAATCCATCATCACAGCCACTGAATATTTCACCAAGTGGGTGGAAGCCATTCCTCTCGTCTCCACAAAAGCCGACAAGATCGTCGACTTCATCAACACCCACATCATCTGTCGTTTTGGTGTCCCTCATAAAATTATCACTGATAACGGCAAGTCCTTCAAAAACAAAACTGTCCAAAAGCTATGCGACTCCTTCGGCATCAAACTCAGTTTCTCTTCGCCTTACTACCCACAAGCAAATGGGCAGGCCGAGGCTTCCAACAAAATTCTCATGAAAGTGGTCAGTGACATAGGCAGGGATTGGCACATTCACATTCCCTTCGCTTTGTGGGCTTACCGCACTAGCATCCGAACCTCTACGGGTGCTACCCCTTTTTCTCTCGTGTACGGAACAGAGGCTGTCTTACCTCTCAAAGTACAGATCCCGTCTCTCTGCATTTCTCTACATGATATCCTTTCCAACAATGACTTTTGTCAAGATCACTTAGCTCAACTTGAGTTACTTGACGAACGTTGTCTTGCTGCCCTTAATCATCTCCATGTCTATCAACATCGCATCAAGCACGCCTATGACAAAAATCTGCGAGAATGAGATTTCAACATCGGAGACCTCGTCCTCAAAGAGAATCAACACGTGACCAACATGGAGCGAAGTAAACGAGGCAAGTTTGCTCCTAATTGGCTCGGACCTTTTATTATCACGCACAAGTATGGATCAGGGACTTGCCGTCTGTCTTCTCTTGATGGACGACCAGAACCTGAGCCTCTTAATGCGTTGCATCTGCGACCGTTCTACTGCTAGTCGAGTATTCGTCCACTTGACACTTAACTTGAGCTCATCCCTTGAGCAATCCCCGTCCCTCTTAGTCCTCCTTCCTTTCAACCCTATTTCCCTTTAACAAGTCCTCTACAACCCTTTTATGATGTATGGATGCTTTGTCCTAATAAAAGGGAGCCCTTGACCTTCTATAATCTTGTCCATGACTCACATTTCTATAAAAACAAATCAAGATGTCACACAATATCCATGGTCACTATATCAATATAAAATCAAAAACACAGACTGCTCCCTCGAAGGACAGCTGTACTATCATTGCTATAATTAATAGACTGCTCCCTCGAAGGACAGCTATTCAAATGCCTTTATATTAACTAAAAATCTAGACCACTCCCTCAAAGGATGGCTATGACTAATCTGGCAATAAAAAACATTATTTTAGAAGCTTCCTGCATTGATCAGCTTCACAACCTGACCACCAAGCAAATGACATCTCTATGCAGGCTTCCCGCATTGATCAGTCTACGCCAAAAAAAAAAAAATTGAGTCATGGACTTGACTTATAGTTGTCTCAGGGTCTCCTATAAAAAGGGGCATAGTTATCTCTGCTCTTAAAATGGGTTACCCTATTCCCTCCTCCTATCACCTGCTCAAGGGACTTCGAGCTCACTTTACTGTCTAAGTGATTCGATTATCGCTCTAACATAACTATGGTCAACGACGTCACGCATGAATGGGGCTCTTGGTTCTCATAACCCCTATCTATGCTATCTTTTTGGTCCTTGTCAATGAAAGAGCAATATGCTTTTCACTTCTTCTGCACTTTGGTCACATTCACCTTCATCACTTGTCAATCGACTCAACTCAACTCTCTTTTTAGACCACTCCCCTAGCCTATTCATCCTAGTTTCTATGGACACCAATACACATGGAAACTCTCAACCCGTTGCAATTTATGTTCAGCATAAACCAATACTTGCTGCAGCATAAATAAACCTCAATTCATTGTTAGCATACATCCATCACGAATATGGACTATTGCTAGGGATGAAAAACCCCTCAACCAATGTTGCAGAATACACCATTTGGAAAAGGCTGCAACATCTTTTTTCCTCCTCATTTCATCATAACCAAGACCAATCTCTCAACTATTTTAACCACCTGTCTACTACTCGGACCCTTTGTCTGAACTACATTGGTCTGAGGCCCTTCCACAGGGGCTATGTAGGCAGCACTCAGATGACACCACTGTCTTCTAGGGTTAGCTCGACCATTCTCGTTTGTTCGTCTCTCTGATGGACAAACCTTCTTGCCTTCTTTTAACCATAACCTTGCCCTTGACCACGACCAATTTTATCCCTTTGACCCTTCCTCCCTTCTAGGGAGAACTACATCGGCCTGAGGCCCTATCACCAGGGCTATGTAGGCATCACTCAGTTGACATGGGGTCTTCTGGGGTTAGCTCGGCCGCATCCTTTCGTCCATTTATCCATCCATCGACCACCAACCATTGGAGATCATGCCTATCTCCTCCAACCTCGACCACTTCCAAGACGCTGTTGCCTTGGTTGTTTTTGCATGTATGCTACCTCATGACTGGTTAGCAGAATTGTGCGTAGACCTTTTTGGACCCTCACAAGTATAGGATCGCAAGCTGGTTGATCCAAACTACTTGTGACTTTTTCGTGATTCTAGGAGCACTTCCTAAGCCCTGGATACCTAGAACACGATGACCGTTTGGAGCTTCAGCTTAGATTGAGTAACCCGATCAGCAGATGACTAAATGCTGGGGCCCGGTTATTTCAATTTTGGCACTCCTCGACCCTTGACCTACGACACTTTGACCTAACCCTCTCGTGCAGTGGTATGCGCGCAATCACGACTTTTGCAGCGTTCACCCTCACCCCTTTTTCATCCACTCTTTATCAAATCAGCACCCGATTCTCAGTTCCCTTCCCTCGACTCCTACTTTGAGGGGGAATACCTTATCCATACTCAGGGCATTCCGCTTCCTATTTTTGTCTTGCAGTTCATTCGAACAACCAACAAGACGAAATCAACCTTATCCCTCACCTGGGGCAATCACTCCTATTTTTGTCTTGCAGTTCGTCCAGAACAACCAACAAGACAAAAAGGGGCAAATGTAGACACCGAAATCGTGTCGACTCCCCTGGTCATTCCTCGTCTTATTCTTCTTCGCCTATTTAACCCTTGTCGATCACTTGTTCCACCAACCTTGACCCTGGCAGCATGTAAAAATGAGCACAGAGCTAAAGCTAGACTCTATCCCCATTGTGCATCTGCCGACGATGGTCTTTTCCCGGCCGATGTCACCGACGTCGGTCACTTATCGGCCGACGTCAGCAATCCTACCGACGTCGGTCACCTTCCCGTTATCCGTTATCAGTTATCATTCGGTTCCTGATCAGTTTCCCAAAATGGTTGTCAAACCGTCTCTCAAACCGTCCCTTGCCTTCATCAGCGTCTGCCAACCATTTTTCGAATGAATCAAACTGAGCAATCATTCAATCGACCTACGAACTCCGACATCCACAGACTCTGGCAATCAACACTCTCGCAATCAACCAACTCCGGCATCAACCAATCTGTATTCGTTTCAATCAGGGACTGCACAGACAACTTCAACTATGGCTTTCATCACGTCTTTTGGCAGGTAAGTATTTACTCTGTTTGTTTTATTTCTTCTTGGTTATTCTTTGTTCATTATTTCTATCATCCTGAATCTTCAAACCACAGACCCAAGTTCTACATCTCTCCTTTACATCCCTACCCACTATCCGCACCATAACTCTGTCTAGACTCGACTAAAACCCCCAGACTCTGTCCAAACCCTGCCCTGACCTTATCAGACCCTGTCCCGACTCTATCTAAAACCTTGTCCTGACCCTGTCAAGAACCTGTCCCGACTCTCCCAGGCCTTCTGCAATCTGTCCAGAACCTGCCCCGACCGACGCCGGTCACTACCCCGACTGACGCCGGCAGTTTGACTGATGCCGGCACCTTCCCTAACTGACGCCGGCACTACAGAGACCGACGCCGGCGACTGTGCAGAACATTGCTGCATATCATGTATGCACTTTATTTTCTATCATTTATTTCTGTCATTTTATCTTTTATTATCTACTTTCGTCCAATATTTTGCTTTTTTATCAGTGGGTTGATATCCTTCTAGGAAGTCTTTGTACTTCCGGGATCGAGCGTTCGCCTGACAGCCCACCATATCTTTGACTAACATTTTTCTGTGTTTTAGCCTTTTCTTCGCAGGTGTCATTCCTCCACAGCCAAAGAGGAGAATCTTCCAACGTCTGATTTCGGTGCGCACAACTTTATCAGGTACTTCTAGCCTTGACCATTTCTTTTAGTTTCTTATTTCTTCTTTGAATGTAGAAAGCAATTTTGCATAGAAACACAAACAACCCTTGCAGAGGGCACTTGGTCGGTGATAGGACCACTGTCACTTTTATGAAGGGCACATTTCGAAGGACAAGGCCCCTTCAATAAAATATGAAGGGCTTTGAAAAAGTTGAAGGGTAGGAAATGACTTTCTTTAGACTTTTGTCTGAAGGAATTCCTTCGAACAAAAAGTTTAAAGTTCAGAGAAAGAGCCGTGGAAAAAAAACCTAAAGAAGGATTCTGAAGGTCAAAGGAAGTGATCGAGATAATTCTTGTAGACATTTTGTCCGTGGGAAAAATGGCCAAAAAGAAAAGCCCAACTGAAGGAGAAAACTGACCCAAAAGCAAGCAAGAAAAATGTGAAGGAACATTTCCTTTTGACATTTTGTTTGAAGGATTCAAGAAGCAAGGCCACCGAAGGACCCCAAAGGGTAGGTGCCCTTGTGGAGGACTCTCGACTACCGAAAGAAGGACCTCCCCCAAGTCTCGAAAGGACACCTTCCCTTCGAAAGGATTTAAAGACTAAGCTCAGTCAAAGGAAATTTGAAGGAAATAAAGTTGAAGGAATTAACCAAGGGGTGATGAGCCCGTAGACATCAAAGTTGGGCATCATGGACTAGCTGTTAGAATCCATACGTTCGCTGATGTCCCTGAAGCCATCAAATTTATGGTGATAGACTAGCTGTTGGCTTTCAAATGGTGATGGGCCTACAGAAGTCAACTTTGAAAAAATGAAATAACTGTTGGTTTTTTAATGAAAGGCATGAACTTGAAGGAATTCAAAGGCTTAAAGCCAAAAAGAAGAATTGTTGAGAGAAGAGCACAAGGAGCTAGAAAAGCTAGGAAGATAGCCTCAAGAGCTCAAATTCTAGGGAAAGACAAAACCAAGAAGAGACAAAGCTAGGAAAGGACAAAAGTCAAGAGTGAACTCAGTGACCCGCCAAAAGGGGAGCCCAAAGAGCCAAGTGTATAAATGGACAAAATAGCCCAGGTGGTAAAGGGGAGGAAAGTTATTCTTGCAATTGAAATAGTGTCTACCAAGTGGTCATCAAGGAGCATAAATAGTGAATGATGTGATTTGTTTTCTCCACTTTGCATTTATGAGTAGAAAAACTGCCTGAATATCTTGAAGGAGCAGTTATGTTTGCAGAAAAAGAGGTGTAGCCCATGCTTTCACATTAATGTTTGAATGCCAAAGTCAAGACTGATAGGCAACACAACATTTTCTTTCAACGTTTTCTCTTCCTGATGCTCTCAATGCACATGGGCCACTTGTAAAAAAGGGAACCAAAGTCTTTTCCAAAAAGTGCCAAAGTATTTTCCTCTTTCTCTATATATATATTGTAATCTCTTATTTGAGAAGGGATCTCTCATGTTTTAAGGTGAAGCCTTGCCATTTTCACCTGGAATCAAAAGAATATGCATTTTTACCTCTATTCTAGTTGGATATATCTCTGAGTGTGTTTGAGTGTTAGTCTTGTGTTCAGTCATTGCTTCCTAATGCTTTCACAGGCTTGATACCAATACACCTAGTATAGATAAAGTGCCATTCTTGCAGGTGACAAGAAGAGTTGTATCTGGAGTGTAGAGGTAGAAGGAGGTTACTAGACATTGTTCTTTTCCTATAGTGCCTATGGTAAGTCCTTTTTATATGTGTTTCCATTAAAGCCTCCCTATCAAGCTCCCTGCAGTCTAGTCCTTTCACCAGTTAAAGTGTATGTTTATGTTATTATGGTTCAAAGTGTGAGTGTGAGTAGATCAAACTTGTTTGGTGCATCACCCTTTTAGGTTAGGTTCTATTTTTTAGTAATCCTTCTCTCTTTTCACCCCCCCCATTATATATATATATATATATATATATATATATATATATATATATATATATATATATATATATATATATATATATATTAGTAACTTACTGGAATAACTCAGATGCATCAAAGGGAGCTAGCCCTTATCTAGAGACTCTCCTCTCAGTTTTGCCATACCCACAGGCAAGAGAGGATTTTACATTGTGATGTGTGGAAGATAGGAGATCATCCCCCTATCAAGGATGTAATCCACTACATCAATAGTTTTTGGCACACCCAGTGGGACCATGTTTTAACACTAAAAAAAGTTCCAAGATTGGTGCTGGTCATATTACAGTAGAACGAACCATTAATACAACATCTGACCTTTAATCAGGCAATTGTGGGACAAGTTTTGTCCAAAGAGTTGAAGGATTTTGGTGTGTCCTTCAACCAACCAGCCTTTGGAGTATTTTTCATCAACACCAATGGTGACTCCGAGTTGAATCAGTTGGTTAAGCAGTCCTGGTGCCATCAAGAAATCAAAATTTTTTTAAGTATAATCCCATTGCTCAGCATAATGGGTCTTTTATTCCTTCATATAACTTGAGCTTGATCAAAACTATATGAAGGAAAATAAGGTCCATGGTTCTAAGCAATGGGATTATACATACTAAAATACAATTTTAATTGAAGCACCTCTTCCTGTGCATGAGAGGACCCTTCCTAGTCTTCCTCAACTTCCTCAGGTCTCTCAACATGATGTCAAGATTCCAGGTTGGAAGAGGGAATATCATGAGCTAGCTTGAGACCTTGAAGAGGATAAAGTTGCTACCTATTCACAAGGGGAAAGTTCCAATCCCAAGGTCATGAGTTGGAAGCAAACAATGGAATCATGGGGTAGGAAGGAGGAGGAGAAAGGTTTTGCTCAAAACTTTGAAGAAGACAAAGCTACTCCTACTCATCATGATGATGTTTGTGACCTCCAAGAAAGACTCTTTCAAGAAAATCTAGCTAGGTGAATTGCAAAGTTGGAGTCTAGAACGAGATTCCTCAGCCAATGTGTGATGGATGGTTCAGACCAAATCGTAGATTCCATGTCTGAACACACCCCATCTACACACCTCCAAGAAAGCTATCAAGCCACATCTGATATAGATGAAGTTTTGGCCAAATGGAAAGAGGAGAATCATTTGATTTTAGCTTAGGGACTACCTCCTCTTCCACATGGGTTTAATCTTCAGCCTTCCACTTCATCCCTTCTCAGAGAGGAACCTATTTTGAAAGACTCAAGTGAAGAAGAAAGGATCCAATTTGTAGCTGATCAAGAAGCTCTCATGGATGTCAATGAGGAAGGAATACTCATGGATGCTCCTTTTGAAGACATCATCAACAATGGAGAAGACACAAGTTGTGCATACATGCAGATGTTCCAGCAATATGAAGAGGAACATAAGCATGGTGAGCTCTCTCCTCCCTTGTTTGATGAACTTCCTTATTGCCTTGATGAGGAGGATGACCATGCCATAGAGCCTGCATTGGAGGAGGATTAGGTGGATGTCTTTGAACAACTGGAGACTCTGGTCTTTGAGTAAGAAAAGGAGAGGCATGTCTATCTTGAGAACAACTTTGAAGAAGAGAGCCTTGAACAAGAAGGTGATGTTATGTAGGATGAGCAATTAGTCTGTGATTCCATTTTAGACATCACAATAGTCACCCTTCTTCAAGAAAGCCATGAAGGAGCAGAAGGTGAGTTTGATAGGGTTTTCAATAAAGAAGAAGGGAATGGGTCAAACCATAATGCATGTCAAGGGAGCTATGCATATCAAAGGGCTTATAGTGATGATCCAATAACCATTGATTTCTTGATGAAACATGCCAGCATGAAGAGCCAGCATTCAACAAGCTTCCAAGAACAAGAAGAGTACATATATGTTGGAAGCATGTTTGACTCTGATCCACTTAAATGTAAGCCAATCAAGGTGGTAGGAAAGAGGAGCAGATCACCAAGTCTCCATTCCATTCAACCACTTATCTAGCATCATAAGTTTCCTGGTTAGATGTACATAGTAGTTTGCTTTCAGTTTTCTTTCCCTGTTTTCCCTAAGTGTTGTTTGCACAAGTAGTGTTTTTAGCCTTGTGTGTTTTCCTTTATGTTTGGGGTAAAAAGCTTCATGATTGATTCTTGGATCTATCGGGGTTGTTGCTAAATTTTTTCAAGTTGTGTTTTGACTCCATGCCTAATGGACTTTAAGGCAACTGGCTTCTAAGCATAGCAGGCATGCTTCCCCTGGGAATCACCAAATTATTGACCATTTTGGTCTAGCATGCCAAAATCGGTCTCTTCTTCCCCTGATGTTCTGAGCCAGTTCATTTTTGGTTGCACAAGTCTTTTGGTAGAAGATGAACTAGTTCAAAGAATGCAAGGGGTTCTATAAAGCTTATTCAGACATTTTGTTCGAATAAATTCATAAGGAAAGAGAGCTAAAATGATTCAAAATAATTTTCCTTAAGGTTGGAAAAAGTGGTTCAAAATTTGGTTCAAAGGGATGGTTCAAAGAAATGGTTCAATCAGAAAGTTCAAAGGAGTCTTCCAAAAGTCCGAAGGATAGGTGCCCTTGCCGAGGGCACTTAGGTGACAAAAGGACCTTTGTGACTTTTCTGAAAGGCAATTTTGGAGACCAAACAACCCTTATGGAGGGAACTTGGTTGGCGACAGGACCACGATCACTTTTTTGAAGGGAATATTTTGAAGGACAAGGCTCCTTCAATAAAATCTAAAGGGCTTCAAAAAAGTTGAAGGGCAGGAAATGACTTTCTTCAAACTTTTGTCTTAAAGAATTCCTTCGGACAAAAAGTTTGAAGAAATTCATAGAAAGAGATATGGGAAAAAACCCAACGAAGGATTCTGAAGGTCAAAGGAAGTGATCAAGATAATTCTTGTGGACATTTTGTTTGCAAGAAAAATGGCCAAAAGGAAAAGCCTGATTGAAGGAGAAAACTGACCCAAAAGCAAGTAGGAAAAATGTGAAGGAACATTTCCTTCAGAAATTTTGTCTAAAGGATTTGAGAAGCAAGGCCACCGAAGGACCCTGAAGGGTAGGTGCCCTTGCGGGGGATTCTCGACTGTCAAAATAAGGACCTCCCCCAAGTCCAGAAAGGACACCTTCCCTTCAGAAGGATTCAAAGACTAAGCTTAGTCAAAGGAAATTTGAAGGAAATAAAGCTAAAGGAATTAACCAAGGGGAAATGGGCCCATGGACGTCAAAGTTGGGCATCATGGACTATCCGTTAGAATCTATATGTCTGATGACGTCTCTAAAGCCATCAAATTCAGGGTGATAGACTAGCCATTGGCTTTCAAATGGCAATGAGTGCACAGATGTCAACTTTGCAGAAATGAAATAACTGTTGGTTTTTTAATGAAAGGTGTGAACTTGAAGGAATTCAAAGGCTTAAAGCCAAAAGGAAGAACCATTGAGAGAAGAGCACAAGGAGCCAGCAAAGCTAGGAAGATAACCTCGAGAGCTCAAATTCCAAGAAAAGACAAAACTAGGAAGAAGCAAAGCTGGGAAAGGACAAAAGTCAAGAGTGAACTCAATGACCCGCCAAAAGGGGAGCCCAAAGAGCCAAGCGTAAAAATGGACAAAATAGCCTAGCTGGCAAAGGGTAGGTGAGTTATTCTTATAGTTGAAATAATATTTGCCAAGTGGTCATCAAGGAGTGCAAATAGTGAATGACGTGACTTGTTTTCTCCACTTTGCATTTATTAGCAGACAAACCATGTGAATATCTTGAAGGAGCAGTCTTGTTTGCAAAAAAAGAGGTGCAACCCATGCTTTCACATTAATGTTTGATCGCCAAATTCAAGACTGACAACCAACACAACATTCTCTTTTAATGTTTTCTCTTCTCGATGCTCTCAACACACATGGGTCACTTGTAAAAAAGGGCACCAAAGTCTTTTCCAAAAAGTGCCAAAGTATTTTTCTCTTTATCTATATATATTGTAATCTCTCATTTGAGAAGGGATCTCTCATGTTGTAAGGTGAAACCCTGTCATTTTTCACTTGAAATCAATAAAATATGCATTTTTACCTCTATTTTGGTTGGATATATCTCTGAGTGTTAGTCTTGTGTTCAGTCATTGCTTCCTAATGCTTTCACAGGCTTGATACCAATACACCTAGTATAGACAAAGTACCATTCTTGGAGGTGACAAGAAGAGTTATATATGGAGTGCAAAGGCAGAAGGATGTTACTAGACAGTGTGCTTTTCCTACAATGCCTATGGTAAGTCCTTTTTCTGTGTGTTTCTATTAAAGCCTCCTTGTCAAGCTTCCTACAGTCTAGTCCTTTCACCAATTAAAGTGTATGTTTGTGTTATTATGGTTCAAAGTGTGATTGTGAGTAGATCAAACTTGTTTGGTGCATCACCTTTTTAGGTTAGGTTCTATTTTTCAGTAATCCTTCTCTCTTTTCACCCCCCATTTTGTGTGTGTGTGTGTGTGTGTGTGTGTGTGTGTGTGTGTGTGTGTGTGTGTGTGTGTGTGTGTATTAGCAACTTACTAGGATAACTCAGATGCATCAAAGGGAGCTATCCCTTATCTAGAGACTCTCCTCTCAGTTTTGCCATACCCACAGGCAAGAGAGGAGTTTCCATTGTGATGTGTGGAAGACAGGAGATCATCCCCCTATCAAGGGTGCAATCCACTACGTCAACAATATGTTTAAGTTTTCATAAGTAATTTTGTTTAATAACATGAAAAAAGAACACTTGTGTATTATTATTATGAAGGTGGATAATAGTAACATTCATATAAGAGTTTAAAAAAATAATGTTTATTAAGTTGGCCAAAAAGTAACTTTATGTTATATTTTTTTAAAAAGGTAACTTATTATTAATTATTAAAAATGTTATTTTTGATAAAGCAACTCAAAATTAGAATTTTAGAGGGAAAGTTGCTTTTGCATGTTTTTGGAGGGAAAAGGGATGAAAAGGAAATGATAAAAGGGTTTTAGGCTCATTTGGAAAGTTGTTTTGTTTTGTCCATTCATCTTTCCACTTGTGAAGTTTGAGCTTTGTGTTTAACTTTTCCTATCTGAGGACAAAAACCTTTGGTTATTCAGAGATATTGGAGAATAAAAACCCTCTTAGCTTCTAAGGTTGGATTTGAGGATGAAAACCCTCTTGTCCATAAGAGGTGGTTTTATGCAGGAATCATTATTGTGCTTCAAATTAGGTCCAGAATCATATTTTTAATTTTTTTGAGGAAGTATTATTGTTGTTTTGGAGATCTTTTTGATGTTGCCATTGGCCATACAACCTGTCATATACCTGTTATACCTACTCCTAAGTTGTTGGCATCTTCCATATACCATTTTTTGCACCTAATGGGGTTGTTAGATAGTATTTCCTACTATTGATGCTATTGTACAGAAAGATAAAAAATTGTTGTACCTTGGTATTTATTGTTAAACTCAGTATTTATGATTTTCTATAGTTGGGGTTTGTTGTAATACCTTGTTGTACCTTTATTTGTTGTTATTGTAACATTGTATTCAACACTATTTCATGTATTTGTTGACTAAAATAAAAACTAGGATTTGGGTTTTCAGTGTTATGTGTTGCATGTGTTAGAGTAGCCCTAAATGTGAATTTCTAGAATTTAATTTTAAAAATTAGAATTCAAAATTTTTCTAGAAATGGACATTACATTTTAAGTACTTGAAAGAGTTTAGAAATATGATTGAAAACAAACAGGGAAACACATCAAGAGTCTTAGGTCAGTTCAGGAGGGGATACACTTCAAAATAATTATTGACATATTATAAATAAAATGGAATTTTGAAATAATACATGGTACCTTATAATCCTCAACAAAATGGAGTAGCTGAGAGGAAGAACATAACCATAGTTGAATGTGATAAAAGTATGCTCAAAGTATATACATCCAATTTCTAACACCATTGTGTTTGAAATTGTCAATCTTACTTGATATTTGTGAAAATGCAAAATTTAAATCAAAATCACTTAAAATGCACTAAATGGTTCGAGCTTGTCATTTACAAGTGTTGATTTAGACTAATGTATCTCTAAATGGGGCAATGCATTTTATGTGATTATTTACTTTTCTCAAGTCATTTTGAGTCAAAATGACAAAAATGCAATTTGACCCTCTAAACCATTAAATTCTTATAATTCAAAAGCACACAACACATGCATGTGTTATTTTATGTCAAAAATATCCTAAATGGGGTATTGGTATGTATGCAACTAATACCTTATTTTAATTATGCTCCAATCAAATTACAACCCAGTGATATGACATTCTGACCAATTTGATTAATAGTGTGTAACCAATTTCTAAAGAATTGCATAAAATTTAATTATTCTCACTTAGGCAAATTAATTCAAATAAAGATCTTAAGTGAAAAATCCATAGAAGTTCGGCGCCGGTCATGTTAAAAAGTTTACCCGGCTTTCAATAAAGTGAAAAAAATCCATAGAAGTTATTGAATATCTTTTAATTGATAATTGATATTTAATATCTGTATCATCAGATGACATCATTTATGGGGTGGCATCTATAAGCCATAAATGCAACAAATATTAGGTTTAAGGCCTCCCATGCCTCTTTCTTCCAAACATTTATGAGGGTATTTATGGATTAAGTCTCCAAAATTGAATTAATTTATGGCCACACATATTGATCTCAAGATGGATGGTCATGGTTGATTCTGATCAAATTCAAAAATCTATAAATAGTAGGGCCAAGACTCACACTTTTAAGCTTCATTTATGTAAACTTATTATGAAAAATTCTCTCCACAACCTTTCTGTGTGTAGTGTTATAATACTCAATTTGTAATAGGATATCTTTAAGATAGGCATAACATTGATTCAAATATCATGAGCCTAGTTTTATTAGTGCATAAGAGATGATGGAAGATCTTTGCCATTCAACATTGATAAACACTTGAGTACCAAATCAAAGGGAAAATCATGTTTTGAGCCACATTTAGATGGTGGAATGCTCTTGGGAAGGTATTGTGTATGTGATTTCTTTTAATGACTCTTAATTATCATTTGCAAAACCCCATCAAAGGAATTGGCTTAGTTAGTTATGTTCTTATGTATTTCCTTGAGTTTTCTTGACTAATGCTTGATTAAACTCACTTTGGATTCTATCTCTACATCTTGGCATGCCCGGTGGGACCACACATCTCATACAAGGAAGGAAAATAACTTGGCATCTTTGGATTTGCTAAATAGTCCTTAAAATCCATAAAAATCAAGTTTTAACATCATTTTTCCCATGTTTTTTGAGCTTTTGTTGACACACAATTTACATAGTGATCGATATCGATTCTATGTAACCAACATCGGTTCTTGTGTAGGGAAAAACATGGTGTAAAAATTAGGTTTTTGAGCTTTATTGAAAGTTGTAAGTTGTTTTTTTTGGTTTTTTAATTCTCTATCTGAACATTTTATTGCATGATCCAGAAGTTTTTTATAGAGATTTTATACTACTTAGGCTAATAAAAGTTTTTTGACAAAACATTTTTTGCGTAAGGGTTCACAGGTAACTGACATCAATTTTTATTAACCAGCATTGGTTCTTTTATGATCATCATTGGTCTTGTTGTAATTGGCATCAATCATTGTTCACCTACATCAGTCTCTGTGTAAAAAAAAAGACAAAACACAAAAGCAAGTTATCAAATCTTACTTGTTTCTTTGAAAATTGTGCTTTAAAGCAAAATGAAACCTTCTAAAAATTGCAAGTCACATGTGAAAAAGTGCCAAATTTGAACATGCTCAAGTCTTGAATATTTCCATTTGGTGCTTAAAATGAATTTAGATGGTTTATACTTAGATTATTTTGTGAAAGTTTTTCAAAGTTTGCAATTAAAGCCAAGGGGCCAAGAAAACTTCACAAACATCTCAATTTGGTGCATAAAATAAACATTCACTTAAATTGTAAACTCTTTGAAGTGTTTTTTTTATGCTAGATCATTTTATCCTTGTTTGTTTTCATAAATTAAGGATGCATGTGTGCTCTCTCCCATCCACTTTAGGGAACTCGAGTGACCAAAAGTGCTTCTTCCTTGCAATTGTGCCTTTTCCAAGGCATGAAAAGAATGTTGTCAAGGCTCTCCCCAAAACCTGTATGGTTTGGGTGATCTAAAGAAAACCTTTAAAGTCTTTTCACTTGGTTATTTATTTTATGCAATTTGGCTTGTGATCGGGAGTTCCTAGCCTCCTCATGAGTTCTTTAAGGAAACTTTGACCTGGGGTTTCATCTTCTAGCATTGTTTCAATCATGATCTATGATAGTCTATATAAATCAAGACACGTATACTATGATTTCTATGGGTTTGAATGGTTAACCTCTCTAATCATAAAAAAAACCTGAGTTAGATCTGGTTAACTAGGGGATTCCATGAAGAAGTACATGGATGGAATCTTTATGCAAAAGAATAGACCCTTGCATAGTAAGTTAATTGGTATAAACTCAATTGATGTGAGGCATCCCTAGTGTTAATCACACTTGGGACCATCTAGATGATCAAAAATTTAGTTTTAGAACAAGCCCACTAGTCATGGACATATAGTTGATGTAGGGTGAGTAGCCCAAAGTTCCATGTTGCCATAAAATATCTTGGGAGAAGGGGGATGTAAAAACCCTACTACTTCATGTGCTTTTATTTTTGGATTAACACTTAAAATCCTCCCAAGAGCATGTATATAGATGAAATTCAATGATACAAAGCAACCTTATCAATTCAGGGCTTTAAACATTATACATTGTTGTATTTTTCTTTTTCTTTACTTACTTGGTCTTGATTGAGTCTAAAACTTGTTTGTAAACTAAAGTGCATCAATTAAACACATTTTTTGTCCATCATTTTATTTGAACAAGGAGGCATTATGCTGACCAAATCAAAATCATATTTTGCCTTGTTTAAATCCTCATTTGAAACATTGTGTTTGTCGTATCTAAATAGAATTTTTATGTTACCCATTTGAGTCTAAACCATTTTGAAAAAATATCTAAAATTTTTTCACTTTTTAATTCAAATTTGAAATCTACCTTTCGAAGTTCTAGGCCAACATGTTAATTGGTTTACCATTTTCACTTGGTTTGAGTTAACTTGGGTTTGATTTCCCATTTGGATTGAAGGTCATTTTATAGACTCATCATCATCATTTTATCATTGTGAGCTTAGGTTATCTTGCGTATATCTTATGCTCTAAGTTATAGAACACATTTTATACTTCCTATTACCATGTGGCAGCATTGTGATATCCATTTGGTTTTATTTTTATACTTAAGAATTCTTGCATGTTTTCACATCTTGAGTTTCTTAGTTTGCATTATTACCTTCCTCATCAAAATGAATTTCTTCTAATTTTCTAGTAGAAACTCATCAAATTTGAATTATATTTTACGGTTTGATGTATCTTTAAATCTACATTTAGTGTACTAGTTTACACTATAGGTTTTAGAGTTATCATATGCTCTTTTGATTTAATGATTTTAACCCACTAAAGTTGAGTAATTTTGTGAACCATTTTTTTAAATTTGTGTGGTACTATGCCACTTCTCTTTATTATATTCTTTTTTTCCTTGTCATTTGTTTGAAGAAAATCAAAACACACCTTGTTAAATGTTTGAAAAACATTTTTCAAATCTTAGCAAACATAGAAAACAAACTTCTAGACATGATGCAAAGGTACACTTGTAATGGGGTCTCTTATGGCCCTAGCTATGAGGAGAAGCACTTTTATGATGGGCAAGACAATTTCATGGTATTTGAGGACATTACCATGATTGTAGGATTTGAGGAAGACTATTTTGAACATTAACCCCTAGAAGACAAAAATGAAACACTCTTAAGGTTGATTGAATCAGGTGCTAGGTTTCTATTAGACTTTCCTATGGAACAATTGCATACCTTGGTTAGGGTAGAAAAATAACAACTAGAACAACCCCTCACACATATTATAAAATCAAACATGGAATCTTCTAGAAAAGGAAAGGAAGTGCTCATAGAGTAAACCCCTAATGATACATATCTTATCACCAAAATAAAAAAGATAAGTAAATGATTTGCAGACCAACTTATCATAGATTTGACAAACTCTTTAGTTGTCACTTCCATACACAACGATGCTTCCAAGGAGCAAGGGAATGTAGTTGAACCAATGCAACATACTTTAGTGAAGAACATACCTACGATGGATCAAGATATCTTAATTGAAAAATTTAAGTCTAAAAAGGTGTCACAACATGCTTTTCTAGACACATAACATAATTTTTTAATCATCAAGAGCCTCATGTCCCTTCACATAATCAAGTACCAAAACATTCAGTGCATATTGAGGAGATTATTCAAAATAATTTGGCTAGTTCTTCTCAAATAATGCGTACTTTGGTAAATATACCATGGACTCCCCAAAATCAACATAACACTTACAATTATATACAACTGACTTCAGGGAATGCTTATCAACCCATAAATCAATGACTCCCTTACTCGACTCAAGGAGTGAACCAAAACAAATTTATAAATCATAGAGTGTATATCCCTAACAAATCCATGCAATAGGGGCACATACCACCCCAATATAATTATATTCCACCCACCAATGTACCAAAAATGTAAGAGTGGAATTCATTGAAAGCAATTGTGTCATGATTGGAGATAGAAAATAGAATCAAGAAGTACAAATTTGACGAGATATGTCCATATCTATTTAATTTGAGTATTCTCCAAATTGCCTTTCCACCTCATTTTGAGGCACCCAAATTTGAAAAATAAAAAGGAAAGGGTGACCCTCGTGAACACATTCAAGCATTTTTTGTATTATGCCAAGAGGTAGCTTATAGTAGCATTTATTTGCTTCATTTGTTTCCAAAAAGTTTAGTAGGACAAGCTTTAGACTGGCTTCTTAAGTTACCCAAGGGATAAGTTGTAGATTGAAATGACCTATCTAAAAAAAAATCAATTGCTTCTCTTATAATATTGAACATGAATTGACCGTTTTTGACTTATACAAAGCCAAATAGTGAGATGGAGAAAGTTCCATAGCATATCTACAATGGTAGAGAGCATTAGTTAGATGATTTAAACATAATTTTCTAGACAAATAGTTGGTTGACATTTTTGCATAGAACCTACACTTTGAGGTGGCACACAATCTATGGCTTGCTTATGCAAAAACATTTGAAGAAATTATAGACAAGGGTGTGCAAAATGAGAAGGTGCTTATCACTAAGGACCTTGTCAAGATTTATTCATAGGGTCAAACTTCAAATCAGACCTAATCTCCTAGTCAAACTGTTATGAGAGAGAAACCTAAGGGGTTCAATAAGAAACATAACATGGTCAGAAATAGAGTAACTAAAGCAAAACATGTACAAATAGTGTAGGCCCCATCAGCTCCAAATGTGCAATTAGCTCCACCTAATACTTTGCAAAGAGTCCCTCCATGAAGGGTATTCAATAACAACTTCAGAGTTTTTAGAAAACTAGGAGAGTTTGTTGAGGTTTTATTCCTAAAGCTCATAGAAACTAATTTGATTGTATGGCCTATACCAAGGCCATTTTCTGAAGATCAACCCAAGTTTGACTAGTATTAGGGAAATGAATTTTGCAACTTCTATTGTGTTGTTGGTCACAATGCTTATCATTGTGTTCAATTGCCACATCTCATTGAATATTTGATTGAAAGTGGTGAAGTTGAGATCAAACTTACTCCATTGGACACTAATCAAGATATGGGAATCTACAAATATCCATTCTGTTGACACAATCAACAACCATCAAGGAACAATAAGAACTAAAGATAGAATTAGTGATAGAATCAGACTCAAGGTCAAAATCATAATCAACATGATCATAATCAAGATCATAATACCCATACTAATAACCTAGGTTACAAAAACATGCCTTATGATTATAATAATACCATGGGATGCATTTATGAATGCCACATTGCCACTGTTACTATTAAATCTCATGAACCATCCTATGCTTCTTGAAGTATTAGACCCATTGTTATAGAGTCAACACCCTCTCCCTCAAGTAACATTGTGTTGAGTTCAAGAAATTCTATTGTGCCTCAATTTGTGTGGGTTACTATTTCTAGACCCTATCCTTCCTCTAATTATAATAGCTCCTCATCAACTCAAAATTGCTGCAATGTAACTAGATGCCCACGAGTCACCCTCCAAGGCCTGTTGCCTACATATTCTAATTATAATGGATCCTTGGCACCTATAGATTGTGAAATCATAAATAGATGCTTGAGAGTTACCCTTCAGGGCCTTTTTCACTCTTCTATCATTAAACCTAATGTGAACATTGTGCCAGTTAAGGCTAAATCATCTCATCTTAATATTGAAAATCCTTATAGTCTATCAGATCAACTAAGTAAAGCCCTTGTACAAATTTCTCTTTTAGATAATTTGTGTATGTCTGAACTCCATAGAACTATTTTAAATGACCTTTTGCAACAATCTATTATTCCCCTAGACATTAATCCTAAATAGTTCCAAACACTTATATGGCATTTGTCTTCATTTTGACAAGTCACATTTGATCAAAAGGACATGTCTACTCTCAGTCCTATCCATAATAACCCCTTATATATTGAATTTATCATTGAAAACCATAAGATCAAGTAGGTTCTTATAGATAATGGTTCAGGCCTGAACATAGTGTCCCTTAAATTAGGATAGAGATTGCGTTACACTATGAAGGACATTCAACTAGAGATGATCACCATAAAGGCTTTTGATAATGTTGAAAGGGAATCTGTTATTACTATTTATTTGCCAATCATTGTTGGGTCTATGTCCCATCACACTTTGTTACATATTGTGGATATTGAATTTCCTTATAACATACTTTTTGGTCATCTTTAGATCCATGAAGTAAAGGCCATTATATCCACCTTGCATCAATGCCTTAAGTTTCCCCATGATGGGATCGAGGCCACCATTTCTACCAATCTACAACCTTATTAGTATTACAAACATCTAGAGGCTGAGTTTCATAATTATAACTATTGTCCTAGTTTTGAATTCATTGCAAAGAAAAACACAGAAATAGTTTTTCATCCACAAAAATCCAATTATATCAACCCTATTAACCTTGTTTCCACTTTGGTTGATCTATTTCCTACAATTCTTGTAAAGCAAGTTGTTATAGAAGACGTGGGTATTTTCATGTACCATCTTAAGGATGCCTTCCATATTTATAAGTTGTCAAAGTCTCCCAGCTTATTTGGTAAACCCAAACCTTCTAGAATCCCTAACTAACCCAACATGATTTGGCAACAGAAGAAAGAAACGTAAAAACTACCGATGGTATTTGTACCTACTACTTTACTAAAATAGGATCGAGAGGCTTTCACTGAAGGAGATTGGTTATATTTTGATGGTATTGTTGATTACTTTTAGAATCCAAAATATCCCATCCCTAATCATATCATGAATAATTTCGATTATACAGTAAAAGGCCTTGGCCCATGAATGCAAGGAATCTTGGAGCCTTTATTAGATGGTAAACCTAACTTAAATCAAGGTCTCAAATTTATACCGCTTGGTAGGTTTACCTTTTTATCACTTACCTCCTCTCCATGGTGGCATCATTGATGTAGTGAGGTTTTTGGCTTACCAACAAAGATCGCATGGTAGAACAACAAGCAGAGCAAAATGAGATTGCATGATGGTACAAAATAATAAATAAAAAATGTGAATGAGACATTTAGGGGGATAGGGTGGGTTTTTTTTTAAACTAAGCATTAAAATATAACATGTACATGTTTCTAGTGCTAATAATATGTATGCATTCCTAACACTAAAAATACCTATGCATTATAATGTGTACAGGTTATAACATGTACACATTAGGGCTCTGTATCCTGAGCCTAAAATTTAAATAATACATACATGTTATGTTTATAATGCATAGGTGTTGCAGTAAATGTCCAAATAATTATCCCTTAACTCCATGCACATACCCATATAGGTGAGAATGGTGAAAAATTAGTACGTCTATGTGAAAATAGTGGTATAGAAAACTACATGGAAGTGAGCAGAGGAGAGGAAATTAGATATGGTGGTGGTGAAACCATGTTTGGTTTTGAGTCATTTTTTGCACTCCTTCATCAATGCCAACACTGCTTTTATCAAGAAATACTTGATTAGTACATTTTTCTTACAACTGTTTATTTATTTTTAAATTAATATTTGGTTTTTCCAGTGTTATAAGTGATATTCAACTATAGGTTATACTAAAACATATGTAAACTTAACGCAAGCTACAGAGATGTCGTGGCATCTCACATATTAATATAAAAAACACTTTCTACTTGTGGACGATATCTATGTCTAGAAAATAATGGTTTTCAAGCTCGAAGGTCTAATATATTTGATGATTGGTTCACTATCAAGTTGTTAATTATCCATCAACGAAATCTTAAAATGTTGATACAAATATTTGGAGGCTTCATACAAATAAATGTGATAATATTTTTATGGAAATAAATGTGATTTATAGATATGCATAGATGTTTCTTATATGTAACTTTTTCTCTATTTATAACCATTACAATCATGTTTCAAATTTCTCATTTCTCATAGCATAACTTGAATTTAGCTTCTAGTTATAATTAAACCAACATAAATGCCATTGTTGCACTAATAGTAGGGGCCTCTATGTATATTATTATTTCTTAACACTTCACACAAAAGAGCCCAGACAGGGTTTGCAATCATTGGGTTCACGTTAGGTACAACTATCAATTTACACTCTTTCACTTATTAAAAATAGAAAACTACATCTCTTCTAGCATAACTTGTACCTTTGGGGAAACTACTAGTTATAGAATATTATATGTTTTGTATTTATGAAGCTACATTAACTTGATAATATTAATAGATTATGTGTTTATATTAACTTGCATTTATGTGATCACCCTTCATTATGTGCACTACTACTTATGCACTGATCTATGCCATTTTCAAAGCCACTATGTTTAAGGATAGTCATGGTAGATGTTAAAACACACATATCAATAGGTGGCCTCTGAAATATCCATGAAGAAATGCTTAGACTTGTGTTCCACCAAGAGACAAATGGTAGCTTTGATTTTTTTTCTACATGGATTTTTATGCTTAGACTTGTATTTCACATTCGACCTCCATTGCAGATTGCTTAATTTATCATGGTATGGGCCTTTTGTTGATGATATCTCGTGAAAAACTCATCTTAAAATATTTTACCACTTGCATGTTTTGTATGGCCTTTCCCTTCCCCACTACTTTTCCATTTTTGAAGTTTATTTTCCACTGTCACCTTCATTAAAAATATAAGAGTATTATTGTTTAACCCCTAATGCACAAAAGGTGAGATAGGGTCAATAGTCATGGGATTTGTGTGAGGTTCCACTACCGATTCTACCGATTTACACTCGTTCACTTTACAAAACCCCATTTTACCAAAACATAAAAATACATTTCTTTTGGAATACCTTGCATCTTTGTGGCAACTATTAGATTATTCTTTGGTAGAAATGTAATCTTGATGTTTTTTCTCCTTAGAATTTTGGAGATCTTGATGGAGATTCCTTCAATGTATGGATGAAATGCTACATGAGCTTTTGTTGGGGTATCCACCCCTTTTCTACCTCATTGCCAATCTCTTTCTCATTTGAAGGCCCATGAAATTTCTTTAGCTTTGTAGACATTTATTTTAATAACCAAGGTCAAGTGTCTAATCTCTTGCTCCAATTGTTCCTCAGCAATTTTTTTGAAAACCATCATGGCAAGGGTTTTGAGAGCACATACCATTTGTGCAAGTTGATGATGTGAAGAGGCATACAAATATAATTTTGTGTGGGTAACTTCCTTGTCAAGACTTCACATAAGGGATCCACCTTAATTTCACATGAAGAGAACATCTAAAAAAGGTAAGTTTTTACCATTTGAATGTCCTTAGTTAGCTTTATACTCCCAACCAAGTTGTTGATGTATGAATGGAACTCTTCAAGCTTTTAGCTACCATGTTTCAAATAAACATTTGTGTCATCAACATATTGTTTCCACCATTTTGGCTTGAGAGGAAAGGATTTTAGATCCCTTTCCTCAAACTTATCATAGATAAAGAGGTTCATAACCACTAGTGAAAGTGCATAACCCATTGCCATCCCTCTTGTTTGTTTGTAGATGACCCCTTGAAAGAGAAGAAAGTGGATCTCAAACACCATACAACTAAACTTATTGTTTCATCATCAAATCAAGCTTTGACCAGCTCAATAGCCTCTAAGATTAGTACCCTGGTGAACAAGGATACCACAACAAAGCTAACCAAAATTTTATGAACCTCAACTTTCTTATCTTTAACAAACTCCATAAAATTTCATTGAATCCTTTGATGAAAGAGGAAGTGTTTGTCACAAAATGTTGCAAGTTGTTTTCCAAAAATGATGCCATCTATATGTGGATGAATCTAAGGTGTCAACAATTGGTCTTAAGGGGACCCCTTCCTTGTGAATTTTAGAAGCCTTATAAATTTTAGGTGCGATTTTTTGATTGGGAATCAACTTCTTGTTCACACTCTTACTTGATGAAGAAGATTTTTTCAACTTGAAAACCTTCTACATAATCAATAAAACTAAATTATAATTAAACTTTTTGTAACTCCCACTCTTATGAAAGTCTCCAATCAATTTACGATCATAATCCTCACAATTTTATTACATTTTCCTTGTCCACCTTGATCACAATAATTAAGATATTGTTATTGTTTGATCTCTTATAAAGCCCTCCATTCCTCACTAATGATATTGTGAAGAGGTTCAACATACCTATAGATTACTCTACAATCCTATCTCACCTCCTCGACAACCACATGTGGGAGATTCCTCGAGACATTATCAATTTCCACCATAAAATCTTCATTGCCAATATACCCCAACCCTCTCTTCAAAACGTTAAAGGTCGACCGATTTACTACCATATTGGAAAACTAGTTTGTTCTCCTCATTATTTTTCAACCGCCAGCACTTATAGGAATCAATATCTAAAATGCTCCTTACTGCCAAAGTGTTCATAGAGATTGATTGAGATACCTAAATCAGAACTGTTTTCGGGTCAATGAATTTGTAAAAGTAAATCTTCATTAAAATATTAAATCGAAATATTTGGTAAGGCATTTACAATTTATTGACTGTAATTGTATTTAAAATCATAAATAAGTTACACACAACAAAAACTCATTAAATTTCTTTCAATTTTAACTTGTAAACCCCTGCCCTTGCATGCGAGACCCAATCAAGATCACTCTATAAGTTACTCCGCAAAGTATAACACAACTCCAGCTTAAGTTTATCCATCTCCGCTCTACCAATGACGAACCGCAGAAGAGGCAAGCTCGTCCTGATCTGAAAAATATTGTTACACCTTGTGGCTTAGAATCATAGACCCTGGTCCATGTAAGGGACAACTGCAATTTTTTTTGGTTTGGGTCGTCAAGATGGTTCTATGTAACAGTGAATTTCAACAGATTATATATATATGAACAACTATTACTTAAGATTTTTAGAGATGAGAAGACTCGAGTAGAATTTTACTGCTAGCTGAATTGGCGGCTTTCCATCTCTGAATCGTCGATATCGTCTCATCCATCAAATATGTATACAAAATGTTTGGTCCCGCTAGGCAGCACATAAAGTAGCATTTTGAATAATTCTTTTTGAGTTCTTCTAACTTCTACCAACAACGTTCTTTTTTGAATATATTATAGCAGTAAGACTTTTTTCTTTGTGTTTTGCAAGGATAATAAATTTGATTGATTTTTCCCTGTTTTTGAAGCATATCATAATCCTGCCACCTTTATACTACATGGGTATACCTGTTTTTTTAGGCATATCAGAATCCTGCCACCTTTACACCACATGGGTATAACTGTATTGGTTTGGTGTAATAGAATTTTCTGGAGGGCTGTCAATAAGGACTGATTTGAAAGGCATTGACTATCATCCGTAACAGCTCAACAACTAATCTTTAATTGGAAGCTTTCGATATCCAAGCATAGGAGGCATAGGATAGCATCTTCATCATAACCAGCCATTGCTTTCGGACCACATTCATGTCTATTTACTTTTGACAATTGGGATTTTTAATGATGAGTTTGTTAGAAAAGGATGCTTCGAGGAGTAGTGAGTGGCTCCAATATGTTTTATTATTAGGGTTTGAGATTTATTAACACGGATTCCTAAATAGGTGCAGAGACTTATTAATGGTTCTTAAGAATTTATTATTTGTTAAATTATATTATTTTAAAATATTTATAAAAAAATATATTGAAGAATTTAAAAGAGTATTTAATATTGATTGTCACAACATTGTATTCAACATTTTAGAAGAATCAAGTATTTAAAGAATATTCATGGTAACATTGAATATAATAATATAAATAAATATTTTATTATATTAGAATTTTTGGTCGAATTATCATTATGTTTACTTGGTGTAATGTCTTCAATATTATGTACTTTTGAGTGACTTGATAAGTAGACAATATTAAAAAAATTATTCATCGTGAGCACAGGTCTAAAAATAGATTTTTTTCCCTTATTCTTTTTAGAATCAGTTATCCTATTAGTTTTTTAAGAAGAAATGCTATTTCCCAATGATCGGTGCAAAATTTCATAATTTTGTGTAGGGTATTTGGAGCCCTAGACATGAACAACGTAGTAGTCGAAAAATATTTTCCTACCTATCCCAAAACCATGGAGTCTATAATTTGACGGCAAAAAATGTGGAGTGTACAATTCTAAGGAATTTCTATTGTCACATGCAAAAAATTTCACGGTTCTCATTTTTTTTCAAAAAAAATCTAATTTGATGTTAAATTGCAACAACTATTTCCATATTTTTCACAAATCAATATGCTTTTCTTGTCTCCTATCTATTTATTGATTTATGTGCAACTTTTGCATGTATCTATGCAATCCTCACTTGGACTATGGATCTCCTATGCACATGGCATCTTGTGGCTCACATGCAAGCTTTTGGTACCTTCTTGAGTTATCACAATGTGTTTTTCATTTTCGCACATTAGTCTACTTCTATGCATGCCATCCTAAACTTTGCATGCATCACTTTCCTTATTTTATATTACCTTCATGAGATAACATAGTACCAAGTTACATACCATGTAGGTATCTATGATTCCATGCAACAAATCACATGCTCGACATCCATTGTTTAGGTTCATCTTTCCACACAACATGCCAAATGACATCCTCTAAATCTACAACACATTATGGAGTCTATCAGTGAAACTGTATAACTAGAATTCTAAACTCATACATGTTGGAAGTTTAACTGTTACTAAACCAAAATATGAGTCACCCCTTTAGTATTTGTTATCATCTCTTGTCACTTCTTTTAATAATTTATATATTATAAATGTTCAACCCATAAGGGCTTAGAGATGAAAGATATCACACACAAAGTAAATATGATTTTATTAATGTGTTTTGTGTATCTAACATTCAATTACATCTAATATCTACATTTATTCATTCATTACAAATAAATCAACGAGATTGAATTCACCTTTGACCACAAGAACTAATGTTCCTAATCTTGTTGAATATTGTACACATCTTTACTTTTCCCTATTTTACATATTAAATATAAGTTACATATTATGCATTTATGACTTTAACATTTGTTCACTACAACATCCTAGGCCCCATCATGTAGATCCTTGGTACAAAGTAAGAACTCTCACATGAATGTAAAAATTGGAGTGAAATATGAGAAAAAATACTACTATTTAGTTCTATTATAGAGTATCCAGAGGAATGTCTTAGCCAGAGTGAGATGGTTGATTCTTATAGAAACATTTAGACATCCCAGGGTGTTCAAAAACTCATTCTAGATGTCTTTGAGGAATAATTCAACAAAATATTTGGTTGGTTCTATGAACTCATGATGTAGCATGGTCCACAATTCAAGCATTCTTATACGTGGCTTGCACATCTGTCATTTTAGTATATAACCCCCTTCCAAGTGAAATTGAATCTTGACATACCAATGTTTGAAGGATAAGTCAACAATGCAACATTAGATGCATTACTTCAACAAATTGAGGTATACTTCTCAATCAATCTTTTCATTGATGAAAATAAGATCACCTTCATTATGTTGAAAATTTCAAGTTTATAATCCCACTCATGAAAAAACTTCAATCCACATCACAAATAAGACTATGATCCCATTGAGTATTACATAAAAATTATCAATGCCTTGAAGGATGAATATTTACCCCTCAATAACTATGATGATGAATACATCAAGTTCTTAAATTTTTTACAGTGTAAGGAAAAAATAGTTGAATAATACATCAATGAGTTTCATGACTACATTTTATATCTAAATGAGAACTTAATTGTGCAATATTGGGTGTTTAATTTTATCCATAGAATTTCTCCAGATATTCATGTAAGGGTTTATTTCTTAAATTTTGATAATTTATGGCAAGAATAGCACATCATGTAAAAATAATGAAAAAAACATAATTTCATGAACATATAATAGATTTATTTATACATTAGAGCATACCAAATATGACCGCTAAAATAAAGGATCAATATTATCCAAAAGACTGCTTCGTTCTAGATACCTATGAGAATTTAAACACATTCTAATAATAAAAAATTCTATTATATGTGAATGTTGTTGTTTATTTATCAACATCACTTAAAATTATTAACTAGTAATGAATTAATAAATAGCTAATAATCTAATTATTTACTCCAATATTCCCCACCTTGATTTATCATAGTATTAAGAGTACAAAAGAGATAATATTAGGATGCCTGAAACTTATCACATGTAATTGACTTGGTGAAGATCTTTGCACACTGATCTTGAGTGGGATAATACTAGAGTTAAATGGTGTGTTGTTTAGCATACTCACATATGAAATGTACTTAAGCTTTTCTATGATTCATGCACTCATGAAACACTAGAATGTGAACTATTTTCCAAAACACCCTAATTATCATAGTACAAAACCATAAGTTGAGTAAGATGTGCTTCTAGTCCTACAATTATGAGACATATCCATATCACTTCACAGGTAGCTCTTGGTGCTACAAGATATTCTACCTCAATGGAAAATGAAGAAAAAAACTATTTCTTCTTGCTCCTCCATGAGATAGGACAAGATCCCAAAAATGCCACAAATTTAAATGTGGATTACCTATCATTAATAGAACATGCATGTTCTATGTCCATCTCATATGTCAATTAAAACTTATAATTATTCTTGTATTATAGGCCAAATTTCATTGTACCTTGAATTTATCTCAATATCAACTTTGATGTTTTCTAGTAACTCATCTTTGACTCTTGCATGAACTATGAGAGATATCTAATAGCATAGCTAATACCTAGTGTAGTGTATGTCAAATAAATGAGATTCTCATACATACATTGAAAGAGATTGGCATATATTAGTGGTTATGGATCTAAATAAGATAACTAAAGTCTTGTCTCCATAGGTGTTGCAATATGTTTATAGTCTATCATTGAGAATATCCCAAACATGGTCTTGAAAAACTTCATTTGAGACATGATTATGTGGTGCCCCTTTTCCACATTTCTAAACCAAGATAGTAGTGCAATATCTAGATATTTATCATGTTGAATGATCACTTAAGATCATTCTTTGTTACATCAATCATTTTCAGTGAGCTACCAATGATGACTATATATCATAGATATACACAATTACAATTACAAGTCCTGCCTTACTCCTCAAGGTAGAGGTTTAGATAATATGGAATCCTTTGGAATCCATGTTAAATGAGATTATTGTCAATATTTATATACTAGGCTAAATTTCATCCTAATTTAGACCATATGAAATATTGATGAGTCTACATACCTTTTGTTCTTGACCAAGGTAGAAAAAACCCTTTGGTTGGGTCATGTAGACTTCCTCTTGTAGATATCCATTCAGGAAGGCAATTTTTACATCCATTTGATGGGATTTACATCCAAACCATGTAGCCACAATGAAGACCATTTTAATAGTCTTTATTATGGCTATGAAGGTAAATGTATCCTTATATTCAATGCTTTATTTTGGTGTGTATCCCTTTGATACAATTTTTTACTTGTACTTGTTTATACTACCATATGTTTTATATTTGGTCTTAAGAATCCACTTGAAACCGATAGCGATATAATTTGGTTGAAGATCAACAAGTTTTCATGTTTTGTTCTTCATTAATGACTGATATTATGCATCCATGGCCTTTTTCCAAAGCTTTGATTATTAGACTTCACAAACCATAAAGGGCTCAATTGATTCTAAAATTGTGCTCATAAGGGCCAAATTTACATCTTTTTTAACAATTCAATGAGTCCACAGTCATGTAGTAGAAGTGTTTGGGACTCCATCTAATTTTGTATCCCATATAGTACTTGTATACCACTTTAAAATACATTAAATAATATTAGTGGGAGGTGCAGGACTTGGCCAACCATCATCATTGTCATCATTCTCACTACCACTATCAAGACTAATATTTTTTTTAGGTCTAATTTACAAACCATTATTACAATAAAATTCATTGATGCATTCCTTAAATAATATCTCAATTTATTATACACAAATAGATCATACAATGATAAATCTGATATCTCTTAAGAGCTTATGAAATACAATAAATGTGTCTTGCATATATAGGCAAGGAAGATCAGTCATAACTAAGGTAAAAAACCTATTCTAATAATGCCCTCACCCCCGTCCCCCCTTCTCCCTGCCCCCCTCACCCACTTCCCCCTGAAGTGAAGCTAGTGGCCAAAATTAAAGAGGCATATCCATAGTATGAGTCCTAGAAATAAGGCCTAATTAGGTACTCATATAAAATATATTAATGAATAAATTTATCATAAAGTGGAGAAAGGACATAGGCAATTTTAAAAAATAGTAACACATTTAGTAAAACTATGATAAATTTTAAAATTCTTAATGAAATTAATAATTTTAAATTTTTATAAAAATTAGAAAATAACGCACACAAAACCTATAAAATGTTTTAAATGATCATTTACCATTTTATCACAATGTGAAAACTAACATATTTTTTATACCAAATAAATGGAATTATAAAAAACACGTAGATATTGCCCTTGATATCCAACTAGAATGTACTTTGAGTTGATTATATATTTTTATAATAATATGTATGCATTGATGAGCTTTGATTTACTCCTATAATCTCTAGAATTTAACTGCAATAAAAAAAGTAGAGAAAATCTCCCTAAAAACTAGAATTTATTAAACACCTTTTTGATTCTCAAGACCATTCAAAGAGGATGTAAGAGAAGAACATACTTATTAAGACAAAAGAATACCATATTTGTAATTATATATCTCTTCATAGGTTGACCAAAGACTCTTCACATAATACGTCAGATAATGGCTACTTGAAAGATGCTCTGATACCATGAAAGCGTTTAGAAAACTATCACTCAAGGTTAAATCTACAAACCATTACTATAGTAAAAGTCATTGATGCATTACTCAAACAACATCTTAGTCTGTTATACACAAATAGATCATACAATGATAAATACTCTATCTCTCAAGATCTTATGAAATACAATGAATGTGTCTTACATATATAGACAAGGAAGATCAATCTTAACTAAGAGATCAAGATAAAAGATCAAACCTAGGACCAAAAGATAACTATCCCTAAAAGATAGAAATAACCAAAAAAATTACCCATAATATCTAATAGATAAATATATAATATCTTATAATATATCTAAAATAAGATAAATGAAATGTCTGAACATAAGTGGGTGGTAATAACTAAATAAAAGGAAAAATAAAGCACCTAGGTGAACATGAGCTAAGATAAATAACCTACTCTAACAGGTTTCACAAACCCTTGAGGGATCAATTGATTCTTAAACTGTGATTATAAGAGCCAAATTTATCTTATTGAAAGCCATGTTATGAGCCCACAATAATGTAGTATAAGTTTTTGGGACTCCATCTAATTTTTCATCTCATGTAGTAATTGGATACCACTTTTGATTACATTGAATATTATTAGTGGGTGATGTAGGTTTTGGCTGACCATCATCATTATCCTCTTTCTCACTACCATTATCAACATTATAAATGTTTACATGTCTAATATGGATGTATCAAGTGAATTTTTTGAGGGTGGATTAGATTCACCCTTCTCAACAAATACAACATTCATGTTGATGTATATCTTCCTAGTTTTTTAGATCCATGATTCAATAGGCCCTCAATTCTTCACTATAGCAAATGAAAATCCATGTCAATGATTTATTATCTTATTTTTAGGGATATAAATATATGATTTATAAAAATAAGCATGAAGATGCTATATAGAGGCTTATTCTCAACCCATGTTTCTTGTGTAAAAATACCATTAAGAGCTTTGGTGGGCACTCGATTCAGTAGGTCGACAATTGTACACAATGATTCTACCTAGTATGTATGAGGTAGGTATAAGACCTCAATCATATTTCCCATCATTTCCATAATAGTGTTATTAAGTTGTTCTTCAACACCATTTTTTAAAGATTGTATGACAAAGTTAGCTACCGACAAATGTCATGTGCCTTTAGAAATTAAAATAACTCTTTTCTAGTGTATTAACCCCTTTATTTGAATGGATGACGTGAAGCCGTCAACCAGATTTATGTTTAACATTAGATTTGAATTAAATTTAATACTTTAAAATCTTGATCATTATTATTCAATAAATATACCCACATCTTTCATGATTTGTCATCAATAAAGAGTTGAGAATCCTTGAATCCACTAACATTGGGTCCTATGTGCCTTCATAGACTAATTTTTACTAGATCCAAAGGACCAAAATCCCTTAATATGTACTTGTGCCAAATAGATTTTTATGTTTCTTACCATCTAAACAAATAAGACATATCAATATTCTTCTTGAGTGAGGGACACCCTCTGACTATGTCATGTCTACTAAGTGTACAGTCAAGTACCCAAAACTTAAGTGTCCATACCTTTTGTGCAAGACATTAGCTAAATCTCTATTTTTTACCTATTAAATATTAATTGGATTTTTGGAAAACATGAAGCTGGAACATATTCACTACAGTAGAATATTTTGTAATAATTTTCAAGATTCAATATTTAAGTCTAATGATACATATTCTTTTGTCATTTTGTTAATCAAATTCAACCATAAGTTTTTGATCAAGTAATTGATTTACGAAAAAAAAAAAATTTATGAGTCTTGGAACACATAGGACATCAGATGTTAGTGATTGTACATCCATGATTACTAAGAGGTAAGTAATGTGTCTTGTACCTTTTACACTATATCATGTATCATATCTAGGGTACATTACCTCGACAATATGAAGAGGTAAAAGTGGATAACTAATCCTTTCATCTAGTCATGTGCCTTACTGCATTAGAGTCCATGTAACACAATGAACTTATAGGATGGATGTTCTCATTGTATATGTAACATAGACATAGTCCTTGTTTGAAGGACCGTTATCTTCAACAATGTTCCCATGTTGTTGTTGTGAATAAATATTATGTTTCAAAGTATGTGTGGATCGTGGCTTATTCTTATTCTTTTCCTTGTGGATATTATTGGGGTGTAGCATTCCTATTTACAGAAGAGCCTTATGTAAATGAATTTTACAAAAAATACTTGGCTTATCTTTCCATAAATCTAACAGACCTTATGAGAATGAGGTTTGCTCCCATGTTGGTTTTATTAATGTTTCTATTTAGGGGAGTGTTTTTAAGGCTTCATGGGCCCCTTCCCCTTATATTTTTATGTTAATGCATGTTATTATTCATTTTATTTTTTCTATGAGCATGGATTCTTCCTGTTACAACATATTAACCAACTTTTCAAAAAGCTTGTTTTATCTCTAATATATTGAGATATGTCTCAAATGTTTTGTAAGCTAGTGATAGTGATCTTAGAACCATGAGTACTAGGGAGTCATCTGAAACTTTCTCACCCAATAATAGGATTGAGGCTCGCATTGATTCAACATGAGAAAGAAAGACTTCAACTTTTTGTCCTTTCTTTAACTTGAGACATTGAAGGTGGCTTTATAGATGAAGGATCACCTTTTGGTTCTTAGACTTGTTGAGAGTACTGAATTTTATCCTAGTTATTTTTGGATGTAGTAGCATTTATGATATGAGGTTGGACCTCATCTAATACTCCAAACATAATGATCAAGCTTTGTCAAGACTCTTTTGTTGGTCAATGTCTAAGGCATATTGGGTGAATGTGTCGATAACATCTAGCCAAATATATTTGAAATTTGGGTGAGTCTTCACCTTAGTTTTTAATGTAGCATAGTTATCACCATGAAGTAGTTATGTATCAATTAGAATAAATCTTGGACCATTTCCATCCATCTAAAAAAAATTGTCTTTAGGAGATGGATTAGTTCCTTATCACTCTAAAAGGTTTCCCTTTCTATTTATTGTCATATCAATATACTAAACCTCTCGATGTGTTGGACCTTATTGTATTTTCTTTATATCTAGTAGCACATGAAAGAGACATAAAGTAATTGAGAGGAAAGTCATATGTGGTATTTAGACAATACATCAAAATGATTCATCCTATTAATGACACTTGCTTAAAGAGAAATCCTTGTGTGTAAGTATAACTTTCCTATATATACTTATAATTTTAATTTATTAGGATTTATGTCATATAATAATAATGAATTCAAAATGAAGGGAAAGGTAAAAAATGCAATTGGGTTTTTAATTACTCCCTAGCAATTTAGAGGGTCTAAGTCACAAATGTCATTTTCATAGATATGTTAAACATTGGATGTAATAGTTCAATCAAAAAAATTAATCAGAAATTTTAACTAGAGACACCGCATATACAAAACACTATAGTTCAAGATGAACAAATTTGTATATTTTAAAATTTCCCAATCTACTTGTTTTATACATTTTTAAATCATGAAAATAATTTAAATATTTAAATGTATGAAGTTTGTAATAAAATAATTTTAGGAGATTATTCTTTATGCTATTTTTACACTATTTTAAAAATATTTATCTCTTAGATAAGTACAATTTTTGAGATATTAAATTAATTTGATTTTCAGAACTACTAAAAGTAAAATTAAAATTTTTCTAAGTTAATATCTTGAGAACTATAAGATTTGTAAAAAAAATTATTAAAGGGGTTCTCTTATGGTGACATTTTAGGAATGTTTGACAAATTATATGCATAACATTGATCCAAAACTCTAGATATTGAATTCATTTAATTCTAGACAAGTTTCCTAAAAAATAAATAAAATTAGAAAAAAAAAAAAACCTATATTTTTTTTTAGTAATGATAATACATATATCCATGTAAAATTTTAGGTTCTAGAACTTCACCATTTGGGAGCTACACAACTAGTTTATCCAAGTAGACTTTGAGGCAAATATTCTAAATTTCAAAAAGTTCTTACTTAGTTTTAAATGAATAAAGTTTTAAAATAATAAATATTCCATGCCTAATGTTGCATGAGAATAATAATCTTTGGCTAAAAAGTGAAATACAAGATTGCATCCATTCAGATGTCACATGTGCAAGTAGATTTGAAATTTTTGTTGGATTTTATCTTAAGCACTCCACCATAGAGAAAATGTGTTTTTCAAGTAAGGAATGTCATTACATGGGATGAGTAGTCATGTAACTCATTGGTGTAGACTTCCACCAATAGATCCTTGAAATAGAGTGATGGTTACAACTTGATGCATTCAAACTCAAAGTGTTAGCAAATAATTGCAATCCTTCAGCATGTCGATAGAATTCTTCCAAGACTTGATTGATATGTATTATTGCATGTGTTATGTGTTGAAAGTCTCACAATAATGAATCACTTTACTGGACATCTTCAACATAGTGAATGTGATTTTCACAACATTAATCAATTAATTGACTGAGAATTGTGCCTCAAGCTATTGAATTTAGGAATCCAATGTTACGTCCATCATTTTTCCTTTTAGCATGCAAATGTCAATATTGACTTATAATTTTAAGTTGGTCTATTGCTAAAAACATTGTTGAGTGTATTGAGGGAGATATTTCAAAGACATTGGGATAACCTACATCATTAATTCATATAATTTGCCAAAACCCTTAGTGTTTTGTGCTTCAATAATATCCACAATGATATTTTAAACATCTAAGTCTATCTTAAGTTGCTTTTGGGCATCAACCATTTTACTTTTGCAACAACATTATTCCATGTAGGCTAAAAAATTCAACTAGTAACCCTTTTTTCATTGTGCTTATGTGTTTATAGGCATAGGAAAGAACTATGCTTTAATATTAATGATAAACATAAGAGGGCCCAAGACCTTATGCATGGGGGACAACCATACATTTAGAGATAAACAAGGAGGTTGTCAAGAGTGCATGTTGTGTTATTATTGTAGAAAGTAAACCAAACACACATTCAAGTAATCTTGAATTTTGATATTCATTTCCATACACAAACATGGCCCATACTATGTTAGAATCTCATTTCTTGTGTTTTTTCTTTCAACCATAGATTTGTTGTCTCCGAAAAAGCCAAGATCAAGGACTTGCTCTAGGTGAATTTCCCTAGCTTATCTATGTGATTTTGGCCCTTTTTAGAACCACTGGTGAAGCTTTGGGGTTGGATCATCTATTTCAAAACCAACACACTTTACATTGCTAAACCACAATGGCATGTCTATGTTGAGATTGACTTCACACAAAACCTCCATGAAACCATCGATATTTAAATTGGAGGGTAAAGTTTCACCCAACAATTGATGTAGATCAATACAATAGGCTAAGACTCAATGCTATTGAAATCCCATAGCCCTATGTGTTGTTAGCTAGGGACTTGATAATGGAAATGGATTGCCAATGAGAAGATGTTTAAATTCTTGGGATCCTTTTCGCTTAACGAGTCTCCAAGATTGAGTTCCAGAACTATGTTGTCTAAAGGGTAGAAAATAATGTTGTGATGTAATTTTATGCTTGTGATTTTTTAGCTTTGGATCATGACTCTTATTTATTCCTAAGTTTTATAACATTTTATTAGTTATTTACTTTAGTTCTAAATATACTCTCATACTACCCATTTTTTGATTGAATATATAATATATATATTTATTTAATAAAATAAAATAAAATAAACACTCTTTTTATATAAATAATTTAACATCAAATTTATAAAAAATTAATAATTTTTAAGAAATAAAGAATCATTTATTTCAATACATACATACACACATATATATACCGCTCAATAAAATGTATACCCTTCAATCCTTTTCCACCGGAATTGAAATATTTAATCTTCAATTTTTTTTTTAAAAACAGAGATTTTGTAAAAGAAATTATTTCATTCAAAAATACAAAGGGACAACGAGGAAAACATCATACTATCATTGTTTCACGTGTGAAGGCCATAAGAGGCCACACAAAAACTTAGAGAATGTATTCCATATTAAAAAATATATGTATAACTCCAGTACATATTTACTGGATTCTTCTGCAGCAACAAACCAGTAAATTTTCTCAAATTACATTGATTTTTTTTTGAAAAAAATAAAGAATCAAACCGACTCTTAAACCATAGATCTGTAACAGACCTATAATAAAATCAACTCTGTTCTCTTCACCGAGATACTTATTACAAGACTGGCAAAATAATAAAGTAATATAATTCGTATATTTAATTTGCTTTCCTACAATTCTTTCTGATTTCTCCATTGCTACCAGTGAGAGGGTTGATGTTTCCCATTTTCACCATGGCAGCTGCAAAGTCCTTGAAGAAAGTGTTTTGATTGGTAGAATAGGTAGTCACCACAGAATCAGTAGACCCTCCATTGAATAGCTCCTGGTCAGAATGGAGAAGTTCTTTCTTTTTCCTGAGCTCTTTGTAGTAGCTATTGTCAAAGACAGTGGGAGAAACATCATCTATGGGTAACAAGTTTCTGTTGCCTGATCCATCTGAGGGGCAGTTTGATTGCAGGGAATTGGCATAGGCAGAGTCAATATTAGTTTCATTGTAAATCCTGCTTCTAATCACTGTGCAACGAGCTTGGCCTATTGTATGAGCACCTGATATGTTATAAACAATACAGAATATTAGTTACTTAAATGTTTGGTTCATCCTAGATGTACATAGTGTTTGAAGGAAAATTGAAGGTTTTAAGTTTACCTGAGAGGGCCACCATGTCCCTGATAGACAGTCCTTGAGCTTGAAATAGTGAAGTTAAATTTCCAAGGGTGGAGGCTGGAGAAGGTATGTTAGTGTTGGCAGCATTTAGATGCGAAGTTGTGGAGTCCCTTCTCCCTAGGGGCACTGTCCATGTCAGGCCTCCCAACTGCAAATAAGCATCAGAGATTAAAGTAAAATAAAGTTAATAGATAAAAATAAATTTTATTAATATTTTTAAATAAAATTGTTTATTTTGTGAAATTTATATTTATATTTTAAATATAATATAATGATTATTTATGAAAGTCATCTTAAAATAATTCAAAATTTATTAAAAAAATATATCACATAAAAAATTTTAAAAAAAATTTATAAAAAAATAGAAAATTACAAAAATAAACTGCTTAATTAATAATAAAATACTCAACATATAAATGAAAATCTAAAATGTGAATAGAGCCAAAAAAAAATTCCATTATTTAATTTAAATAAATTAAAAATTTGATATATAAATTAAAAAATAAAATAAATCTTTTATCCAATCTATCCTCCATTCCTCCATTGTATCATGTAACTTGTTTATCTTAAAAACTAAAGTTGTTCTATAATTTATATATTACTCACCCTTACAACAGAATCCCTAGCTGCCACAGCCAAGATATCAGCACATGACACAACTCCACTGCAAGCCGCCTCCAACTGACTCTTTATATCATCTATTGTATTGAAACCTCTGGCAGAGTGTGAATTTGGCCCTGCTGTCTTTTCCCCAGAGGAGCCATCCAATAGTACAGATCCATCACAACCCTGAGTTCAATAACATCATAGTTATGCTGTTAGATAATCCTTCTCTAAAAGAATTTATATTTGTTTTTGCTTCATTCTATAATATATTTTAATTATTATCAGTTTATAAAAAATATACTATAATTTTGAGGGCTTAAATTTCAACCCAGTGAACATTCCTTCTGCTTTGAAGTAGGTTTGGCCCAAGAAAAAGATAACAACTAATATTATTGGCTTCTTGTCTCTTAATATAGATAAAATTGTTGGCAATATTCTATATTCCTTTGCTTTGAGGATATATATTTTTTTCTTTCTTAACCTATTCGATTCGTGTTCTGTCAACCAAGACTCAGTTGAGGGGCTACTTTTGTATGTTTGAACGGTTTCGATCTTTAAGTAAACTGAAAACGTTCACCTAAGGGTCTTTATTTTCTTATAAATTTTTTAAAAATATTGGTAATTAAAGTGAAAGGTGTTAATCTGTAATTTAAAAATAAAATAAAATAATAATGTGTTGATATAATCAATCTCGTGGTAAGAATAAATTATTAAAAAGTGCCAATAAACTCTCTCTACAAACCACTGAAGCTTATGTTAGAACAACGGAAAAGAAAATGAAGAAATTTATACTTGAGCAAAGCAGTCATGAAAGTGAAGGCGAAGTATAGATGCACCCATCCTTGGCTCATTTGACAGTGCCTTTTTTATCCCAGAGGCAATTATTGAGACAGCATTTGGACATGATTTGTCATAAAATGTTGCAGAAAGTTGAGCATTAGCAGAGGCCAAAAACAAGGCTACAATGATCCCAAACGATACAGCCCACGAAGTCATTTTTCTGAGCACAAATATTTCAACAATGACTAGTAATATTTTGCTACTAAATCTATGGATTTGAAGCCTTCAAGGGAGGGTTAATATAGTAGAAAAACGTATCCTCTGAAAAGATGTTCTACCTGATACAATGTTCTTAGTTGAATAGTAAAATTATAGAGTCTACATTGTCTGAATAGTCTGATCTCTCATACACAACAGAATATGATACTTGTCGATGACATAAACTTTTCTGTCTTCAATTATTCTTTTAGTCCTTACTTTCCATCTTTTTGACTATATACCATGTATAGGCAGTAGCCGAGGATTTTTAACTTCGCAGAGAAGTTTTCTTAGCTCGTGTTGTTGGAGAGGGATATTTTAAAGATATCTTAAAATTTTAATTATAATTGATTACTTTAAACTGTAATTAAGCTCTTCTATTCTTTATAATAATCAACATGAAGTGTATATAATTTGCCTTGAATCAATCAACCGGTATTACAAACGTGAGGTTAGAGACGGGTCTCAACAGGCCATACTACTAAAAAATTACACTCTTTTACATTGTTGGAATGTAATCTGAACTACCCTCAACGAATGCATCAAACAAAACACTGTTTTCTCATAAATGTTGAAGTCCTTCTAAAGGACTGATCTGTCTATCTCCATACCTCTATTCAATTCTCCCATACGTTGCTATCCTATTTTCATTATTATGTATTTCTGCCCATACTTTTGCAGTCTCTTCACCTTTCTGTCTAATTAATTTCTTCTGCAGAGAAGTTATTACGAGTATGGTCTTCCTTTCACCCTAGAAAATAAGGAAGACTATGTGTTGTTTGAATCTGCGTGTGTGCAGAGAGTTAAAAAATGAAAAGTTTGCTCTGTTTTTAGATATAAAGAAGCTGCCCTGTTTTTTTTCTTAATTTTGTGTATGGAAGCGCTGAAGCTCTGTTTAAACAGAAATATACATGTTTTATTTTTCAGTGTGCTGGACTTAGCATATGAAATGCTCTGTTTTTGTCTATTCAATATAAAATTTTAATAGAGCAGTAGCTCTATGTTTTTTTGTTTTTTGTTTTACCTCTGCCTCTTAACCAACAAGTGGTATCAGAGCCAAAGATTGCTCTTGAAAATAAAGTTTTAGCAAAGCTGAAGGTTATTAGTGCAAAGGGCTTCATCAACAAAGAGCTCCAACAAAGGTTTTTCAAGGCAAAGGTATACACAGTCAACAATGGCAAGCACAAGCACAAGTTTAAAAAATCCTCAAATCCCACAGTTCAATGGGAAAAATTATGATTATTGGTCCATAACAATGAAGGCACTCTTTTGTTCTCAAGACATATGGGATCTTGTAGAGAATGGCTTTCTAGAACCCCCAGATGCAGCAGCATACAATGCTCTATCTCAAGCAGAGAAAGATCTGTTGAAGGATAATAGAAAGAAGGACTCCAAAGCTCTCTTTTACATATTTCAAGCAGTGCATGAGAGCATTTTGCCAAGGATTGCAGCAGCAACAAAGTCCAAACAGACATGGGATATTCTTCAAACAACATATCAAGGCATGGCACAGGTTAAGACAACTAAGTTACAAATGTTGAGAAGGGATTGTTTCTGAGAAGGGATTTTGAAACAATCTTCATGAAGGATTCAGATTCAATAGACACCTTCACACAAGTGATGGGTTTAGTTAATCAAAATTAGATCTCATGGTGAGACACTTGAAGATACAAGGATTGTTGAAAATATTTTAAGGAGTTTACTCACAAGGTTTGAATCCATAGTTGTGAACATAGAGGAAACAAAGAACCTCTTACAGTTTTCAGTTGATGAGCTCCATGTATCTCTCATCTCACATGAGCATAGACTAAGCAGGTCAGCAAATTCATCATTAGAGCATGCATTCAAGACACAAACTTCAATCAGCGATGGTAGAGGCAGAGGAAGATTGAATTTCAGAGGTAAAGGAAGGAATTCTTATAGAGGTGGAAGAAGCATCCCATCAAACTCAAGTGGTAGAGGTAGCAGCCAAAACTCAAGCCCAAACCCATCTCAAAATCAACCACATGGTCAAAGGTATGACAAATTTCAAATCCAATGTCATTATTGTAAGAAATATGGGCATTATTCAAATGAATGTAAGAAAAAACAATCTGATTTTAGAAAACAAAATGCAAACTTTACAAGAGAAAACCAAAATCAGAGCAATATGTTCATAGCATGCAATGTAGCACAAGAAAATCATAAGGATGTATGGTTTTTAGACTCAAGTTGCAACAATCATATGACAGGGAACTTAGAAATGTTCTCAAGTTTAGATGAAAGTGTAAAATCAGATGTCACATTGGGTAATGACATCAAAGTTTCAGTTATGGGCAAAGGAAATATCAACATTCTAACTAAATAGGGGGAGAAGAAGTATATTTCAGATGTGTATTTTGTGCCTGGTCTAAAACACAATCTAATGAGTATTGGGTAGCTTGTTCAAAAGGGGTATAGAGTCTTCTTCAAAAACAAAGAATGCACTATTCTAGATATATTTCCAAGTAATTAGCTTATTGCTAAAGTGCAAATGACAAAAAATAGAATGTTTCCCCTAAAGATTAAGCCAGATTTGAATGTGGAATATGCTCAAGCATAGCCCACAATGAACCAACAAGAGGATAAAGAAAAGGTTGCAGTAGTTACACAAACCATCTTTCAAGCAGAAATGAAAGATGCAAACTGGTTATGGCATCTAAGATTTGGGCATCTCAACTTTGGAGGTCTAAATTTGTTGCATAGGAAGAGTATGGTAAAGGGTTTGCCATTAATAGAGAAACTAGAAAGAGTATGTGAATGATGTATCTTGGGAAAACAACATAGAGAGACATTTCCAACTGGCAAGTCAATTAGAGCAAAGGCACCTTTAGAAATTATTCATTCAGACTTATGTGGGCCAATGCAAACACCATCAATTGGTGGAAGATTCTATTTTTTGAATTTCATCGATGACTATTCAAGGAAAACATGGGTCTACTTTCTAAGGCAAAAGAATGAAGTGTTTGATTTCTTCTGTCAATTCAAGGCACTTGTTGAGAAACAAAGTGGGTACTACATCAAAGTATTAAGCACAGATAGAGGTGGTGAATATATTTCAAATGAATTTCTATTTTTTTGTAAATACCATGGAATTCACAGGCAATTCACAACAAGGTACACACCTCAACAAAATGGGGTAGCTGAAAGAAAAAATAGAACAATAATGGAAATGGCAAGAAGCATGTTGAAAGCAAAGCATTTGCCAAATGAATATTGGGCTGAAGCTGTAGCTTGTGCAACATACATTATAAATAGATGTCCAACCAAGAGTGTGAAGAATATGATTCCTGAAGAAGCATGGACAGGAAGAAAACATAATGTTGCTCACATGAGAGTATTTGGATGTGTGGTATATGCACATGTGCCAGATGAGTTGAGAAGAAAATTGGACAACAAGGGATAAAAGTGTATATTTGTTGGTTATAGTGATGAATCCAAGGCATACAAACTATACAATCCAATAACCAAGAAAGTTATAATCAGCAGAGATGTATAATTCATAGAAGATGAAGCATGGGATGGAAGTTTGGAGAAGACAATCAATATTGCAACCAACTTACCTCAAGAAGATAGAGAAGATTTTACACCAGCAGGTACTCCATCAAATGTGACTCCTTCCACACCAATTCAGGCTCAACAAAGTGGTCATCAAATGACACCATCATCAAGTGTAAGGACAGCCCCATGCATTCAAGCATCCACTCCTTCAAATGTACAACAAACACCATCTACAAGTGGCAATCAAGGTGTAGGACCATCAAGTCCACATTCCACAAGTCCAAGTTCAAGTGATATGTCAAATCCTATATTGGCAAACTTGAGGAGACAAAAAATAAGTTTAAGAGACATTTATGATCAAAATGAAGGTGAGAACAATGTTGGTTTGATTTCTCTCTTTGCATTTTATTCACAAGTAAAAGATCCTATTCATTATGAAGATGCAATTAAGGATGAAAAATGGGTAAATGCAATGGATGATGAAATTGATGCAATAGAAAAGAATCAAACATGGGAGTTAGTGAGCCTTCCAAAAGGCAAGGATGTTATAGGAGTGAAGTGGGTTTACAAAACCAAATTAGATGCAAATGGTGATGTGCAAAAGCATAAAGCGAGACTAGTGGCAAAAGGATATTCACAACAGCCTGGGGTTGATTACAATGAGACATTTGCTCCAGTAGCTCAATTAGACACTGTGAGAACTATACTTGCAATAACAGCACAAAACAAGTGGCCAGTTTACCAAATGGATGTAAAATCAGCCTTTTTGAATGGTTACCTTGAAGAAGAAGTTTATGTGGAGCAGCCACCTGGGTATGAGATTTTGGGTCAAGAAAGCAAAGTTTACAAACTAAAAAAGGCACTCTATGGACTCAAGCAAGCCCCAAGAGCTTGGTATAGTAGAATTGACTCCTATCTTTTGCAAATTGGCTTCAATAGGTGCAGCAGTGAGCATACATTGTATACCAAGATGAATGAGCAAGGTGAGATCATAATTGTTTGCTTGTATGTTGCTGATTTGATATTCAGGAGTGATTTGGCAATTGATTTGTTCAAAGGAGCCATGAAAAAGGAGTTGAAATGACTGATTTAGGCCTCATGAAGTATTTTCTTGGCATTGAGGTAAATCAAAATGGTAATGGCATATTCATCTCCCAATCTAAGTATGCAAATGACATTTTGAAAAGGTTTAACATGACAAATTGCAAATCAGCTCCAACACCAATTGTCACAAGACTAAAATTAAGCAAGCATGATAAAGGAGGCAACATTAATCCAACTTTGTATAAAAGGCTTGTTGGTAGCCTCATGTATTTAATAGCCACAAGGCCTGACATAATATATGCAGTTAGTCTCATTTCAAGGTTCATGGAGTCTCCAAAGGACTCTCATTGGCAAGCAGGAAGGAGAATTCTCAGATATGTGAGTGGAACAAGGAATTATGGCATTCAGTATGCAAAGTCAAATGAGTTCAAGCTGATTGGATATATAGATAGTGATTGTGCAAAAAGCATTGATGATAGGAAGCGCTTCCGGTTATGTTTTTCATTTTGGAACAGGTGTAGTTTCATGGGCTTTAAAAAAAAACCAATAGTTATGATTTCATCATCTGAAACAGAGTATGTAGCAACCATAGGTGCATCACGTCAAGCAATTTGGATGAGAAGAATGTTGAAAGATCTCAGGCAAGAACAACAAGAAGCAACAAAAATCTATTGTGAAAACAACTCAGCTATAGCATTGTCAAAGAATCCAGTTTTTCACAAGAAAATCAAACATATAGACACAAGATATCATTTCATTAGAGAGTTGATTAACAATGGAGAGATCTTTTTTGGTTTTTTGTAGGTCTCAAGATCAGTATGCAGATATCTTCACCAAGCCACTGGGAAAAGAAAGCTTTGAATATTTGAGAGATCGTTTGGGAGTTCTAGATGGCAGTAGTTGTGATTAAAGGGGAGTGTTGGAATGTAATCCAAACTACCCTCAATGAATGCATCAAACAAAAAACTGCTTTCTCATAAATGTTGAAGCCCTTCTAAAGGACTGATCTATCTATCTCCATGCCTCTATTCAACTCTCCCATATGTTGCTATCCTATCTTCATTATTATGTATCTCTACCCATACTTTTGCAGTCCCTTCACCTTTCTGTCTAATTAATTTCTTCTGCAGAGAAGTTATTAGGAGTATGGTCTTCCTTTCACCCTAGAAAATAAGGAAGATTGTGTGTTGTTTGAATCTATGTGTGTGTAGAGAGTAAAAAAAGAAAAGTTTGCTCTGTTTTTAGATATAAAGAAGCTGCCCTATTTTTTTTCTTAATTTTGTGTATGAAAGCGCTGAAGCTCTGTTTAAACAAAAATATACATGTTTTATTTTTCAATGTGCTGGAATTAACATATGAAATGCTCTGTTTTTGACTATTCAATATAAAATTTTAATAAAGCAATAGCTCTATGTTTTGTTTTTTTTTTACCTCTGCCTCTTAACCAACATGCATCTCCCGGTATACCTAAATTTGCTTTTGTTTCTTCACATGGAAAATTTGGAAGGCTGTCAAATAAGACTTATTTGAAAGGTATAAATTGGTATACCAACTGCATGGTCGCTCAACACCTAAAAGTCATGGTGACAGCTGTGTGGGCTGATCTATTTTGCTGTCTCCTCTACGTCTCCTCAAATTAAATTGAAAATATCTGATTAGGTTGAAATCACTGTCATAGCGGGGTATATGCATTGTGGTGTTAAGAAACTTAAGCAACTTACAGTTATTCCTTGCTCAAACACGAAATTGATTTTTATGTTTTTTTTCACAAGAGGTATTTATATTGGCATGTTACGTTATTTTTTCATCTATTCTGGTACTCCTGTAAATCTAGGATCTATACAATTTTGTTCTTTTATTTTAATTCTTTATTTTCAATGGATGTATGTAAAAGGAAAAGTTTGTTAGACCTAGTATTTTTGTTAATCCACTGCAGGACAGATAGATATAACTTTAACAACTTTTTTCATATATTTATATTGTTGGATCTCTTGATTGTAATGTGCTTCAGATTGCAATAAAGATATTATGATTTGCAAAACCATTAATTTTGTCATGATTCTCAAACACAGTTTCCCACTGAAGTTTGTTTGCTACCGCTGCTTGAAACGCTGTCTTGGTATCTCTGATCTGAAATCTAAACCGTAAATTTAATGATCGATTCCATTTTAAACATTGAAATGCCAAATCGTGTGCAAATTTTCTACAATTGATTTTTTCTAGCTACTATTGTTTCTTGTCGACCAGCACCAGAGCCTTCACATTCCCATCTATTGACTGATTAATGTTCTTCAATTTCACTCAAAATTCTGTATAAGGATTTTACCAGTTAAATGCGCCAGAAATTTTGATTAGACTCTTCTGTTGGTGACGTAATCTAAACTGCTTTCGTATGCTAGCCGTTGTCTAAGCTGTCTAGCACATCTGGCTATCAATCTGCTTAATGTTTCACCTTTTATTTAATTTTTGTATCTACGGAAGAAATATATCAGGCAGCTGGTGCTTTAATGCATTTAATCTTTCGCGTGGCTTTTCTAGGTTCTTCTAAAACTTCAGGGGACTTCAATCTGCATCTAGAACTGCTTTGTAGTCTGTATGCCTTCGGAGCATCCCAGCTGAAGCTGGTCAGTATGGGAGAAGTATGGCATGAATGGCAGCTAGGAGCAAGGCAGCTCTGGCAGGAATGTGTGAGTGAGTATGTTGGTAAACATTGTGGATGGGCCTCAAAATGGCCATAAAGAAAGTTATCTATGTCAGCACGGCAGCTCATAAGAAATGTGTGTTGACTGTAATCTCATATGTAATCTGTTTATGAAAGATACTATAAGTTGTTTCAATCTGTTGTTAGTCTTTCTAAAATCTTTGGTTGAGTGCAATACTGTGACTTGTTGACAGTTTTGGTTGAATGTTTGAAATCTGTTGTGACTGTGAGTTAATGAGTGGATTACCAGTTCTATGATCTCTGTGTTTAAATTCTATCACTGAATGGTTTGGCAGTTCTGTCTGCGAATGTTTAAATCATGTTGTGTGTTTCAATGGCATTGTAAGTGACTGGTATCAAGCTTGTCAGTTCCTACAAGTGGTATCAGAGCCCATGGAGTCAATCTTGGGAAGTTACAAAACGTTTCAGAGCCAAAGGTTGTCTAAGTTGTCTTTCTAAGTTTGTATTGGCATTATCATTCATCCAACCCAGTCTATGTCTATTCAAGGAAAGTTTGTGTCAATATTTGTGGTGCAATATCTGTATAAGCAGTTTGCGTAAGGCAGTGAGTTGTTTGTCTGACCCTGTGTAGTTTGTATAGGGTGTGCAGTTGTCCAATTGGACCTAATCTGTTGGGTCATCTCTATTTTTGGATTGGTCAAAAATCTTTATGGTGTCTCTGCAAAGTTGAAACAATGTTTGTGTCTGAAGTTTTTGTGTAAGCTCATGTCTTGGGAAGCAATTGAAGGCCAATCGTGGAGGAAAGAAGATCGTTGAAAGAGCTTAGTTGTGCAAGCTTGAAAAGATTGCCAAGGGTAGTGGCGACAAGAAGATGATGTTAGAATCAAGAGAGCATGCAAAACAAGAACTTAAACAAATAAACAAGAACAGAGCCCAATTGCTACAACAATCTCTTGAAAAATAAGTTTTTATTAATCTTCAATTTTCCTTGCTTACAATGCTGCGCCCAAGGCGTCTTTAAATAAATTTGAATCTAAAAATAACTGAAACTAAACTGATTGTTTAACTAATCATCTAACTGCTTAACTAACTGATTGTTAAGTGCTTAAACTAACTGATCTCTAACTGTCAATTAACTAACTGAATGTGAACTACTTCTTTAACAGTTTAACTAACTATTTGATAACTGACTGTTCACTGCTGCATGCATGCATGAGGAGTGGAGAAATTAACTCTTGTTCATCTTGAGTTTCTAACACTCCCCCTTAATTTCTACCACTTACAACTTTAGCATTTACAATGCCTAAATTTTGTCTCAAATAATCAAAGGTCTCTTTTGCTAATGCCTTTGTAAATATATCTGCCAATTGATCTTCAGATCTGCAGAAGTCTAGATGGATTTCTCCATTGTTCACTAACTCTCTGATAAAGTGAAATCTTGTATCAATGTGCTTGCTCCTCTTGTGAAACATATGATTTTTTGATAATGCAATTGCTGATTTGTTGTCACAAAAGATTGGTGTTGACTCCTTCTGTGCTTGTAATAAATCTTTCAATATTCTTCTCATCCAAGTTGCTTGACATGCTGCTGATGTGGCTGCTACATACTCTGCTTTAGCTGATGAAAGTGTCACTATAGGTTGCTTTTTGGATGCCTATGTGACCACACCTATTCCTAAAAGAAAGGCATATCCAGAAGTACTCTTCCTATCATCAATGCTACCTGCAAAATCACTATCTGTAAAACCAATCAAACTAAAATTGTTAGTTGTGGAATATAAAATTTCATATTCTATAGTTCTTGTCACATATCTCAATATCCTTTTACCAACTTGCCAATGTGAGTCTTTCAATGACTCCATGAATCTTGAGATTAAACTAACTCCATAACTGATATCTGGTCTTATAGTTGTAAGATACATCAAACTACCAACTAGTCTTTTGAATGTTGTAGAATCAACATTAGACCCTTAGTCTTCTTTGCTAAGTTTGGTCCCTGTAGCAATTGGTGTAGGTGCTAGTTTACAATTCAGCATCTTAAATCTCCTTAACACATCCTTTGCATATTTAGTTTGATAGATAAAAATTCTTTTCTCTGATTGTACAATTTCTATTCCCAAAAAATACTTCATTAATCTCAAATCCATCATTTCAAATTCTTTTTTCATTGCTGATTTAAAAGTGTCTACAAACATATTTCTAGTAAAAATTAAATCATCAACATATAAACACACAATCAAAATTTGACCTTCTTTGTTGATTTTTGTGTACAAAGTAGGCTCACTATTGCTTCTGCTGAATCTATTGTTTATCATATATGAATCAATCATGTTATACCATGCTCTTGGTGCTTGCTTGAGACCATAAAGAGCCTTCCTCAATCTATAAACTTTTTCTTCATTTCCTTGTACTTCATAACCTGTAGGCTGTTTCACATACACTTCATCTAGAAAACCATTCAAGAACGTTGATTTTACATCCATTTAATATACACACCAATTATTTTGAGCAGCTATTGCTAAAACCATTCTAACTGTATCCAGTCTAGCAACTGGAGCAAATGTTTCATTATAATCAACTCCATGTTCTTGTGCAAAACTTTTTGCTACTAACCTTGCCTTGTGCTTTTCAATATTTCTATCTGCATCAAATTTAGTCTTATAAACCCATTTAACTCCAATACAATCCTTACCTTCAGGTAAAATAGTTAAATCCCATGTTTGATTTCTTTTAATAGCATTCAACTCTTCATCCATTGCTTTTAGCCAATGGTCCTCATTAACTGCTTCTTCATAATACATAGGATCATGAGTAAAAAGAGCAAAATTTGAAACCAAATCTAATTTCTCTTCTTCTTGAATATGAATCTCATTCAAATTTCTCATTTTTTTACCTTTAATTCTTGATCTTAAAGTAGCAAGAGTTGGATCTGATTCATCACTTACTTGTGAATTTGGAGTAGGATGGCATGCATGACTAGATGATTCACCTTGTTCAAACCTCCTAGGTGTTCTTATTAGAGTGCTTGTTCCTGCTTATGGAGAGGATTGTCCACCTTACAAATTTTGTTCTTCAGATTCTTCTTCATTCTATGGAATTGATGCCCCAATTGTGATGGTGCTACCATCCTATGCTTCTTCTTCCTTAAATTCAACATCTCTGCTAATAATCACTTGCTTTGAAATAGGGTTATACAACTTATAAGCCTTTGATTCTTCACTATAGCCAGTAAAAAATGTATTTCTCACCTCTATCATCAAGTTTTCTTCTCAATTTAGATAGTATAAGAGAATATGCTATAGAACCAAAAATTCTAAAATGATGTACACAATATTTCTTACCACTCCACGTTTATTGTGGAATTCAATCTCTAACACTCTTTGTTGGCCTTCTATTCAGAATATACATTGCACATGCTACTGCTTCTGCCCAGTATTCATTTGACAAGTGTTTGGCTTTCAACATGCTTCTAGGCATCTCCATTATTGTTCTATTCTTTCTTTCTGCTACACCATTCTGCTGTGGTGTGTACCTTGTAGTCAATTGTCTTTTGATGCCATGATATTTGAAAAAACCTTGAAATTGATTAGACATATATTCACCTCCTCTATCTAATCTAAGTACCTTGATATAACGGCCACTCTGATTTTCAACCATTGCCTTGAATTCTTTAAACTTTCCAAAAGCTTCAGAATTATTTTTGAGAAAGTATATCCATGTCTTTCTACTAAAGTCATCAATGAAGGTTAGAAAATAAGTACTACCTCCAAGTGATGTAACTTGCATTGGTCCACATAAATCACTATGGACTAGCTCCAATATTACCTTAGCTCTATATGAGGCTCCTACTGGAAAGCTCTCTCTATGCTGTTTTGCCAAAATATAAATGTCACATGAACTTCCTGGCTGTTCTATTAGTGGTAATCCCTTCACCATATTTTTTTTCTATAACAAATTCAAACCTCCATAATGTAAATGTCCATACCTTAAGTGCCATAGCCATGATTGATCTAGATGCATGTTTTTGAAGTGGGCTTCCTCTTCTCCTTGGATGCATTGAATATGAAGAGGGAACATCTAATTCTTGGTCATCTCCACTTTACCTATCAACTTGTCACTTGGAAACTTGTCCAGTATTGTGCAAACATTATCCATAAAGGATACTCTGTAACCTTTCTATACTAACTGTCCAATACTCATAAGATTATGTTTTAGTCCAGGTACAAAATAAACATCAGGTATAAATCTTCTTTCACCATTCTTGGCCAAAACATTTATTACACCTTTATCCATGACATCTACTGTGATATCATTTCCTAATTTCACTTCTAATTTTACATAATCATCAAGACTAGCAAAGAATTTTTTATTCCGTCATATGATTACTGCATCCACTATCTAAGAACCAAATATCTCTATCTTTTCATTGAGTAACATTACAAGTAAAAAATAAGCTTCTAGGATTAGAACTAGATTCACCTGGATTAGAACTAGATTCACTTGTGTAATTAGCATTTTGCTTGTACACATATCCTTGTTTACTTCTACAGCCACTTGCATAATAACCATATTTTTTGCAATAATAACATTGAATATTAGATTTATCAAACCTCTGTGAACCTTGCTGGAAGTAATTGTTGCCACATCCTCTATTGCTGTAGTTTTGATTATTGTTTTCACCTTAATCCGGATTGTTCCTTCCATATCTACCTCTGCCTTTCCACTAAAGTTTGACCTAGCTCTTCCTCTTTCTCTGTCAAATGATACCTGTGACTTGAAAGCATTCTCAAGAGAAGTATTGTTATTCATATTCATTATGGATTCATGTGTTAACAAAGAACCCATTAATTCATCTACAGATAACTATTTCAAATCCTTGGATTTCTCAATAGCTACAACTATTGCATCAAATTTACTGGGTAAACATCTGAGTACTTTTTCTATGATCTTCTGATCCGTGATATATTCTCCATTAGATCTAATTTGATTCACTATATTCAAAACTTGACCTATAAACTGGTCTATTGAATCTGAATCATTCATTTGCAAATTTTTAAAACTTTTCCTAAGAGATTGCAATTTATCAATTTTTACCTTTGTATTACCTCTATAGGTAGTCTCCAAGATTTTCCATGCCTCTCTGGATCTTGTTGCTGCTGCAACTCTGGAAAATATAGATTCATCCAATGCCTATTGGATGAGAAATAAAGCTTTTGCATCTTTTTTCTTATTCTCTTTAAGCTTGTCTTTTTGTGCTCAATTTAATGCCAGATGGGCTGCCTCGTCCTGCGGTTCTACAAAACCACTCTCTACCAGACCCCAAACATCTTGTGAGCAAAATAAAGTTCTCATCTTAATTGCCCAAAAATTGTAATTCTTACCATTGAAAACGGGAATTTGAGGCTGTGAAATACTGTTATTCTCTGCCATGTCTCACGCTGAAATGGCTTTCTGATTTGCTATTTTTGAAAACAATCATCGATGTCAGTTAAACTGCCAAGGTCGATCAGGAATAGTGCAGACGTCGGTTCTATTGCCGATGCCGGTCTGGGTGTCAGCTGACGTCGGTTGGATTGCCAATGTCGGTCACTGTGCTGCTTGTTGGCTCACTCCTGCGCTTTTCCTTCACGCATTGGACTGCGACTACTTCGCTTTCCTTTCTTCTTGGCACCTCCCTGCTGGCTGCTTTCCTAACCAGACTCTGATACCAATTTGTTAGAATCAAGAGATCATGTAAAACAAGAACTTAAACAAATGAACAAGAACAGAACCCAATTGCTATGGCAATCTCTTGAAAAATAAGATTTTATTGATCTTCAATTTTCCTTGCTTACAATGCTGCGCCCAAGGCGTCTTTAAATAGATTTGAATCCAAAAAATAACTGAAACTAAACTGATTGTATAACTAATCATCTAACTGCTTAACTAACTGATTGTTAAGTGCTTAAACTAACTGATCTAACTGTTAGTTAACTAACTGAATGTGAACTACTTCTTTAACAGTTTAACTAACTGTTTGATAACTGACTGTTCACTACTGCATGCATGCATGAGGAGTGGAGAAATTAACTCTTGTTCATCTTGAGTTTCTAACAGAGGAGGCCAATTTATTTTGTCCAAATGAAACAAAGTTGTAGAAGGTCGAAGTCTTTTTGGCTCCCATGATCAAGTGATGCGGCAATTTAGCTTAAGAGGGAGAATGTTGGTGATGTAATATGAACTGCCTTTGTATGCTAGTCGTTGTCTAAGCTGTCTAACACATATGGCTATCAATCTGCATTAATGTTTCACCTTTTATTTAATTTTTGTATCTACGAAAGATATATCTCGGGAAGCTGATGCTTTAATGCATTTAATCTTTTGCGTGGCTTTTCTAGGTTCTTCTAAAACTTCAAGAGACTTCAATCTGCATCTAGATCCTTCTGATGGATAAGATAAATATATGTAATTGCTTTGTAGTCTGTATGCCTTCGGAGCATCCCAGCGGAAGCTGGTCAATATGAGAGAAGTATGCCATGTATGGCAGCCAAGAGCAAGATAGCTTTGGCAAGAATGAGTGAGTGAGTATGTTGGTAAACATTGTGGATGGGCCTCAAAATGGCCATAAAGAAAGTTATCTATGTCAGCACGGCAGCTCATAAGAAATGTGTGTTGACTGTAATCTCATATGTAATCTGTTTATGAAAGATGCTATAAGTTGTTTCAATCTGTTGTTAGTCTTTCTAAAATCTTTGGTTGAATGCAGTACTGTGACTTGTTGGCAGTTCTGGTTGAATGTATGAAATCTGTTGTGACTGTGAGTTAATGAATGGTTTACAAATTCTATGATCTCTGTGTTTAAATTCTGTCAGTGAATGGTTTGGTAGTTCTGTCTGCAAATGTTTAAATCCTGTTGTGTGTTTTAATGGCGTCGTAAGTGACTAGTATCAGGTCTATCAGTTCCTACATCTTCAAATCCTTAAGGATTTATCAATGAAATTTACCAAAAAGTGGGTATAAGATCTGCAGAACCCTTCTGTACTCGATGAATTCTCTATCCTCTACCGCAAAACAAAAAAACAATTATTTTAGCTAGTGTTGTAGGCGCAGTGGTGGACATGTATTCCAAATGCAAAAGCATACTCATATTACGTGATCTGTTTGATAAACTGCATTCGCTGGGAGATTGTGTAGAGCCCGTGAGAGTTATATGACAAATAATGTAGAGACTTAAATGATGAATGGTGTAAAAAAGACTTTAGAATTGTTTAATCATTGATTAAAGGATTAGATGAAAGTGGTTTAAATATTAATATTAATCTATGATGCTAAAGGTAATGCCAAGCTTAAGTAAGCCATGTTAAGGCAAATAAAGTAAAGCTCAAGTCTAAAACGCATTTAAACTAGTAGTTGCTCAAAGGTGCAAATTATGATAGAGGGATGTATATAAATTGTATTAATATACTAGGAGTTATTTCGATGATGTAAAGAACATTGGAAGGGATGTGCTTTTTACTTTTCAAGTGTCAGTGTATTGATAACATGGATGAATGGAAGCAACAAGATAGACTTTGTAGCCTCAATGTCTTGTCCCCATATTAGCGATATTGTATCATTGATTCAAGCCGCACATCAAATGTGGAGTCTTATTGCAATTAAATCCGTTGTCATGACATCCCCATCCATCTTCAACAATAGAAAATGACAAATCAAAGTTTTTGCCACCTTGCAAGCTACAAACCCCTTTGCAATAGGCTATGTAGGGCAAGGATATCCAAGCACTAAATTCAGGTTTGGGATACAATATGGCCCCCCTACCATATGATATGCATTGAAATAACCTATCATTGTCACTCACCATCACCCCCCAATGCATGTTTAAATATTTCACCACTTGCATGTTCTTTATCATCTTGCCCTTTCTTCCATGGGTTTGAGTTTGGTGTTTACTTATATTGTTAAGATTGATATAATAGTTACAGATGCTAATATATTTGAAGTATGGATGAACATAAGCTACAAGATATACTATGGTACCTCAATGTTTTATCGATATTATATACATCATTATTTGTTTGCCTTCTCTAATTTGTTAATTATATCACTATTTCCATCTAATTTCATCTGATAATCCACTAATTAGCTCATCTTGTCACTATTTCACATAATATAGCCTATTTAACCCCCTCCTAATCAATTATCTAAGTCCCTTCTCCATATTTCATGTCCCACATATATTCCACCTATTATTAATCCCCTCATTTCTCCTCTTATTAACATTCCATTTCCTTAATAAATCTTCCCATGCCCACTTATGAATTTTAAATTCACAAAATCTTACATATTCCCTAGTTTTCTCTACAAGGCTACACACTAGCCATGACATCACTTTCCACTTATCTCCACTGATCCTCTCCTTATCATATCCTCACCACCTAAATCCCCTCTAATCATTATTAACATCTAACATGGATTTTATAATTATCTAATTTTATAATCCTCCTCTGTTTTGACCTCCTTTCTCTATAAAACTCTAAATCTAGAGGTTCCCTGATAATTTTAAATTCCCTTTTATTCCCTCATCTTTTTCTATTTAAATCCAGCCACCTTTCCATGAAAATACAAGGAGAAAATATATGAGATTCCATGCCCATCCCATGATAAAATACAATAGTCCTCTTTATCAAGCTATCAACTAATTCATGTCTTGAATCAAGCTAATATCATGTTGTCCAAAAAAATCAGTCTACAAAGTCAATTCATGATTAATCCATAAGCACCTAATCTTTTTGTTATTTTGATCTTGATCTAGATCACTTAGCTTTATGATGTAATGTTGCTATGAATGTTCATCTATTTGCATTTTTATCCTAATGGCTCTAGATTTTAATGGCATGTTAAATTTTTGAGTGGATTTAGCTAAATTGTGCATGCTTAAATTTGTTATCTAGTAGGTTACTTTTGTTTACTAGGTGTTTTTTTTATCTTTTTTATATTATGTATTTATCCCACATTGGTTAAGATGCTTTGTTCTTTGTTTGTCCTTGTCTACATATGCAAGGCTTATCTTTTGTAACAATATAGAAGAAGTTTGGATGTAATATATGCTTTTTGGTACTTTGATCTGTATATCAGTTTTTAACCCTTTATTTTATAGATATCTCTTTTTGTGATGTTATTTTTTGTCAACACCTAAGATTCTATGGCTTGGAATGATCTAGTCATCATTTCTTTCATGGTATAAAAGTAGCAGGTGTTGCAACCATCCATATACAAGTTTGTTGTTGCAAGGGTTTATTCATATATCAAAATTTATGCTTGGTGGAGTGGAGGTGTATTTATATTTTTTAACCATTGATCAAGTCATATGGATCCTAGGTTGTACCATTATGTATTTGTTTTTTAGACCTATTTTTAAGTTTGTTTTGAAAGCTTTTAAGATAATTTATACATATGTTTTTGATGATTTTAAGTTCTGCATGCATCAAAATCCAAATTTGAAAGCATAGGGGCATAATAGTATGAGTTTTATATCTTCTAGAATTGGTTAGAATCGTAAAAGATTATGGCATACAATTCTTCTAATGGAAAACTTGCTTGTTGGTTTGCTGCCCTATACCTTCCAATTGTACGATTTTCTCTCACCACAGGTAGTATAGATCTAATGGTACAATTATCTAATAATCTCATATTTTATTTGATATTAGTTGGAATGATTATGGAGTAGGATGTACATCTCATTTGACAGCATAAAAATTACTATCACAGCTTATCTTCATCATCTGGATATCTATATGATTTTCTGTTAGTTTGAGACCATACGATATGCAAATTAAAATCTGATTCTTGGAGAGGATAGTATTTTAATTCTAATTTTAACCTATAATAAGAAGTACCATCGTGCATCAGGTTGTACAATATTTTAAGGTATCACAATAGTGCCCATTCAACTAGTTTTTTAGAGATTTTGTAAAGAGTTTTCTTGAAGCTAAGAAATATGTAAAGCGGTAAATCATTTTTTTGGTGGACCATTGTCACATGGGAGGTATTAGAATCAAATCTCACTCAATAATTGTTTTCTAGGTCTTTAGTGCATTTAATTTTTGTGCAATGTTTACTTATTTGATCCATTTTAATAAGAAGAAACTTGTAAAAGTTATAACTTTTGAACTTTGACTCAAAATTGAGTTCTATTTTTTTTTAAAGTGTATATTTTTTATTATCTATCTATTGGGGCAATTTATCTTATAAAATTCACTCAATTATATAGTGACAAATTCTAAGGGGTTTACACATTTTGAGGGTTTTATTTTTTCCTTATCATTCTTTGAATCGGGAGTTATTAATTTTTTTTTGGGTGGGGGCAGGTAATTCTTTCTTCTTCTCAACTTCTTCATTATATTTTGATAATGTAGCCCCTCAACAACTAAAATTATACCATTTGGAAAATAAAAATGAGGATACACCTTTAACTGAAATGCTTTTAGATAATGATACATGGTGACTTTTCCAACTTTACAAATGAGAAATATATTGTCTGGATTGTATCTATGCAAGATGAGGATCTTCACTTGATTTGTCTCAATGTTTTAGATATCTTACACATTCATATTATGGATGCCATGTCACCAAAAGGAGCTTGGGATGTTATTGTAGCCTTCTTTTAGGAGGATATTGAGTCTTTTGGATTTTCTAAACCCTATCTTACTCAACTTCCTTCTCCTCCTATTAGTGAGGATTTATATTTTGATGATGACATGGATGAGGCTTCTCTATCTCCTTCTCCTTCTATCAATGATATTTTCTCTTATGATGATGTACTTTTTCCTCCTACTATAGTTTCTTATGATGACACATTTCTGATAGACATTACTCTTCTTTTTGTTTATCCACCTCTATGGGATGAGTTTCTGTCAAACTTGGAATGTCAATTTTCAAAGCCTACCTTTATTCCTATGCAATATTTTGAGCCACCACTGATTATCTCTTCAGAGGAGTATACTAGTTCTAGTAATCTAGTATACTTGTTGATCATTATGCTTCACTTTCTATGGACATTCTTTCAATGAATTTTCTGTGTATTTCTTCTGATTAGATCACTTTAATGTCATTACATCTAGTTTTTATGCACAATCTTGCTAGACTTATGTCATACTTCAGATTTGGATGAGATTCAAAGATATTTGTACTACTACTTCCTTCATCTTATATTATGGAATGGGTAGACTTCCATTAGACCATTCTTATTTTTCATTTGGCAAAAAGAAGAAATATTGTTTGATGTGGATGGAACTTATATGGTCTTCTAGCCAAGGATCTTGCAATTGACATAGGTCATCTTGCAAGCTTGACATGGAGTATTGATAGATTTAGTATCAATAATAGTTATTCTTGGGAGGATTCCATATGAAATCATTCTTTCCTTCTTTTACATCATTTTGGAGGTGGTGGGGGAGCAAAGGGCGACCAAGGGTGATGATGATAGGGGGAAATGAGGGGTTTTTGTTTCTTATGGGTTTTATCTCTTTTTCCACTTCATGGATATACTGTACATGAGTACTTGATCAGGGCTTGTTGCCAAGACTCATATTATGGATATGCCACTTTGTTTTTCATTATTTTTAGCCTTTATCTTCACTTTAACGGGGATGTTAGAGTAGGATACTCATGTTTACTAGGTGTTTTATGTCTTTTTCTTATTGTGGATTTATCCCACATTAGTTAAGATCCTTTGCTTCTTGTTTTTCATTGGTTATATATGCAAAGCTTCTCGTTTTTAAAAATATAGAAGTTTGGATATAATAAATGATATTTTCTACTTTATTCTACATACTAATTTGTAAACCTTTGTATTTTAGATCTCTCCTTTTGTGATGGTTTTTGGTGTCAATGCCTAAGATCTTGTGACTTGGAATAATCTAGTCATTATTCCTTTCAGAATCTAGTACTCAATTTTTGCATAATAAATGCACATAAATAACATTATAATACTGATTTGAGCTACTCATTAGACATGGATCCTTATTAAAATCTAATCAACACTTATATCATTCTCATCCACCCTTAATAATACAACATTTTCATTTAATGATGTTACCACCTTGAAAGCTACACACCCCCTTTACAATGTGTGTAAGTCATGTAAATCCAAAAGTTGTCCTAAGTTTTGGTCAAGTGTATGATATGGGTTCTATGGTTTCAAATATCACATGAAACACCCTATCAATTCCCCTCACCATCATCACACAGCTCACCTTGAAATATTTTACCACTTTCATGTTTTGTATTGATTAGCCCTTCCCCACCACTTCGCCATTATTCAAGCTCTTCAAAAAATAAAACATCTCTTCCCTACACAACTCATTGTGATGTCGTATGAAGGAATACACAATATCATTCTATACCATCACATCCACCATAAATACATGATTATTGCTTTTTACTATTGTGTGCACAAAAGGTGAGATGCGGTTGACATTCATGGGTTTTAAGTGAGGTATGACTACCAATTTACACTCTTTCACTTTACAAAACTATGCTTTACTAAAATATAAAATTACATGTATGTTATGTATTATATTAATACTATCATATAATATAATATTATAATATAATTATTTAATATGATTATTTTGAAAGATAAATTTGTAAAAGATATAACATAACCACCTGAAATATCTTGTCATTTCCTCTCACTATCATCACCCAAGTCACGTTGATTTATTTCACCACTGTCATGCTTTGTATGGACTTTCCCTTCCCCACCAGTTTACTATTATGCAAACTCATTGTGAAACATAATGTCACCTCTTGGTGCATAACATTCTCATTTAAAGGAATACATGAACTCATTTTCTACCATTACCTCCACCTTAAATTTTAGCTTATTGTTGATTGCTTCCTGTGTAAATGGTGATATGAATCAACGGACATAAGGTAAGAATATCGATTTATACTCTTCTACTTTAAACAACTCTACTTTATAAAAACAAAAAAATGCATCCCTTCTGATGAAATGAAACACTCCTTCCCACACAACTCATTGCCACATCATATGAATTAACACATATCCTCATTTTTTACTATCACCTCCACTATAAATATAATATTATTATTTCTTAATGATTTGAGCACAAAATATGAGATAAGGTTAATGGGTATGAGTTTCGAGTGAAATACAACTACCAATTTACACTTTCACTTTATGAAACCCTACTTGACCAAAACATGACATCATATCCCTTCTCACGTAACTTGTATCTTTAAAACAACTGGTGATTTGTTTGTGTGTCTATACACACTATTATATATTAATAGTATTTATTATATAATAATATACATATTTATGTTATAATTGTAATATTATATTAATCTTGTTGAAATAGATTATTTAATATTAGGTTTAACTTATCAACAAATTATTATATTAATTTTGGTGACTATTCTTATGCATTCATATTGTAATCCAATAGTAGAGGTGAGATGATGTGTTTGTAAAATCAAGACAAATAAGCACAAAATGTTATGATATGAGGTAGTTGATAATTAGAATAAATAAGAACCAGTTGACAAAGGGTTATAACATATAACAAAGGGGAAAATAGGTGGTATATGGGATTCTTGCAATTTTTTTGTATGAGTGGATGTTATTTAAATCTGATCAAAGTTATTACATGTTGCGATTGTGTCTTCCACATATACTGCTTTCTCAGAGATGACCTTATAAGTGACTTCCTATCTAAATCTTGAAGTTGAACAACTCATAAAACTCTCTTTAATGGTAATGGTGGTGGTGATGTAGGAACAAGTGATAGATCTCATAGTCAAAGGAATGACCAGTGTGTTAGATGAAAGTTCAAAATATGGAGTAAAGTGTGTAATATTGACTTATTCAATTGTATCAATTTACATGGACCCAAATAGAGATCCCTACCTTGTCTCGGATGAAGATTTATGGAGTGATTTGGATTATTATGCTCAAGACAAAATAAGGTGTACCCCTACAAATATGAATTAGAATTTACAAAGTTGTGACACAAATAAAGGCCTACACATGGACATTATTTTCCTAAAATTATATAAATCTAAACTTCTATAGATAATTTTAGATGGCTACACTCAAAATTTGGAAATGGTATAAGAACATGAATTGTACCATTTCAAGTCTAGTTTCTAAAATACTAAGGTTTTTGAAAAATGGTTAACTATAAACTAGGTCAAACATATAAAATTTGAAGAATTCTTATATTTTTTAATATAATAGAGTAGATAGATGTCCATGTAGTCTAACATTTTTTATCATTATTTAATATTTTTTAAAACCCTTTGGTGAATATTTAGATAAGATATTATTGTTTATGATCTATATTATTTTATATTTTTTCAATGAATATTTTTTTTATTAATTTTGCATGTATATAGATCCTAAAAACTGACAAAAAAATAGAAAGTCGGTCGTATGGCCCCCTAAGTACCTCAAAAAAATGAATTTTGATGTTTTCTATGTGTGTAGAATTAGGCCTAGTTTGTGACCATATAATATGTTTTTCACTTGGATCAATGAAAAATAAATTACATAAACATAAATAGGCATGTAGTGGCCTCAAAAAAATATAGTTGGAAATCAGCATAATCTGAACCCTTAAAATAGTCAAAAAATTATAAAAATCATATATTTGGAAAGAGGAGAGCATTCTCCTTATCATGGTAATAATTTTTAAAATTTTATTGTTGAAATTCATAGTGTATTTGGTGATGTAATTTTAAATTCACTATTTTTATTCAAAACTCTTGGACTTGGATATAAATTGATAGGTTCAAGCCTTTGGCTCAGGAGTCCAAGCTAAAAAACTCAATTTTTTAAATTCAAATTTAATTAGTGCTTATGCATTATTTGTTCATAATACAAAAAAAAAAATATCTATGGGTACGTGTATTTTTGATCTTGAACTTCCTAATAGTGGTATTTTTTAATAATTTCAATTGTAAAGTGAAGTGTATCATGATAGGGAAAGGGTCCCTAAATTTGGATAGAGAATTAAGGTGTTGTGGTATCACATTAGACTAATACATGGACACTCATATTTATACACACTAATACATGTTCCATCAAGGGAACACACCTTAATAAAAAACTTATTCAGCTATTGGTAGGTGTAGGTCACTACAGGTACCTTTTCCCTATATACACTACCACAAAAAGGATGCGATTATATTTTTATAGTATATATGGCCTCAGTTAATAGGTTATGTTAAGATATGATGAAATGTCTAAATGTGATAATGTAATGAGAAAATTTAACGTACATCCTAAGCCAAACATGAGACATCAGGACTTAGTTCACGTCTAACATGTCAACCCCAATGTCATAAAAAAATATATAAAAATAGTCAAACATGGTTGAATCTGAAGGAAATTGGGGCTATTTTGAGCCCCTTCAACCTAATTGTATGAATATAAAATGTTATTTGGGGGTTGATCACCTCCAATTTCATCAGAGATTAAATCAAAGAAACATTAAATGTAATTTTTACATGTATAAGATATGGTTTTGAAATCAATAAATTTGAATGGACTATCATATAATGAATGCAAATGCTGATTGGTTCAATTATGGAGACAATTAGGGTCAAAATGAACCACATGGACCTATTTTAAATTGTATACATGATGTGATTTGGTGTGAAATTAACCCTAGAATGTCATCATATATAATGAACCAAAGAGTTCATTCATTCGATCTAAGAGGCATTTGAGACCAATTTGAACCCCTTTAATGTAATTACAAGAGCATGCAATATGATTTAGGGACAAATTAGTTCTGATTATGTTATGAATTGAGATAATTACTCGATATAATTAGAGACATGATTTGGGTAAAATTGAACCCCTACACCAAATATATGCCTAATGAATTGTATAGTCTATGCAACATATGGCTTAATCGACCCTAATTTTATCATAAATGTAAACATGAAGGCAATAATGGCTAATTTAAACCTAATTTAACATAAATGTGAGTCCATGATATGATTAAAGGGTCTACATTATCTCATGTTTTGTGGCATGTTGACCCTAAACCATAATTTTATCATAAATACAATTCCCCTAAACCCTAATTTCATCACATGTATTCAAATCCATTACACTAAACCCTAAATGGGATAAAACCTAATTTTTTTACTTTAATACAAACTCTAAGTTCCCTAACATCATCACAAATGCATTTTCATGAAGGTAATTGGGGCCAATGTGAACCCATTGAACCTAGTTTTGTGAGTTTAGGATGTGATTTGGGGCTAAAGTAGTTCATATTGCCTTACATATTGAGCCAACTAGTCAATTATTACAACTGTAAACCATAAGCCCTAACTTTATCATAAATACAAGTTCATAAAGGAAATTGAGGCCAATATGAACCTATTGAACATGTACATATAACTTATAGAATGTAATTAGAGTGAGATTAACCCTGATGTCATCATATATAATGAAGCAAAGAGTTGATTCATTCAATCAAGGAGGCATTTGAGACCAATTTGAACACCTTTAACCTAACAACAACAATAGGATATGGTTTGAGGAAAATTTTCAATAATTTATCTAATTAGTAAATTAATACAATTAGTTAGGTGATTTGGGCAAAATTAAGCCCTTGAACCAAATTTAGGGCTCAATCAATTGTATAATCTATGCAACACATGGCTTAAAATTGACCATATATCATGTACATTATGCATTTATTTTGTATATAACCTAATTGAAGTAATATAGTCCACTTATATGTCTATTAGTGATTGTAATAAAATGATGGAGAGCTTTCACAAGTTTTCCCTTTCTTGTTCTTGAACAATGAAACACTTCACTAGGCTTAGACTTAAGGATTCATACACCATAAAAAAGTAAAATTATCAAGATTGTTATAAGATTTCAAAAGAATTAACTTTATTAAAATAGTCTCAAATTACCCTTTATATCCCTTTTGAAACTCACTCAAACTCTTACCTCCAACTCATGCAACTCTGCCAAAGTAATGCTCCATTCTTGTAGCCCTGTCTAACTACAAATAGGTTAATATGGAAAAATTAATAAAAATGATGACTTTCCAATATGATATTATTCTATCTTGTCTAAATACACCTATGGTTCAATTTTTGGGTCCTAACTCACTCCCTGTGTCCACTTTCTCTCTTATAGCCTTCCAAATTAGGCCTCTTTTAGTCCTTTCCCAAGACCTCTAACTAGAAATCCATACTAAAGGTACTATATAGTCATAAAAATTCTTGAATTATTTAGGTAAAATTAAAATACATAGGATTACAAAAAATTTCAATCTTTCAAGGGTTAGATTTCTCAGCAATTTCAAAACCCTAGTTGCCAGGGTTTGTGCAAACTAAGCAAGCTGAGAGCAGTATAAAATCAATATCTTGAACTATAAAACGTTTAAAACAAAAAAAATTGTTGGAAAAATTATTTTTTGGCAAAACATAGCTTTTTTATTTTATAACCAATGCCTAATACCCCCTGTAGCATTCACAACACAAGAATATCAGTCCTTTTATTGACTATATTCTACTTTCTCAACAAGGTTAAACAAGGTTTTAATGGTTTCAATCCTTCCAACAGTTTATATGACCTATATTAGGTTTATTCCCTTATAATAAGACTATACCAAACCCTTTTAGACCACCTTGAAATCTAGAACAATATCCAAGAGAAAAGACACAGTATTCCAATCCAAGGTTTATAACTTGTATACTAACAGTGAGCAAAATCTCTAAACAAAAAAACCTTACTATGTTTGAAACCTATTGTATGTCACAAAAATAATTATTCAAAACCTCACACATTTTCTTCACCTTCACATTCTTCACAAGAATATTTATAGCATGGGCCAAATTCTCTATTTACTGTTTGAGCCAACTATATACTCACTTTTACTATATGATAGACCTATCTATCTTCTCAAAGGATTTTATTTGCAATGTAAATATTTGTTATTTGCCACAATCCATGGATTAAATATGATCAAAATAATATCAATAATCACATATTCAAAAATTACTCACCACATTTGAGTGTTCAATCAAACAAACACTTTGCTACAACCATGTAACATCAATGTACTCAGAAATGTCATAGCACATAGTCCATCATTCATCAAATTTATTTTTTTTCACATTTATACCTATATCCTTAAAATAGAATACATTATGACAACCTAAAAAACTAACTCCAACAACTTTTACTAAGATACATAACTGAATCTTGGAAGTTGCTACATGGAAGTACTTGAAAATTACATTGCATTTTAATGTTTTCCCACTATATGCACTATATGCCCATGTATAAAGACTAAATAAGATACTTAGGACCTATTATTACTAAAAAACTCATAAAATAAAAATCTAAGACAAAAATGAAACTATTTTGGCATCCACAAGGATGCCCCTGCATTATACTACCAAGCTGAATAAATTTTGCCATATATGTCAACTTGGTGTTTACTCCTTAATTGCTTTGTACCTCCAAATTGAAGGTTGATAATGATACTTGACTTTCGTAGAGGTGAAAATGTTTTTGGGCCCCATAATTAGGCCTCTTTTTCTTCTTCTTCTTCATGAGTATACCTGCACATGCAACAAACTCATCAAAGAAATCACATTTGATGTTTGTTGTTACTTACTTTGGGTGTCAAAACCATGCTTATTCTTTTGCAATCTGATCCATTACAAATTTACTTCCATATGGCACTACTACTGTAACTATATATTCTTCATTCTTCACCCATTCTCCTTGCTTGGTACACTCAATCTCATACATATCAACTTTTGAGTCCTTGCTTTCTATTTGCTTGCTTAAAAGCTTGGTTTGGTACTATCTATCATCTTCACAACTGCGCTCTATCTCTTATATACTCAAGGAATGTTTGTTCTATTCTATATTATCATTATCTTGATTTAACATTCTCATGTTATTACCTTCACTTGGCTGTCCTTTTTAGACCTATTTTACATCTCCCATCTCTTTTTCAACTCTTTCCTTTTCAAAACATTATTTCATGCATTGGAGCTTGCCTATCATACCTTTTATGAGCTCACAACTAGAGATGTTTACAAAATGTTGAGATAAACTTGTAAACAAATCATTCAAAAACTTACTTAACAGTAGTTTTACTTGATATATGTTCACATTCCTCAACTTGGGATACCTTAATCTCCTTGGGTTATTCATCCATCTTCACTTTTGAATCTTGTTGTTGCACCAAATCTTTGTAACCTCAAACTAATAACTTATAAAAGACACCAACAACTTTAGCATCATGTGTTAAGTGAAATAATGCATACTTTACTCCCTTGTGATCCAAATAATATGTATTATTTACCCCATCATGACTAGTTGACCTATTAAACTACCAAGGCCTTTTTACTAGTACATGGAAAACATCCATGGGGATAAAATCACACATAACTTGATACCTATATGTTTCAATCTAAAAATGTACTAAGCATTGTTTATTCACAAGCACACTATATCCTTTATAAATCCAAAAAACTTTGCAAGATGCAAGATAAGGTAATATTTTGAGACCAAGTTTACTTACCATCTCATTAGAAGCCAAATTGTCTATGCTACCTAAATCTATAATTATTTTTCAACATTTACTATGAGACTTACATCTATGCCACCTAAATCTATAATTATTTTGCAACATTTACTATGAGACTTACATACTGTCTTGAAGAGTGTTATCCATTGTGTAGCCTCTTTCTCCTTTAATGGCTTCAGTAATTTCCTTCTCATCAAGAGTGCCTCTCCTTCTTTAGGTTACACTAAAAGTGAATTTTAACTAACACTCTCTTCCTCTATAAGACGCACCACTTGATTTCTAATCTCATTCCTATAACTCCTTTCTTGCTACTCCTCTAGACACTCTCAATACCTATGACCTGCATACTTGTTACACTTGAAACACTTTCCTATGAAACCACTAGTTCCTCTTCCTCTATCATCTCTACCTCTATAGTATGGACTCCTACCTCTATAACCACCTCTTGGCTATGTTTCATGTCTTTTTTCATTGCTTTCTTCTTCCTCATATGCATGCTTGATATCATATTCTCTTCTTCCTCTTACTTGTTTGCCTCTTCCTCTTGATTATTGTGTATGCCTTATTTCCAACTTGTCCTTAGCTTTCTAGGCTGATTGGTATGCTTCATCAATTGTTTTCAAAGTCAGTATATTTATCTCATCTTGTATGGAGAACTTGAGACCATTCAAATACCTTACTACCTTTTCACCATCTTCTTCAAGGTGTCTTGTCCTGATTGTCAACCTATGAAAATATTTTGTGTATTCCTTTATTGAATTATCCTTTTTATATGATTTTGTGACCTCCTAAATAAATGTGTGCAGTAGTCCTTAGGCATGAAATTTTCCTTCATCTTCATCACCATCCTATCCCATGACTAGATTTTGGCTTTACCTCTTCTTCTTCTCTTTTCTTGGATTCCATCCCACCACAAAGAAGCATGTGCTCTCAATCTTGTGATTTAAAATTTCACCTTCTTGGTCTCATCCATCTCCTTATAATCTAAATACTTTTCCATGGATACTATCTGTTCCACCAAATCATCTACATTTAGATTGCCTTCATACATTGGCACATCTAGATTTGGTTTTGAACCCATCTTCATCATGTCTTTGATCAATATTTCCTCCCTTATTTATTTTTTTTCTTCCTCCTCTTCTAATTTATAATCTTCCTCTTTTTTATCAATGTCATCATAAACTATGACCTTTCTTCTTTGAGCTATCTCCATGGCTTCCATTCTAGCATGCATGTTCCTCATTTCAATGACCAAATTGGCCACTTTATATTGAATTATTTGAGTTTCTATAGTTTTCATTTGCCTTTCTGCCATTTTTTCCTCTTCACCTTATCCTTTATATATCCTTAGGCTCTGATACCAAATGATGCATATCTTGCACAAGTTTTCCCTTTCTTGTTCTTAAACAATCAAACACTTCACTAGGCTTAGACTTAAGGATTCATACACCATACAAAAGTTTAATTCTCAATAATGTTACAAGATTTAACTTGATTAAAATAGTCTCAAATTACCGTCTATATCCCTTTTGAAACTCACTCAAAATCTTACCTTCAACTCATGCAACTTTGCCAAAGTAATGTTTCACTCTTATAGCCCTATTTGGTTGAAAATAGGTATGGAAAAAGTAATAATAATGATGAATTGAAAATATTATATTCTTCTTTGTCTTGTTGTAATACACTTTTGGTTTAATTTTTAGGTCTTAACTCAATCCCTAGTTCTCCTTTATCTCTTCTAGCCTTCCAAATTAGGCCTCTTTTAGCCCTTTCCCAAGACCCCTAGCTAGAAATCCATACAAAAGGTACTGTATGGTTTTAAAAATTCTTGAATTATTTAGGAAAGGTGAAAATACATAGGATTAAAAAAATTGAAATTTTTTAAGGGTTATATTTCTCAGAAACTTCAAAACCCTAGTTGCTAGGGTTTGTGCAAACTGAGTAGGCTGAGAGCAGTATCAAATCAATATCTTGAACTATAAACGGTTTAAAAGAAAAAAACTTGTTGGAAAAGTTTTTTATGTTAAAAAAATAACTTTTTCATTTTATAACCAATGCCTAATATCCCATGTAGCATTCACAACACAAGAATCTTAATCCTTTTATTGATTGTATTCTCCTTTCTCAACAGGGTTAAACAGGGTTTTAATGGTTTATATGACCTATATTAGGTTTATTTCCTTATAAAAATAATGTACCAAACCTTTCTTGACCACATTGAAATCTATAATAAGATCCAGGAGAAAAGACACAATATTACAATCTAAGGTTTGTAACATGTATACTAACAGTGAGCAAGATCTCTAAACAAAACAAACTTACTATGTTTGAAACCTTTTGTATGCCACAACAATAATTATGTAATAACTCACATGTTATCTTCACCTTCTCATTATCCATGGGAATCTTTGTATCAAGGAGTATTCTAATTTAAGGTTTATAACCTATATACTAATGGTGAGCAAGATCTCTAAACAAAAAAAAAACTTACTACGTTTGAAACCTCATGTATGCCACAATAAGAATTCTCTAACACCTCACACATTGCATTCACCTTCACATTATCCAAATAATCTTTGTAGCAAGGACCAAATCCTATGTTTACTGTTTGAGCCAATTATATACTTACTTTCACTATATGACAGACATGTTTGTCTTCTCAAAGGAGTTTCTTTGCAACTTCAATATTTGTTATCTGTCTCAAGCCATGGATTAAAGATGATTAAAAAAATATCAATAATCACATATTCAAAAATTACTCACCACATTTGAGTGTAAAATCAAACAAATAATTTGTTATATCCATGTAACATCAATGTAGTCAGAAATGTCATATCATAGAGTCCATCATTCATCAACTTTCTTTGTTTTCACATTCATTCCCTATCTCCTTCAAATGGAATACTTTATGACATCCTCAAAAACTGAATCCACGACCTTCTACTAAGATACATAACTGAATCTTGTAAGTTGCTATATGGAATTACTTGAAAATTACATTGTATTTTAATGTTTTCCCACTATTTGCACTATATGACCATGCATAAAGATGAAATAAGATACTTAAGACCCATTACAGCTACAAAACACATACAAGACAAATCCAAGCCAAAAATAAAACTATTTTGGGGTTCATAATGATGCCCCTACATCATAAAATCTATTATATTGTTCTTGAAAAACTAGTGAACTTATTTTAATCTCTATTTCTTATCTTTGATCATATAATGATAGAAATGTCTCAATTCAAGGTTCAGGTCCTAAAATACCCTTATACAAGTTCAAGAGATTAATACATTGGCTTTACCTCATTTTAAATGATCCCATCCATCAATTTTTTCTTTTAACATGAATCCTCTGGATTTCATAAATTGATGCCAAGAAGAATCTACTTTATTCAATCTTCAAATGGTTCTACCTAGAAGCCTGTAATTTTTGGTAGGGTGGATTGTTACTTTCATATAATTTAAGAATTAACCTTATTATTTACTCATTCTCCTTTCCTACTCTGGATGAAAGACTTAAAACAATTGTACAGAGCCTCTAGATGTTTTGCACAAGTTTAAATTATCAATTAGGTTACCAAATGACCAAGAATCTTAGCTCAACCCCAATAACTACTACAGGGATGTAGATAGGTCCCTTTAGATCTTAGAAAGATGTCAATCACTTAAGTTCACCTCAATGGTTTCCTAAATGATTTTTTTAATAGTCATGGATAATCTATAATGATGATAAACCAATCTTATTATTGGTTTCTCAAAATATAATAAATTCAATTGTAACCCCTACTCCTTAGGTCTATACAGGTTTATTTTGATTTCCTCGAAGGGTCTTGTGTGAAATTAATATTTAATAACTTGGATAGGTAATTTCAGCATAAATACAAACATGAAGGAAATTATGGATAATTTGAACCTATTGAAGCTAAATGCGAGTTTATAATGTGATTAAATGGGCTAAATTATCCCACATTTTGTGACATGTGTCGGCCATGAACCCTAATTTTATCATGAATTAAATGTAATTTTTACTAATTTCAAATCTTATTTGGGATAATTGAATCCAATTTTGATTAATTAAGTCTATTTTGGACTAAATGAGATCAACTACAGGGTAAATTGAACCTAATTTGGAGTGATTGAATCTAATTTTTGCTTAATTGAACCTAATGTGGACATGGATCAAATTCAAGGACTAATTGAAGGAGCAAATGCATTGTATGATAATATTATTGCATAGTTATATAGGATGGATCTATAGAATAGATAATGTGTATGCATTATAATGTGTACGTGTTATTTACTCTTTAGACAAAACTTAACTTTCAAAGATTATTTTTAACCCAAATATAGAATTTTATCCCCACAAACATTCTCTGCATACTTTCTATGTATCCTCTACATGTTTTTCAAGTAATTATTTTGACCCCACCTTTTAAAATATATCAATTTTAATGGGTGATGGATCATGTTCATGGAAGAGGAAGAAACTTAATAACAAAACACTAGAGTAAATACATGAGTTGAGATAAAAATGCAAGGTACAAATGCAAGTACTTTGTTCTAGCCAAAGAACCACTAATCCTAATGAATTGAATATGTTGAAATTAGCAATAATGAATTAAATAATGATGAAATTTAAAATAATTATTTAGATAATGTTGGAAGTTCACATTCAAAGTATAAAGTTTCTATTTTGTTTGTGATGAGTCTATGCATGATGCTTTTGCCCCCTAATAATGAAGAAAATTTAATGGAAACAAATAATGTTGCAATTAAAAATGAAAAAAAAATCATGGAAACATATAATTAAGAAATAAATAATGAATAAAATGTCATCCAACCACTAAACAACAAAATTAATAATTATTTTGAAACATCCTCTCAATAAATTCCACCATTAACAACACCTCCAAGAATTGTGCGTAGAAAAATCAAGTACTTAATTGAAGTTGATGAAAATATTTTGAAACTAATGCGTAACAAATTGTTTGACCATCATTCAATAATAATGGCTCAAGAAATTTGGGATATCTTATTTCATAGATTGGATTATGATAGTCAAAAATATTAATTATTTATTTCATTGATTAAATTGATTAAAATGAGACCTATAATGTACACATTAGGACTAAGAACATCTAACATGGATGATGAAATAATGAAATTATTGAAAAAATATATGATCTATATCATATTATAGGCCTAAAATCATGCAATAAATATTGTAATGCTACCTGGTGTATAATTACAACTTGTGCAATATGTGGTCAAATAGGGAAAACTGATTGATTTCAAAGACAAGTCAAACACTTGATATAAATAGAAAAAACTTAATGAAAGAAATTAGAAGATGTGAAAGACTTAATTAACCCAATACCAATGATTTTTGGTCATTCTTTGGTAGATTTATATGAAAGGAAAAGGCTATAATTGATGCTCTCAAAGAGTTATCTGCACATTTTTGGAAAGACAATACAAGAGTTTCACCCAATACAAGAGATGTAGTGCAAAAAAGAGTTGGTTCTTATAACTATGATCTGCATCTGAAACATTTCTTGGATGTGACTCAAACATAATTGTACTCTAATTTTTTAGTAAAAACATCCACAAATTTCTATTAGTCAAAGATTATTTTTAGATGGCCAAACCTTTTTATGTAAAAATAAATCACACATGCACCACTTGTTATAGGCAACATGTTAAATTTTCAATGTGCTATGATATTAATTTTCATATTCATTTTACTTTACATACTGACAACATTTTTCAAGAGTGTGGTATAGAAGTTATACCAAAATCAGCTAGATAATTTATTCCAAATTTTTCTGTGAAAGACTAGCTAGAGAATCTTTTTATAAGAAAGCATGTTTGGATGGAAATTACAAAATTTATTGTGGATTACCAAATTTAAATAATTATATCCATTATAAGTGTAAAAGTATAATTAGACATGAATTAGTTGGTTTGAGAGAATACAAATATGCTACTTATCAGAGAAAATATGGTAAAGAATCAAAAATATGTGAGTTTGTTATACAACAAATTTTTGCTTCAAAATTTATGGACAAATTCATGGAGAAAATTATTTATGAGTATGCAAGGAATACACATAGAGATATATGTTTGGATTAATATTTAAAGCTAATCAAGGACACATTCCCTCTTGATTTAATTATTTTAGTAGTTGACTTTGCTAAAAATTACACATTCAACCCACAAATGGAAGTTCAATCATAGTATTACAACTCATCACAAGTTACCATATTATTTCATATAGCATTTATGCATGCACCTGATAGTATAAAAAAAGCTCAAAAATTATCAAGGGAGTACCATTTATATATTATTGATGACCGATCACATTATATAGAGTACATGCAAGGTTGTTTTGAAAAGTTCTATGGTTAGTTGACTCAGAAGAACATTACTTTCAATTAGGATTGTATTTGCACATCACAATACAATAATGCATGGATGTTTTATTGGTTGAGAAGGAATCACATTACCACTAGTGTAGAGCATAATTTTAGTTTTACTGAGGCTAGTCACGAAAAGAGGGGATCATGATGGTGTTGGAGCATATGTAAACAGAGCCATTGCAAGGGAGGATTTGAAATTTAAAGGGGCTGCTAATTTGAATGATATAAAAACCATGGTTTAATGGTGTAATGAGAAGATGTCCCATGGTGCTCAAGAAAATTCTACTATTTTTATACAATTTATTTTAATGGAGGAAGAACGCTTGGAAAACTATGAAGAATGTATGACTCTAATGGGTTCAAGTGAGCTTCATTCATTTTGTGGCTCAAATACAGGTTCTTAGAAAATTCATATGAGACACTTGGCATGTTTCTAAATATATGCATGGAATATATTTGGAATGAGTGTGAGACACAAGAGTTAGTGGATGACTAGAGTTACATACCATTAAATCTTATCAGCACATATCAGGTTCCCCTAGCATTACAACTTACATATATGACATCATCACATGACTTTGACCATGTTTCTGATCCAGTATAGGGTATGTACATGAAGTTGGGGGATAATTTTTTGGACATACCCAACTATGCGTATGCATTATAACATAATTAATATGCATTATTGTTATAATTCATACACATTATGGCTTAGAATACTCAAACCATAGCACATACACATTATAACAATAACACATACACGTTATGTTTAAATATGTAAATGCGTACATGTTATAGAAATGCATACACATTATAGAAATGCATACACATTATATAAATGTGTATGTATTACTATATTTAAACATAACACATATGAATTATAAACTATAAAACCAAAAAAAATCTAGGATTTCTCTCATACTATTTTGCTTGCCATTCACGTTTTGTTGCTTTGTGGTCATGCTTTACCTTCTAGATCTTTATTTTGCCCTCCAAATCATGTGGAAATCATTAATTTTTCTCTCTAATTCATGAGATCGATGATGTTTCCATAAAAAAGAGGTAGGTTTTATAGATTAAATCAATTTTTTTTAATTTTTTGTGAATGTAAATTGCATAGTTTGATTTGTAATTTTTCTCCAATGGGTCAGCATGCTCTGCCTAAGCCTCCACCTAATTCTCCTAATTCTCTACCTAATCCTACACCTAACCCTCTGCCCAACCCTCTTAACCCTCCACCTAACCCTCTTATAGTTCCACTAGATCCCCCATGTAGTCAAGAGGATATAACTACTCACATAGTGGAGAACAAAATTGAAATTGAGCATATAATTAGGAGAATGAGGGATCCCACCTCCATGAACACCCACCACACCTATTTGTATAATACCCTAGAGTTAGTATTAGGTCAAGTTGACTCGATAACGAATCAGATTGACAGATGGAGGCTATATAGGGATAGTTGTAGGGCTTACTATGCTGACAAATTATCAACATTTGAGGTGAAAAATAAAGATATAACAAAAGATCAAATTTTTGCCTTATTTATCAACCCAACCACTAATGCCCCATTTCTCATAATGACCAAATGTTTCCCAATCCACCAATGCCAACATAATTTGATTAAAGCCAATTTTTGGGAGTGATGGTGGATGGTGTTTGACTATCCCCCTTGTAATAACCATGAGGTCCCTTTGTACTTTTCAAGGAAACTCTATTTCTATTTTGTCCTCAATGAAATTTCAAACTACTTTGAATATGGTGAGTTTTAAGCTCAAGGGAAAGGCTCCACATAGGATTGACCAGGTGCACATCATGTAGCTAATCAACCTACAAGGATCCTTACCCAAAAACCACTTCATCAAGATATTCCTTCTATAGTGAAGGAGGTTGTGGAGATAGACACTTTGCATGTGCTTAGTATGATTAATAATACACTCATTCATCATATGAGTAGACTTTTAGAGATACGTGGTTAAGATACTCTAGCTAGTGGTCATACCCTACCCCACCTATACAGATGTTGTGGTATTATATGCATTAGAATTTTAGATGATGATTGGTGGCACTTCAGGGGGCTTGGAGGATACGGTCTTGACTGATGAGTTTTTGGCACACACATTTGGTTTGGATACGTTGGTAGTCTTTACATACATGTAGGTATCTTTTATATAATTTTAATGTTAAATTTTTAAGTTATATTTAAAAATTAAAAAGGTAAAAAATAATTTACACATTTAAATTGAATAATATATATGTATTTTTTTGTGTTTTAGGAGACGTTGCCTTTGATATCACAACTAGGTAGTGGTCCAACCCCTACTACATCTATCCATGTTAGTACAACAACATATACATTTAAGGAGGTAAACTTTCAATTGATACTTATAAACTCTATGTGTACATTCATACACCTTAATTTCATCATTGGTAGATTTTGTGTAAGAATATATAAAATACCTAATATAATTTTGTTGGACTTTTTAATGTTTGTTGTATTAACATGGATTGGTGTAGTGTCGTAAACTCATCCTCCATCTCAAATTTTTTGTTTTTATTTTGACTTTAAAACTATGTTTTGAATAACCAAAATAGTGAATTAAACATTTGCTTGATATCCCATTATATGTGGTTTCCATAATGGGTCAATCCCAATCAATAGGATTGGGCATGTGTGTGTGTGTGTGGATTGATAAAAGTTATTTGGTACAATATATTTATATCAATTTCCCAATCGAGCATAACATGCCTTCATCAATATGCACACCACTCCTTTATTTTGAATATTGGCCTAGTAGCCAGCCACTTGATTCCTTGTTATCCTAATCACATATAGCAGTTCAATCTCTATGATCGATATCCAAAATGGTCATAGCTATAAATTGAATTCCCATCAATTCTAATCGAGCGTAATAATTTCATCTCTATCTATTAAGTAATAAATTTAGATGGCATAGCCTTATTAAACCATTGTACCTAGTCAATTCCATTAGTTTCTTTGGAGAGCATTGACTATAAACTATAGCCTATGTGTATATGGCATAGGCCTTGCGACCATATACAAATAGAGGACCTCAACCCCATATAGATATATGGGGTTGAGTAGTTTATTTCCACCACTTACATAGGGGGCCCATAGACCTACTATATCTAGTTAGGGGAGAGGGCCTATCTATATCTATGCATTTTCATCACTTGAGTGACATGTCGACTCTATAAGACTATAACACCTTTCATTAGGAAAGTTCCCCTAAAATGAATATTGACTATCGACAAGACTATAACACCCTTTGTTGACCTCAACCTACTTTCACTATATAAATATATACCTTCCCTTTCAAAAGTTAACAAAAATCTAAGGATAAATAGTTGACCTAATGTCACCTATATGGAAACCAAAATCATGCACTTGTAAAGAAGATTGTCCACTCACTCTTATCTCTATAATATTTAGTTATATTTTTTATATGTTTCTTTAGATTTTGATGAGACCTATTTTATAACATTCTAGACATTCTTAAAAGGATCAAGTATATATGTCCCCCATAAAATCAACCTATCACTCTAGGTGTCTTAACCTTATTAAAACTCAGTTTACAAACTTCTCAACAAACATCTATACAGTTTACTTGTCTTATCACAATGACTATTTCTAAGGGATTTTTGATCATACCAATACTCAGTTGGACTAAAAAGTAATGAATGTCTGTAAGCAAAGTATTTAAGGTGTTAACAAGATCAAAATTTCAAAACAAATCAATCTAGACACCATAGCTCATAAGACTATCCTCAACTATACATGGTCATTACCTTAAGACAATTAGGCCTAATGACCAAGTAATTAGGTCAAAATCTAAAAAATACCTTAGAAAAGCTATACAAGCATCCAAAATAGTGTATATAGGTACATATCAAGGATGTTCAAACACCTAACTTGCATTCAATGACTCAATTTCACAAAATTCACTCAAAAATCCTCCCTCATTGTCTTATCATTCTCCTTCATGAAACTGACATTTATTGCCTTTAGTGTGGTGTTACAAGTCACATATTACACATATCCACTTTTCACATTCATGTTTCACTTGAAATCATTATATTTTTTCATATCTTATGCAAGACTAAGTTTGTTATCAACTTGTTTGATCAATGAATTACCCAAGTTATTAATTATTAGGTTATTTGTTCAACTAATGACTAAGGTCAAAACTACACCATCATTATGAGTTGAGATAGACTCGAGCATTTTTGTTGCAATGTCATCTACACAGGAACTCACTGAGCAATGCATATTCACTTGTAATTTAAAATTTTAATTTAGTACTTTTGTTGTAATAATTTTACTATATACTTTGGCAAATATAACTTATATGCATGATGTATTATGTATGCAGGCCTATCATATGACATTTGATAGTCTAATTTAGATGACTACTATGATATCTCCTCATGTTTATTCATCATTTGGCATGCCTTTTTGTATAGCTAAACTTGGTATTGACCCGGTCAAGCGTCAATGGAAAATTGAGGAGGATCATGAGATTGCAATAAGTGCATGTTTAAATGATTCTTTATTATAGTTTAAAACATGAGTTTATTAACTTGGTTTCATGTATACTTGTTAATTTTATAATAAAATTTGTATTTGAATAGGTTTTTCTACAAGTGAGCTATGATCATAGTACCCACAGTTGAACCTTGGAGCAATCCAAGGCATTTGGGATATCTCCATCTTCAAGCAGGGCATCCCAAGGAGAGTCTTCTTCAAAGAAGGCAAAGAAAGGAGACTATTTGATGATTAAGATGTTGTAGATGATGTACTTTTTTATATGCTTATATATAAATGTATGAATTTTTAGCATTGTACATACATATATGATGTATTCACCCAACATTATATACTATGTTGGTAGACATGATGTAATTTTTTGTATGCCTATATGGCAATGCATGTATTATTGACATTGTATACCTATATATGGCATTCAAATTCTTATTTTATACATGAATATTTAAATAAACCAATGAAGTAAATCTTGTTTGAATCACTTATGTTCATAGTATTATGAATGATTGGTTTTGAATTAATCTTAAGGATTACAAATGTTATGAGATTGATAATAACTTGTTAGGATAATGTTGCAAATCAGACTCTTATAAGAAATAAAGAATACCAGTGATTGCATATGAATTATGTTTGTATGATAATGTAGAGGTATGGAGGAGAAGTCTACAAAAACATCATTATCTATTTTTAAATCCAATTGATCACATTCACTTGCTATCATTTGATTTGAATCTTCTTTCACAACCTAGCTCCTCTTTTGACTCTTATGGCTTAATTTAGCTTCTTACACCTAGTAATTATTCCTTGTACTCTTAGTAGCACCTCCTTAATGGAATTGACCTCTATCCATACATCCTTTACCTCATTACATTCATGTCTCATTTATAAACTTCCTCTCAATCTCTTTCTAGTTTCTTCCTAAGCACCTTCTTTGGGTCTCAAGGACCAAATCTTGGTGTATGTTTCAAGAACTCAACCTATTGTCACATATGGTCTTAGATGATCATAACATACTTGGTATAACACCCTTCAAGTACTCAAACAATATTTGACTCTCATTCTACACCTTATGGACACAATGCTCTCTCAAGGCTTGTATCTTTTTTTACTATAATTTACCATGTACAAAAAATTTATGATTGATCAATCAATTATAAGGGAATTTATAGGTACACTCTATCCTTTTCCATGTCTATGTCAAATTTCATAGCCCAAATCCACATCTAATTATCACTTCATTAGCATACCCTCATTTAAGCCTAATTAGCCCTATTCCAAACTCGTAGTCCTATAATCTATACACAACCATATAATCTTAGGTTAAAACCTTTTGATTCACCTTGTACATGTATAGTGGAGCAAGATTACAAATTTTCATTAAATTTCCATGGTTAAATCTCTCAAAAATGCCCAAAGCTTGCTAATCTAGGGTTTCCCATACCCTGTACATACTCTCCAAAGTAAATTTGACCTTCCCACTGAACTTATTTTATTTAAAACATCCTCATGACATATAAAACATATCATAACACCTTTCTAATGATCAAAACACCAACTTTGCCTTTATGCCTTTGAGACTGCCTATGGGGATTTGAACATGTCTGTGGGGATTGCATGAATTTTGGAGTGTGAACACCCTTTAAAGGTTTTTAATAATTTTAAAACCATATTACCATAGTTATATAATATTTTAACTCTCAAACACACCTTAAAACTCCAAAAAGTATGCATGCATGAATAGTGAGCATTATGAGACATGGAGGGGGGTATGAAAAAATAGAGAGAACTTTCACTTGTAATACTACCTTAAAAATATTATGGATTGGTATATTAGGTCATTAAAACTAATCTTACCAAGTTTCAAGTCATTTGGATATGTAATTTGTCTTTTAGACCTTTTTTACCACAATTTACCTTGAGTTACCTACATGCTTCCTTCATGCCAAAACTTGTGTTTCTTCAAACTTTTGCATGAAACCCATGAATTTGATCACTTGTATATTATAATATAGGTTACATCATATTATATGGTTTTAAGACCTCTCCATGGCCTAAACTACTTCTTGGCATCCAAAACTGACAAAACCTTGAAAAATCTCCAATCGTTGCCTTCTTGACTACAAAAGGACTATGTCAAAATAGTAGGTGCTTACACTCTTTATATAGATTTATTATGGCATATGATATTTTTTTTAGGTTATGGATACCATTATTACCAAATTTTGAGGTTTGGATCAACCTGTGGAAGCCCCAAACTGACCAATTTCTCCAAGACATGCTCCAATGTTGATCATGATTTGACATAAGGTTGACTTTATTAAAATAGTGAATAGTTTCCATTGTCAAAAATACTCAAAAATATATTTAATGGGTATATTAGGTATTAATTATACTCTCCATGATATTTAGTGATTAAATATGACATATTTTGGCCTGTAGGCCCATTTTGGCAAAAACTAGTGACACATATCTGCTTGGTCAAATTTCAAAAATGAGTCATCATCCTTTTTTGCCTTTGTTTTTGAAGAAGATAATTGAGGAAAAGTATACAAATCATCATTACAACTATTTTAAATGTACTTGATGACTTTATCTTTAATATTCCCTTACTAATTCAAAATTGCTCTTTGATTCTTGGGCTTACTAGTCACCTGACACATGTACCTATTTATTTAATATATAGAGACACTTTTATTGATGGTGTTATTGATGGTGTTATAATCCTTCATTATAATTTTCAATCATGATCTACCTCCTTAAATTATTTTATTGACAAACTTTCTTGTAGTCTCTTCACTAGTTTTGACAAGGCACAACCCCTTGGGTTCCAAGGACCAAATCTCACTTTAGGTTTCAAGAGCATAATAAAAATGGTTGAATGGTCTTAAATTTTCAAAACATGCCTACCCAAACCTCTTTAAAGTGTCCAAACCTACTTCACCTTTAAATACGTTTCCTTGTGTGTTAATTATCCTTCACACTATGTAGCCCATTAGGTCTCTAAGACCATTCCTTGTTTTAAGCTACTAAGAATCAAATTCATTACATTGATGGTCTTAAGTGATCATGATGCACTTATATAAACCCTTCTCAAGTGACCAAACACTCTGTTTCATTCCTACTACACCTTAGAGCCACAATACTCTGTCTAGGCTTGTAGCCTTATTTTCACTAATTTCCCCTTTGTTTGATTAAATTGTGTCCTTTTTTGAAGATGTAAGAACATTTTAGGGCACCCTATATCACCCTTCAACTCCTCAAAAAGTTACAACACTTTACTCTTCTCTTGGTTATCACTTGTTTTGATAGAAACCCCCAAACTAGGCCTAATTAGGCATATTATAACCCTATAGTCCTCAAAACTATACATATCCATAAATTTTCATTCCCAAACCACTTTCATCAGTTAGAACACATAATTATATGAGATTACAAAATTTAGACCCATTTTGATGGTTACATCTCTCAAATTCTCATAAACCTTAGTTCCAGGGTTTTTAGGCCCTATACAAACCCTTTGAGAACTTTAAATTCTATATCTTGAATGATACAACTTTTTAAAGGCTCAAATCCTCACCAAAATATATTTCATAATATCCTATACCTCATACAATAGGCTAGAACCCTTCCTTGATCCATTATAGGCTTAAAACATCAATTTCTCAATTGATTGTGGGCCAGAATTGACTATGTACAATAGGGGTGATACTAAATTATTGTGTATTTGATTTACATAAGTATTTAAGATAATAAAAGGCCTCATTTAGGTCTTATCACTCTTAATACACCTTTCAATACTCTTAAATTCTATTTATCAAGTCTTGATTCCTTCTATTCATGGAATAACATGTCTATTGTCACAGTGTTGCATGTACAATATTTGAAAGTTGACATTGTTACCTTAGGGTTTCAAATAATGTTTTATTCATATGAGAGGCTATAGTTTCATTTAATTAAACACTCCACACTATTTCCTTGATTAGGATCTTCTTATAAGATTCTTCATCATTGTCTAAGCATAGGTTCATAGACCTATCTATCACAACCTGCATGTGTGTAAGAATGTAAGATTTTCCATCATTTACACTTAATTGATAGATAGTATACATTTTTAAATGGATAATATACTCCAAATTATATTTCTTATTTATCTTCATGCCATCACAGACTTACTACCATGCATTATTTTACTTCTATCCTAAAATGCAACTTTTTGGCAGTGAATAGACAACTTATTGACCTTAAACTAGTAGTTTTACCTTTGGGACTGGTAGGTGAAAATATACCACTTCAATAACATATATATAGTAAAATTAAACATGATACATCAATTGTGACACGTAATTCCACCTGCAAGTGCATTTTCACTACTATTTTAGAGCACAAAAACACTGACAACAAATGTTGTCAAAGTTGAAGGTATGATTTGAGAACTCATTTTTTAGTGCTTGTTGGGTGAAAACTATCACTACCAACATGTTCAAAAGTGTGGATAATGTCTAGGACTAGGTTTTTGGCCTCCCATTTGGACCGGTCAATAAACTACCGATTTTGGGTTCAAGAACACCCTTCCCAATTAAAAAAAAATGTTGATTTTTAGCCTAAATTTAGGCATGCATAAAACAAAAATTGGAAGTCATATGGAGTAATAATAAGATCCATTGTGTGCATGGTAAATCCCTTTAATTTTATCCCCAATCTAGTTTGAGTAACCTCTAAGAGTAATATGCAGTAGAAGTTGCAGTAAAGGGTCCTAAAATGCAATTTTTTGGTAGTGAAGAGACAACTTGTTGAGCTCTAACTAGAAAATTTGCCTTTGGGACTGATAGGTGAAAATCCACCACCTCAAGAACATCTATATATGAAAATTACATGTGATCCAATGACTATGACACCCAATTCAACCCGCAAGTGTATTTTCACTACTATTCTGGAGCTCGGAAACATTGATAACAAATGTTGTCAAAGTTGAAGCTACGATATGAAAATTTAATTTTTGATGCTTATTGGCTGAAAAATGGCACTACCAACACAACCTTAGGGGTAGATAATGTCCATTACTAGGTTATTGGCCTCCCATCTAACCTGATCGACAAACCCACCATCCATTCTGGGCTTAAGAATACCCTTCCCAATACAAGAAAGATGTTGATTTTTAGCCTAACTTCAGGCATGCATAAAAAAAATTGTAATTCATATGGAAGAATAAAAATACACCTCATGTATATGGTAAATCTCTCTAATTCACCCCTAATCTAGTCTAAATCACCTCTAAGATCAATCTGTGGCATAAGTTGTAGTAAAGGGTCCTAAAATACAACTTTTTGGTAGTGAAGAGACAACTTGTTGACCTCCAACTAGTAATTTTGCTTCCAAGAATAGACAGTGAAAATACACTACTTTGATCATGTCTAAATAGACAAATTACATGTTATCCAATGATTGTAACACCCAATTCCACCTGCAAGTGTATTTTCACTACTTTTTTGGAGCACAAAAACACTGACAACAAATGGTGTCAAAGGTAAAGCTATAGTTCAATAAATGGCACTACCAACACATCTAAAGGGGCAGATAACATCTACGACTAGGTTCTTGGTCTCTAATCTGACCTGGTTGATAAACTCAGAACCCATTTTGGGCTCAAGAATGCCCTTATCAATACAAGAAAGATGTTGATTTTTAGCCTAACTTAAGGCATGCATAAAACCAAAACTATAATTCATATGGAGGAACCATAAGATCCCTTATGTGCTTGGTAAATCCCTCTAATTTTACCCCAAATATAGTTTGAATCACCTCTAATATCAATCTTTGGTATAAGTTGCAGTAAAGAGTCCTAAAATGCAACTTTCTGGCAGTGAAGAGACAACTTGTTGATCTCCAACTAGCAATTTTGACTATGGGACCAACAAGTGAAAATACACTACTTAGAGAACATATAAATATAAAAATAACACATTATATAATAACTAAGACACCCAATTCCACCTACAAGTGCATTTTCACTACTGTATTGAAGCATAGAAACATTGACAACAAATGTTGTCAAAGTTGAAGCTACAGTCTGAGAACCCAATTTTTGGTGCTTGGTAGTTGAAAACTAGCACTACCAACACATTTTAAGGGGTATATAATGTCTAATACTAGGTTCTTGGCCTCCCATCTAACCCAGTCGACAAATCCACCACCCATTCTAGGCTCAAGAATGCCCATTCTAATACAAGAAAGATGCTAATTTTTAGTCTAACTTCAAGCATTCATAAAACCAAAATCATAAGACATATGGATGAACCATAAGATATCTCATATGCATGGTAAATACTTTTAATTATACACCGAATATAGTATAAATCACCTCTAAGAGAAATCTATGATAAAAATTGCAGTAAAGGGTCCTAACATGCAACTTTTTGGTAGCGAAGAGACAACTTGCTAACCTCTAACAAACAATTTTTCTCCAAGACTAGCATGTACAAATACACCACTTTTGATCACATCTAAATAGGAAAATTACACATTATCCAATGACTATGACACCTAATTTCACCTATAAATGCATTTTCACTATTACTCCAGAGCATGAAAACACTGACAATGAATGTTGTCAAAGTTAAAGCTACAGTCTGAGAACTCAATTTTTGGTGCTTGTTGGCTAAAACCTGGCACTACCAACACATCTAGAGGGGTGGATAACATCCAAGACCAAGTTCTTGGCCTCCCATTTGGCCCAATCGACAAACCCACCACCCATTTTGGGCTCAAGAACGCCCTTCCCAATATAAGAAAGATGCTGATTTTTAGCCTAACTTCAAGCATACATAAAACCAAAATTGTAATTCATATGAAGGAACCATAAGATCCCTCATGTTTGTATAAAATACATCTAATTTCACCCCAAATCTAGTTTTAATCACCTATAAAATAAATCTATGGTAGAAGTTAGAGTAACGGGTCCTAAAACATAACTTTTTGGTAGTGAAGAGACAACTTGTTGACCTCCAACTAACAATTTTGCCTCTAAGACCGGAAGGTGAAAATCTACCACTTTGAGCACATCTAAATAAGCAAATTACATGTGATCCATTGACCATGACACCCAATTCCACCTACAAGTGCATTTTCACTACTATTCTGGAGCACAGAAACACTGACAATAAATGTGTTTGGAAGGCTACAAAGAGAAATACACTTGTCATGAGTAATTGTTTAGGAGCATGGAAACACTAATTATTTTTAGTAAGATTATCTTAGCTTAAAGAATATGAAATTCTCTACTAATGGTGCCATCCATGTGAAGGTGAAAGCTAATTTGGCACCACTAACCTATAAAAAAATGTTAGTAAGTAATTAAAGATGAAATTTATGCATGTACTACCTACAAAATCAAAAATATTTGGTAAAATTGATTACATCTACATTTTAAAAAGTTAACATACCTTCACATTTCAATCTAATGAACCACTTGGATCTGATCTAATCTTGATAGTATCAAGAATAGCTTCATGGTTTGACTCATGAACTTTCCATAGATTCTTATTTCTAGGCCTCCCATGATATTTTTGCAATTGAATATTCATTGCAAGAACCAAATTTGAATAGTGTAGTATCTTCTTGTGAGTATTAAAGTCTTCAAACAAACATACATTTGAATTTTTTATAATATATCATCAAATCCAAGTTCCAGTGACTACCACAGACCCAATGGGGTAATCAATGTTTTGTTCATCTACGACTGGGGAAGTCAATTTTTTATTTCCATCTACACACTAACATAAGTAGTCATTTGTTCCCTCTTCATTATCCTTATCTAAAATAACTACAAAAACATGGTTTGCATCATAAAAAACAATTTTTAATGACATTATGAAGATTAATTATGAGAATAAATAGTACATAAATTTTAATCTTCTACCTGGTTGTACTATATTAGATATATGGTCAAAGTCATATGACGATGTCATGTTTGTAAGTTGTAATGCTAATGGAACCTGATATGTGTTGATTGGAATTAGATATCTGGAACTCCAATCATCCACCCACTCTTGTGCCTCACATTCATTCCAAATAAAGTCCATACATAAAAAACAAAATCATGCCAAGTGTCACATATGAATAGTCCAAGAACCTGTATTTGAGATACAAAATGAGTGGATCTCACTTGAACCTATTAAAGTCATATAATCCTTATAGTTTTCCAAGTCTTTTTCCTTTATTAACCAAAAATATCTATGAAAAATAGAATTTTCTTGAGTACCATGACATATGATCTCATTACACTATTCAACCACAATTTTTACATCAATCAAATTAACAACATTATCAAATTTTAACTTCTCCCTTGCAATGACTCTTTTAACACATGCTCCATCACCATCATGCTCCCCTTTTATATGGCCAACCTTAGTGAAACTCCAAATATATTATACACCAGTGGTAACATGCATCCTACTCAACCAATAAAAGATTCATGCATTCTTGAGTTGTGATGTGCAATTATCTAACCAAATGTAATGTTATTTGAAAATAATGTTCCTCTAAGTCAACTATCCATAGAACTTCTCAAAATAAACTTTTGTACATACTTTTTACAATGTGATCAATCGTCACTAATATATAAATGGTACTCCCTTAATATTTTTTGATCTTCCTCTATATTATCAATGAAAGAGTTATCAAAACTCTTCAACCAAGATCTCTCCAATGGTGCATTACCATAGCCATTGATGCTTCAGCTTAAACAAGGAAATAAACTAATTAAACAACATATCGATTGTTAATATATAATGAGATGAAAGTGTATTATGAAGCATATAGATTACAAAGAGTGCAATTATTTATATAGGCAAGGAAAATTAAGATATAGGCTAAACTAAATAGTGTGAGACTAAATTCCACATAAGACAAACATAAAAAAGCATGAGTAAAAGATACTCTAACACCCCCCTTTAAGTGAAACTAGGAGATAACAATAGAAGATGTAGTGTGAAGTCACGTGTCCCTATGGACACCAATCCATCATGCCAGATTACATGGATGTCAAGTCATTGTAACTGCCAAGTAAAAGTAGGAATGGTGTTAAATACGAGGATCAATAAACATAAACACTATGCTCCAAAATAATTGGTAGAATGATGAACCCAAGGAAGCATCACTTGAACACCCTCTGACAATATGGTGAAGAGAGCACAAAGACTAGTGGGGCTACCACACTGGTGTCATTGGTAGGGATACCACATTGGTGTCACTATAAGAATCACTAAGAAGGCCATGGAGTTAAGTAACAATCCTCATATGAGCTATGGAAAATGAAGTGCATGAATAAGATACCCATGTATAAAGTATAAATCTATAATACACTCAAAAGAGTTCAACATACACATAAATCTCATAAAGTGGAGAAAAAGAGAGAAAACCCATAGGAAACCCCCCCCCCCCCAAAAAAAAGAGAGAAAAAAAGAAGAGAGAGATAGAGAAAATACCTCCAAAGATGATGCTAAAGAAGTCCCATTCCAAGTACTCACAAGTCACAAAAGAACTCAATCTACATGAGTGGTTCGAATCCACTACTCGATCACAAAACAACTAACACTAGGCTTCACTAGAATAGCTTCAATCAAGAAGACTGTCAATGATGATGAAAGTACAAAACAAGTATTGTGTGTGAAAAAAATGCTCAACACCAAGAAGAAAAATTTACAACACACCCCCCATATACTGTAGAATGGATGGAGTGGATAAAAGGTCTGCACGAGTGGTCTAAAACCACTACTCAAACACTAAACAAGCTAACAATGTATATGTAGACACCAATATCATGTCAACCCCCCATTGGTCCCTTCCTAAACATTAATAGTCCTAACCCACACTTGAACCCCTTTCACCTTGGACACCTCACCTAGACACCTCACCTAGACACCTCGCCCTAAGACCACTTCCTACCCTATGAGTCACCCTGAGACTAGGTCTTCCAAATCCTAACTACCTAGGACCTATTCTCACTCCCTATTAACTCTTTAACCAACACCCATGCCTAATAAACTCGTCTTTTGACTGTTCTCTAATGGCGAAGGCACTTGGTGGATTGAGAAATGGGCAAAGGGATAAAAATAGCCCTTTTACCTATTCTTCCTTAGTCGATGTCGGTCAACCCTCGGCCAACACCGGTGGGATCACCGACATCAGTTACATAACCCAAGCTCTAACACTGAGCTACCCCCTGGGACTCTTGGACATCAACGTGCACACTCTGAGACCAATCATTATAATTTGAATATCACTTTCCTGGCTACAAAAACTCTGCACAAGTCACTCCAGATTGGATTAAAACATTATACGAGGACCTCAACATCAACCACAATAAAAATAAGCTTTCTGACACATTTGGTTCTTCACTGAATAGAGCTAAGTATTCTGTCTCATTTCAGTAATTTAGAACACATTGGTAATTAGTTTCTATTTGGTATTTCTAAGAACTATTGAGAGACCTGACTTTGTTCTTGGAGAGGCTGAGAGGCCTTCACCTTATCCTTACTCTCTTTTCATACCTATCCTCTATCTTTGCCCTTCCTTAGACCCTATTCACTTTCCTGTAACCCTACACAAACCTTTTAAACTTTCAGACTCCTCTATCAACCATAGAAAAACCTTGAAACTTGTCCAAGGCCCATTACCCCTACCGACATCGGCAGCTTAGCCGATGTTGGCAACATTGACCAACCGACCTCGATAGGACTACTGACATCGATGACTATGATAGACTGACTATAGAGAATAGGTACGCATTATCTATATTTCTCTTTCTTAGTCTTTCATTATTTCTCTTTATACAACACTCTTTTCTTTAAATAGTGGACTGTCATCCCTTATGGAGCTTTACACTTTTGGGACCGAGCGCCTAGCTTGGTAGTCCACCATATCCTCCTCTAACATTCTCTTTGTTTGAGTTTCTTTCTTATTACAGGTGTTTCCTCTACAGCCAAAGAGGAGCTCTCACAATGCTTGGATACGGTGCACAACTTAATCCGGGTATCAATCAAACCCCTAACCTTTAACCTTAGTTTCTTCTTTCTTATCTGAATGTAATTAGTAAAAACTTAGAGAAACAATATACACTAGAATAACTCCATGTCACATTGAATGAGATTGTCAAACTCTCAAAGAAGACAAGATGACATTGGGCTTCACCAGAATAGATATAATTAAGCTATGGGAGACTATCAATTATCGTAAAGTGGTGTCAAAAATAAAGAATAGGCTCTAAAAAGAAGGGAGCAAAAAAGATGTATCCATAGAAGAAGGTGAGGCACTAAGAAAGGGGCCTTGAGGAGAAATGACATAACTACCAATGTGTCAAAATACTAATGCATGTTATGGACTGATAAAAGAGTGTGGAAAATGGTAGAAAGAGCCATAATGTATGGAAATATACCATAAAATGATCAGCAACCAAAAAATGATGTGTAAAGCACATGTAAAAAGACGTCAAGCTCAACCAAAAATGCATCAAATAATGCATATGTAAAGTACAATGTAGGGCCCATAACATAGGATAACCTCATAGTAGTGACAATGTACACTTAAGAATATGACATCATACTCATCCAAAAATGCATCTATGAGTGCAATAAATGATGACAATGCAAAGGAGTAAGAAGGAAGTTTGTGTTACCTATGAGGGGGTCTAACCTCCTACCAGACTGGACCTCACTGTCTAATAGCTGACAAATGAGATAAAGTGCATAAAAAATAATGAATAATCCATCAAAAAATGCTCAAAAAACATATCAGATGCATCACCATAAATCATATCAATGACAGTACAACCAATATGAAGAGACCCCCCAGAATGTGGCACTTTATAAAATAGTACACTTTATAATGTAAATAAGCTGAATGTGTAAAAAATTGAAAAACATGAACTTTTGAAAAATATGGTGCTCAATTTCAAGCTACTGATCAAAAGTTATTAAGAAATCAATTTTCCCATCAATTAAGCCTATATAATAAAAAATTTCACTAAAAGGTTAAAAAAATACCGTCACTAAGGGGAACCTAACCTTATAACCACCAATTCAAATTGGCACAAAATTAGGAATCTCTTCAGGCCAAGTAAAGTAAAAAAAAAAAAGTGCCCCTATTCACCCCTATAATCTCCAAAGCCACAAATAAGCCACTTAAGGAGTTTTAATTAAACAATTTTAAAAAATCATCTTAATGCAAAATTATGTTTTGAACTTTAGCAAAGAAAAGAGTTACCCCCACCCCCACCCCCCCCACATGCATAATGGTCCTACCATGTTGGCCACATAAAACAAATCCCCAAATAAGTTGTTCCCCACTCCGTAAAATAATCCTCCACCTTTCACAAACTCATATGTTTGCCACTCATGATATTATTAAAAAATAAAAAAATAAAAATTAATTTAACCAAAGCAAGTGGTTTTTACAAAACCACTCAAAGAGGCAAAACTGTAGGCTTTTAAAAGCCAAAGAAAACATGGGTTGGGTAGACTATGTAGGCAGTCGAGTAGAGGGAGCCATGAAAAGGTGGTCAAGGGTTGTGTGGCCTCTGGGTGGCAACTGCAAGCTGAAGGGAGAATGCAGGTGGAGATGGATTCATGACAAGGTAGAAATGGTCATATGGAGGTAACTAGGTAGGTGAATGATAAGTAGCTTTGGTAGAGAAATATTTGTCCAATGCACCAGAGTCCATGATCCAATATTTGCATCTTGCAACCTACCTTAGACCATTTCTCTACATATTAGAAAAGGAGACTATAGAGTAGATCCCACAATGCACCATGTGAACATATCATAAGGAATAGATATGAGGCCGAGGAGCATGATAGAGGTTTACCATATTGCAATATTTTTATGTGAATCTTCAAATATTATACCAATGAATGGTGAGTGGTGATATTGTAAAAAACATTTAGAAACCTTGCATGCCATTCTAGGCTATGGTGTTAAACCATTCAGAAAATTTATATCCTCTACAAACAAGGTGAGTTTAGAGCTTCAAATTATAAGTGCTTGATGCCAAGAATGTGTTGTTGAACTAGATTACATAAGGTTGGGTTGGTTTCATGTATATTGACTATCCTCAAATAGATCTATAAACATGACTGAGGCTCTGCAAGAGTAGTTTAACCATCTCCTTTCCAAAAAAACTTGGCTGGAACTTTTCTTCTCACTTTCCACTGAACACTCTAACATTCACTATAATTTTAGTGTTTCAATATAAATCTAACCAGATGTATAGATCCAAAGCTTAAACCTCTATTGATTTCATGTGGCAAGGAGATCAAAGATTTTTGTTTGAGATTGAACTCTACAAACACAAATAATCTTTGGTGTAAATCTACAAGATCTAGCACTAGGAGGACAATAATAACAAATATTGAATTGTGTTCAAATCATAATGCAAAAAACCAGTGAATTCAAAAGTGAAACACAACAATGCTAAGCCACTAGGGATGCATAAAAAGCACTAGAAAAATCTAGAAAATTCATTGGAACCAAGAGGCCAAGTGATGGAGATAAGATCATTGATGGAGGATGAAAAACTATAGATCTATCAAATGATGCCAAAAAAATGCCAAAGATAGATCAAATTCCTTCTCTAGCTCTAATGTGCCTTCATGCATACCTCCAAGATCAATGCAAATGATTCTAATGAACCATATTCCTACAAAATAAGATCTACAGATCCAATGCAAATTGTCCAAATCTGCACTAAATAATCCTTATATAGCTGTGTTAAATTGTCAATGCCACAAATACAAAAACACAAGAGTAGATTCAATTTAAAATTTTCAATGATTTCATATAAGCATACAACCTCAATTCTAATAGAATGAAAAACAAATTTAGACAATAGACAAATAGGCCAAGGTCTTAAAAAATCATTCCATAAATGACAAATTAAGGAATAGGAAACTATAGATTGCATACAAATGCAAATCTAAAATGGAAGGGAACCTACAAATTGAGTAATGGCTATTAGAGAAGGATCTAATACCATGAAAGAGTTATCAAAACTCTTTATCCAAGATCTTTCCAATGGTGCATTACCACAGCCATTGATGTTTTAGCTTAAACAAGGAAATAAACCAATTGAACAATAGATGAATTGTTAATACAAAATGAGATGAAAATATAGAATGAATCATATAGATTACAAAGAGTGAACTTGCTTATATAGGCAAGAAAAATCATGATATAGGCTAAACTAGGCAATGTGGGACTAAATTCCACATAAGACAAACCTAACAAACATGATTAAAAGATACTCTAACAATCAGGTACATGCATGAATATGGCAATTTATGTTGAGTTATAATACTGTGATTGAACTTCCATTTGGGGTTTAAATGTGTAACTTTTATCAAAGTTGACTATTGAAATAATAGAATCAAGTGGGAATGTGTCCTTGATTATCTTGAAATGTTCATCCAACTATCTAGCCCTATGTGTGTTCCTTGCATACTTATAAACAATTTTCTCCGTGAATTCGACCATAAATTCTAAAACAGGTATCTATTTTGTAACAAGTTCACACCTTTTAGATTATTTTCCATCTTTTACTTGATAAGTCATAGATTTGTATTTTTTCAAACCAACTAATTCCTATCCAATTGCACTTGTACACTCCTCATGGATAAATTTTTTTAATTTTGGAAATCCACTATAAATGCTACAATTTCCATCCAAAAATGCTTTCTTATAAAACAACTGTCCATCTGGTCTTTCAAAAAAAAATTGAAATAAATTCCATGGCTGATTTTGGTAGAACTTATATGCCACACTCCTGTAAAATATTGTTAGTATGTAAAGTACAATGAATATCACAAAAAACATCATAGTGCATTGAAAATTCAACATGTTGCCTACAAAAATAAGTGGTACGTGTGTGATTTATTTTTACATAAAAAGGTTTGGCCATCTCAAAAAATATTTGACTAATATAAATTTATGGATGTTTTTTCAAAAAACTTAGAGTAAAATTATGTTTGAGTCATATCCAAGAAATGTTTTGAATGCAGTTCACAATTATGAGAACCAACTCTTCTTTTCACTACATCTCTTTCATTGGGCAAAACTCTTGTATTATCTTTCCAAAATTGTGCAAGTAAGTCTTTCAAAGCATTGGCTATAGCCTTGTCCTTTCGTGGAATTATACCAAAGAATTCCCAAAGCTCTTTCGTATGGGGTTCATTAAGTATTTCATGTCTTGTAATTGATTTAATTAATGTTTCTCTATTTATATCAAGTTTTCAACTTGTTTTTGAAATCAATTATTTTTTCCTTGTTTCAACACTTACTGCACAAGTTTTCATTATATGTCAGGCAATATTACAATCTTTTTTGAATGATTTTAGGCCTATAATATGATCTACATCATGTAGATTTTCAATAATTTTATCATCCATTTTAGATGTTCTTAGTCCTAATGTGTACATTATAGGTCTCATCTTAACCAATTTCATCAACGAAATAAATACTTGACATCTTTGGCTATCATTAAGCAATCTATGAAAGAATGTAGCCCAAATTTATTGATCCAATATTCTTGAATGGCAGTCAGACATTTTGTTATGCATTGGTTTCAAAATATTTTCATCAACTTCAATTAAGTACTTATCTTTTCTACGCACAATTCTTGGAGGTGTTGTTATTGGTGGAATCCATTCAGAGGGTGTTTCAAAATCATTATATGTTTCCATAAAATTTTCTAAATTGTTTGTTTCTTCATTATATGTTTCCATGAAATTTTCTTCATTGTTAATTTCATCATTATTTGAGTCCATTAAATTTTCTTCATTGTTTGTGGGTAAAGTATCATGCATAGGCTCTTCATCAAAAAAATCACAAACTTTAAACTTTGAATGTGAATTTCCAACATTATCTAATTTTATATTGTCATTTTCATCATAATTCAATTTATTATTGTGAATTTAATCATAATTCAATTCATTATTGTGAATTTCATCATTATTCAACTGATTATTGTCAATTGCCTCATTATCTAAGGCATTTGGCTCATCAAGATTAGTGTTTATACCTTGTTTGGAATGACATGCTTGCATTCATACGTTTTTTTTTTCTCTCAACTCTTCTAATTGCTATGGTGTTTTGTTCTTCAATTTCTTGCTTTTCCCTGGACATGAACCGTAGCCCATTTTGACAAAAGTGACCAAGAAATTACTTCAAATGTGGGGTCCAAAATAAATTTTAACCAAGAAAGTATGTAGAATATGCAAAATACGTAGGGAATGTCTATGTGGACAACAATCTTGATTAGGGATAAAAATAGATGTTAAAAAGTAGGTTCTTATTTTTACTTCAAGGAATACATACACATTATAAAAATGCATATGCATTCTTTGAAGTATAGCCATATACTATAAAAACAAGAAAAAAGCCTCATATTCAATGATAAAATCCACTATAATACTATAATATGATAAAATAAGATTCAATAAGACTATAATATGATGCATAAATCCATAATATGATGTAATATGACTATCAGATGTTGTAATAATGCTATCATGTGATGTAATAAGGCTCAATATGATGCAATAAGACTATCATACGCTGCAATAAGACTATCATATTATGCATTAAATCTCTAGTATGATGCAATAAGGCTATCATATGATGAAATAAGGCTCAATATGATGCATAAATCCCCAAATATGATGCATAAATCTCTAATACATGATGCAATAAGACTCTTGATAAGACTATGCAGCAATAAGACTAATAAATGATGTAATAAGGCTTATTATATAAGATGAAATGAGATAATTTTTCCCAAAATACCATCATAAGTCCTTACAAAACTAGATGAATAATAGGTTCAAAAATTAGCACTAAACACATTCATGAATTTATGCATTTGTGATGAAATCATGGAACTTAGGGGATGTGTTTGTTATAAAATTATGATTTAGGGTTAAGGTTTAGTGTAACGGGTTTGTATATGTGTATATGTCATGAAATTAGGGTTTAAGGGAACTGTACATGTTTAAGTGATAAAATGAGGGTTTATGATCAACATGTCATGAAATGTGACCTAATTTAGCCCTTTTAATCATATTGTAGACTCCAATTTAGGTTTAATGGGTTAAAATTGGCCATATTTGCATTCATATTTAAATTTTTGATTAAATTAAGATTAGTTAAGACATACATGTTGCATCTATATTATACAATCGATTGAGCCATAAATTTGATTTAGGGGCTCAATTTTACCTAAATCACGTCCCTAATTAAACCAATCAACTAATTGGTTCAATTCATGATAGATATCTAATCATACTTAATTTTGTCCCAAATCATATATCATAATCTTATAGTTATGTCAAGAAGGGTTTCAAATTGGCCTCCCATGCCTCCTTAATTGAATTTCCCATATAATTTAACCTTATTTTGCCATGTGTATACCTCATACACCTAAAAGTATTAAAACTATTAGAGATGCATCAAGTCCTAGAAGTTTCACAGTTGATAATGCCCCGAGAGGCCAAATCTAATTACATATCACCACATGTACCTTGTACATGCTTAGAAGTGTCAACACTATTAGAGGTGTCAGGTCTTATAAGTGTTAAAGAGCTTTATCAGATCCTTGTGAGACCTGATCCAGTTAGATACATCACCACGTGTGTATCTTGTACACACATATATTTATGTTAGAGATCTATCTATCACACAACATAGAAGAATTAGATTTTTCAATGCTTTAAGATGCCTAATCCAATCAAATATTTCCAATGTGTAGGTCTAGTACACATGGATAATTGTTAGATTTGTCAAATATGCACATCTTTGATACCTGGACATGTTCCATCACCTCCAACCAATCCAACTAAGGCCTATTCACAAATTTATCATACATACATATAAGCTAATAATATATAAATATTGACATCAATCCAATCAACCCATGTATAGTAAATAATTCACATGATGCAAGCCTCTAACTTACCATTATTGTATGAAAATTATCATGTATATTCCTTTAAGGTCCCATCTGAATTGAGCAAGCACTAAACATTACCAGTTTTCTACATGTATGTATTCAAATTATTTATATCCCTCTACCTTGAATTAACTATAGATCCCAAAGTACTTTCATATTAAATCCTACATGTAGGAGAGAACACAGTTCAATAATGGACTCATCAACCTCAAATCCCAAGCTAGAGCAAGAATTCTAAGATGTGCTAATTTTTTGCAGTCCACATCATAAGGTTTAAACTCATTAAAATGAAATATAGAAAATATGATTGAAGATATATCTAAAAAATATATAATATTGAAACCTTCAATGAGGGGGTGAACACTGGTATTCATTTTTGATCAACCATTTATATGAGGTGAGTAGTTCATCATCCACATGAACATTTATTGGGTCTCTTTTCTCAACATCATCCTTGAGGGGAAGTAGGTCTTAGATTTAGGGGACATTGTCACCTTTAATGTATCTTGAATAATCTCAATAGAGTTTGAGTTGGGGTAACTTATAAATATGTCATACTTGGTCAATGCCAAGTCTACACCACCCTATATTTCTAAATCATATAGCCATCCCTTAATAGTTTCAAACAAATTCCCTAGTGCATTTATATATTTTCTAAGCTATAAATTCATCACTAATGGATACATGTGACCATTTCAAGTTTATTGAGATAAAAACCACATCTTATACAAAACAAAACACATACCCAACTTAACTAAAATATATAAGAAAAAAATGTACATACCTTGTACCCATTATCCTACTTTCATATATTACCATCTCAATTACATAGTAAGGTATAGAAATATATAGTATTGATAAGCACCAAGCATTATCTAGCTTATTTTTGAGCTTGCAATTGTTGCATCCATGGTGCAGCTAGGATTAGTCCCATGTCAAAGACACACTTCTTAGATGAGGTGGGATGGATGGAGTGGTTGATGGTTATCCCATGTGTGATGGAGGGGTAGATTAAGGAGGTGCACAGAATGGAGGATTAACCATATTTTCACAAGTGATCTTAATTTTAGGAAAAATTTTAATAATGTATTTGAATACATTAGGGTAATATTGAATAATTGTAATAATAGAAGACTCTTGTTAGACTTTAAAATGGGACCTCAAAATGCACCTATTGAATTATATGCACTAAGTGACCTTTGAGGAAACTTAAGGGAATTTATTCAACACATTTTAGGAATGTTTTTGGGACAATCCAAGGCATGATTCAAAGGTATTAGGCTCCATTAGATAACATTCTTGAAATATATACCCAAGATATGCAATATTACACCAAGGTCTCAAGTCTTATTTCTACTTACACAAGATTGTCTATACTACATATTCCAATTCAATGAGTTTGCAACTTAAACAAATTAGTTAAATATTTATAAATAAAGGGGTTTTTCAAAGATATCAAAGAAACAACAAAAGGATAAGATATGATTTTAAACAAGTAGGATAATATCAATCAGAAACATGAAATTTAAGGGAAAGTAGGATTTTAGGCAAGGTAGTAAGGTATACCCTTGCCCTACTAGGGGAAAGGTCCCAATAGTTGTGCATGTTCCAATTGTTGAAAAATCGTTCTATTTACATGTGTTCTATTGATGAAACATATTGGTGTATATAAATATTAAAGTGCACCAGAAGCTGAACATGTAATATCTAATACTTGTTTAACGTTTATTCTATAAAATTAAAAAAATAACCAATCACATATTGACAAGTAAGAGTCAAGTATTGATACTCTAATGTACACTGATTGGTACTCTAAAGGTTAAGTTTTGATCATAGGTTTAGAAAATACATTTTATGACCTCTCATGAAAAATTAGTTATGTTGTAAAATGTATAATGTGTTAGACCTTGAAACCTTAGTTATAAGTAGTTGAGATGACATATTGAAGCAGGCAAATTTTTTGATGTCTAATGCGATGTTACAGCACCTTAATTCACTATCTAAAGCAACACAAAATTCAACCTTTCCCCTATAATAAACACAAATTTTGACATTTCCCCTATAAGGATGCATGGCTAATGGGACCTTTTCCCTATAAAAAAACATGAAATTTGTTTGTTTTATGTTATTTCAAAGCAATGTGTACACATTATTTCAATTTGAATTTAAAACTGAGCCTTTAGACATGGAAATGACTTAGATTTCTGAGACAAAGGCTTGTGACTGTGGATCTATAGCCAAGACCAAGAGTTTTGAAAAAAACAACAAATTTCAACTTCAATTTCCAAATATACTATACATTTCAACATCAAAATTCAAAAAACTATTATCATTATGACAAGAACATTGTCCTCTTTCTAAATATATGACTTTTATAAATTTTTGGGCTATTTTAAGGGTTCAAACTATATTTATTTCTAACAACACCTTTTTTAGGCCAGTACATGTCATACCCATACATGTCTATTCATGTTTATCTTTTTTTTTTAAAGTTTATCCAAGTGCAAAACAAATTACATGGTAACAAACTAGGCCTAATTCTACACACATTCAAAAAAATCAAATTTCATTTTTTTTTAGGTAGTTAAGGTGGGGTGTATGGCTGGCTATCTATTTTTTGTTATTTTTTAGGATCTACTTAATTATAAAATTAATAAAAAAAAAATCATCAAAAAAATATAGAAAAAATTTCGTAACACACTACAAGAGCTTACCTAAATATTCACCAAAGGGTTTCAAACAATATTTAACGATGCTAAAAAAATGGTGGGACACACGACCATCTATCTAGTATGTTTTATTTATTTATTTTTTAAAAAAAAGAGGTCCTCTTCAAATTTTAGATGTTTGACCTATTTATACTTAATCATTTTTAATTTTAATTTTTTGGAAACTAGACTTGACATGCTACAATTCATGTTCTTATACCATCTTCAAATTTTGAGTGTAGCCATTTCAAATTATCTTCATAATTTCGCATTTATAAAATTTTATAAAAATCATGTCCACAGGTAGGCCCTTTTTTGTCCCCAAAATGTGTGAACTTACCCTGAATCTAGGTATAAGATTAATCATTATATACTATTTATTCTCATTATCTATCTTGATATGTCATTAAAAATTGTTTTTGTGATATAGGGCATGTTTTTACAGTTATTATAGATGAGGAAAATTAAGAGGGAACAAGTTACTACTTATATTTATGTGTAGATGGAAATAAAAAAATGACTTCCTCGATCATAGATGGAGAAAACATTGACTATCTCATTGGTTTTGTGGCAGTCACTACTATCAAAAACTCATATATATGGTTGTTTGAAGACTATGAAATGTATAGGAAGATATTGCACTATTAAAATTTGGTTCTTGCAATGAATATTAAATCAAAAATATCATTGGGGGCTATTAAACTATAATTTATGTAAAGTTTGTGAGTGATACCATGAATCTATGCTTGATACTATCAAGATTAAAGCAGATCCATGTGGTTCATTAAATTAAAATGCATAGGTATGTTGACTTGTCAAATGTAGATATAATGAACTCTACCAAAATGTTTTTTATTTTTTGGGTAGTACATGCATAAATTTCATTTTTAAATTACTTACTAACATTTTTTTGAAATGACTTTCAAAAGACTATCTAAAGAGTGCAAGAGTCAAAAACATCATTCTTAAGGTCTAATTGTTCTAAAACAGTCTTATAACATTCTTGAGATAGAGTTCATTTTTAGGATTATCAAGTGTATTAGAGGATGTTTAAGATAATACAAAGGACTTATCTGATTCAAGTTACAATATCCTAATCCTGTTATTAGTCTATAAGAGGGATTGATTCAAAATCATAGATTTCCAAGTTGTAAAGAGTTTATATCAAGAATCAAATTGAATGTCTCCAAAGTTACAGGTTTCCCTTAAGAGAGTTAAGAAGTAAATATCCATCATGAAATCACCTATATAGGGGCCTCAAAAGACCATACATCATTTAAACATAACCATGCATGCTAAATTGAAGCATAACAAGGCTTCTTATTGACTACATTATGACCTACTTGACTCATTTTGACTAATATGTACAAACTTGCATATTTTAATTGATGTTCCTACATCACTTACATAGCTTGAATAAATGGGTATAAGTACTTTGAAACTAGATAAATTCATATTAAGTAGCAATGGTCAAACATTACACTTCATGGTAATATAAGTATAAATAATGGTCCATTATCAAATGTGGATCAATGGTCAAATGCTACACTTCATTGTTGATAATAATATAAACCATAAAAGCACACAAAATAATAATAAAAACCATAACAATACAATAATAATAAAAACCATAAATACATACAAAATAAAAACATAATAGAATGTTAGGTGAATGCCATATAGACATACAATATCAACAATACATAGATTGCCATATAGGCATATAAAAAATTACATCATCTAACAACATAGTATCTAATGTCAAGTGAATGTCATATACGCATACAATGCTAGAAGTGCATACATTTCCATATAGGCATACAAAAAAGTACATCATATAAGACATCCTAATCATAAAATAGCCTCCCTCCCTTTGCCTTCTTTGAAGAAGACTCTCCCTAGAATGCCCTATTTTTATATGGAGATCCCTTGAATGCCTTAGATTGCTCTAAGCTTTGAGTGTATTTCCTTAGTTAATAGCTTACTTGTAGCTGAACCTATTTAAATACAAATATTTCTCCAAGCATTGAGTGTGGTTCCTTAGTTAATAGCTTACTTGTAGCTGAACCTATTTAGATACAAATATTAGTATAAAATTAAAATACTATATATGAAACCAAGTTAAAAAATTAATTTTAAACTAGAATGAAAATATCATTTAAATGTGTAATTACTATAAGCTCATGGTCCTACTTAATCTACTTCTGATGTTCAACTAGGTCTATGACAAGTTCAACTGCATGAATAGGCATGTGAAATGATTAAAAAATATGAGGAGGTGCCATAGTAATCATCTAAATTGGACCGTTAGATGTCATCTGACAACCCTAAATACACAATACATTCATATAATTTATATTTTCCCAAGTACATGTAGTAAAATTAATAAAATAGATATATTAAACAATTCAAAGTTACAAGTTAATATTTACCTCTGTGAGTGCTTGTGCAGATGATATTGTATTATCAATGCTTATGTATGTTCGGTTCACAATGATGGAAGGCTGTCTCCTCAAGTCATCAACAAAACAAACAATGTTGCTTAGTTTCCTAGACACTATTGAAGATATATGGAAAAAATTTCTCCTTTATTAAATCAAGATTATTTAATAGCAACATACTTGAATTTTGATATCCTTGATAGATAAATTTAACTGAAGCATAATAGTAATATACATAAATCAAATGCACATAGAGTATAATATTAACTTAAAATTTTATCTCTATATATATAAATGCTTTCGTACTAACATAGACAGATGCAATAGTGGATGTCCCACTAGCTAGCTCTATAAATATAAACATAGGGTGAGTAAGATCAAATAATGCACCTATGGACTGTGATGATGAAGGCACCTCCTATAACATAAAAATTACATATACATATATATATATATATATATATATATATATATGTATGTATGTATGTATGTATGTATGTATGTATGTATGTATGTATTAAATTAATGTGTAGATTAATTTATGGCTTCTAAATTTACAAATATAGCTTAAATTTAACATGAAATTATTGTTAGAGGTACAATCACTTAGAGGGGAGGGTGAATTAGTGAGCCAAATATATCCATTTCAATTACAGTCCTTTCAAACTATTAAACAATCAACATATATCAACTTGATCAAGTAACATTAAAAAAAGAGCTCAATGATTCAATGCATACACAAGATCAAACACATAACACATAGTTCCTGAGAGAAGTCTTCATGGGGAATAAAACCCACTCTTAAGCCTACAACACAAATGGACTACTGTCTTATAAAAAATTACAAACAAGAGACTGATCAACTCCTTTATACTAGAAAACCTTGATCATATCATCCCGAACACAGGTATTTAGTGAAACACCTATTTCACAAGGAACACATGCCCTTAAGGAATACCAAGTCCTTTAGACCTCCTTTGAACATCTCCACCTTAGAAATGATGTATTCAACACTTGATGATGGATCTCTATTTCAATTTTCACCTTCACTCTTTCACCCAATACTCCATGTTGGCCAAATCACATTATATACTTGTACCAACACAAAATGATAAATTAGAACACATTATATATCCCAGCTAAACCCACTCTTTAACTCTTAACTCACACTCACTTTAGCACATGTACAAAAATTCTATCTCCACAACAAAAATCAGATGATTAGGTCATTCACATAGACCATACTCTTATTTACCTTATAATTCAACCTCTAAGCTCAAACAAACAACACCTATCCTTTGCTCATACTTCAAAGCATCAAACCTGTAAGAGCACTTGTTATAAAATAGAAATATGACCAATAGGTCAAACACACAATCATGAACTAGCTTTTCTCATCAACCCATCAATTGGGCACACTTCCTATTGGGGTTCTTATAGTTAATTCCATAATGGTGCTTAATCTTTCTCCCAAGAGGATAGCATGTTAGCCCTATCATTCAAGGGGTAAGTCTTATGCACTCACTCAAAGCATGCAACAAAAGACTGATTTCTAAAGGCTTTGAAGCATAATGTTATATGTTTGTTCATCTCTTGTAACATAAATATTAATCTATTCAATACCATAGATATAATAATATTATCCTTATTGTTCCAAACTTAGCTTCTACGATAACTAAGATCACCATTACTATTCAACAGTAGTGATAAGATGAAAATATACCCGTGACTTTGAAATAAATCATATTCATTATTCGACACTTAGAATGTTCAAAAATCATCACATGTTATTGCAAATACCAACTATTCATTGATTGCTTAACATATTACAAGATAGAATGTTATATCTCCTCCAAAGGTCCATACCTGCACATTATTACAACATGGGTTTTTATACTTGTTTTTCTCTATCCAAGTGTCAAGATTATTACTTGATATGGAAAAATGGTACACAAACTCCCAATAGGCTAAGATTCATGGATCTTAAACTAATTTTTCCTATAGAATCAGGCCTCTATGCCCCTAGATGCTTTATTTATGTTATGTTCTAGTGGTCAAGTATCTATTCCTCATGGATTGGTATGTGCTCTCCAATCGATGGGGTTGAAGTGTTCTACTCCAATTATTCTTATAATTTCTCCTACATTCCTCATACTTCACTTCCCTCATGCTCCCCTAGTCTTTAACTTCTTGTTTTGAGTCCTCTATTCTTGGGTCCCTCATGACATGGTTTTCCTTGACTGGGTCCTCTTGCACTAGGTCTCCTACATCATTGTTCTTGACAAGTTCTATGCCATAATACTCCTATGTCAAAATAGAAAATGGTCCTTCCGTACCGTGTGCCAAAAATGGAACAATACTTTGTACAAAAATTTAGGGGTCAACATCACCCCACACTAAGTTTTTAGTCCATCCTAGACTAAGCCACACTAGTGTCTTCTAAAAATTTTGGCCCCTTCTACTCAAGTTCCTTCTTCAATTCATCCCAGTGGGATAATTCATTGATGACCTTGGAATTTATTTTTTCAATGGCCTCTTTTGATTCTTTTAGCTCCTCAAATTAAGTTAGAGTTTTGATCTTTTTCACCTATTCATCTAGGGTAGCGTTGGATTCCTTCTGAACATCTTATAAATCAGAGACCTCCTTGTCAACCTATCTTTGGATTATGAAAAATCTTGTATTTATTTGTTGAGGATGTTTATTAATGGTATCTTCCATCATCTCAACATCTTTAAATGATTTTGCACACTTGACATGGTCTTTTATTAAAAGGGTAGCATTATCTGTTTGGTACCTTAGGACCTCCTCATCATTGAACCAAGCTTTTACTATTTTATTTGGGTGTACTAGGCATGAAAAAATGACATTCAAAATTGGGATAACTTCCCTGAATATCTCCAAATTACTTCTATAGATATCTTCCACCATGGTGAATTGTTCAAGTATTTCTTGGGCCTCTTCTCTAGGAATGAGGCACTCCTTATTTTCATTGAGCAATAGCTCAACCAATGTTTCTAATTTTTTGAAGGCATCCCCATGTAATGGTACAACATTTCAAATGTTGGCTCCATATTCAAAATTGTTTTTCAAAGGTTCAAAACCCTTACCTTAGCCTCAATGGCCTCTTGGATGTTTCACTTCAAGGAGGCCACTTCCTCGATGAGTGCTTGATTTTTTGCATATACTTTAGTATACATGTATATAACTTTGCCATGTTTATTATCTATTATGCACACATCTAATTTAGATAAAATGTTTTTGCATGTCATCTCTATGGATAGTTTCAAAAATATGACACTTGTCATTATTAGAGAGAACCACTGTGGATCAATCTTCATGAGGTATGGTAGACCTGGAGCATCTTGGCCCAAAAAATGCAATCCAAAAGAATATCAAATTGTGTATCTTTAATATATATTTCCAAAAGGAATAACAACTTCTTCCTTGTATCTAGGGTTGCATCCTTGGGGTGTAAGTGATTCCAAAGATAGAGTTTCTTTTCTTTTACACTGAGCTAGTATCATTCGTGTAGAGTGGACAATGCTCTCTATTCATATTCCCCCTCAGTTGGCCCCTTTCCCATTTATGGGTTTCACTTAATTTCACCATCTTTATGGATTTTTGAGGCCATCCCATCTAATTCCATTGCATTAATATCAATTTGATCACCAAATGGGCCCTCTTGCACTGGGGATGGAGTCTTCTCTGAGTCCAATCCCAAATTATGAATATATTCCTAAGAGGGGTCATTTGAGGTGCTTGACTTGGAGGGTGTTGTGGCTCTAATTCGATGGTAGTATTTAGAGAAGGTGGAGGTGAAGGTGGTCATGGCAGTGGATAAGCTGGGGAAGGTGTATGAGGAGATGAAGGGTTTGGGGTAGGTGAGTGGGAAGGAGTGGAATGAGAGGTGGAGATAAAGCAGATGGTGATGAAATGTGAGATGGAGATGGTCAAGGTGGTGAAGGTGAAGGATAAGGTGGAGATGGTGAAGGGTGAGGTGGAGGTGGATGTGGTATAGATGGTCAAGAAGTAGTGGGTTGGGAGGGTTGTGCATCTACTATCTTTTATCATTTTTGAGGGGCTTGATGCCCATTTTTTATGGCACTTGGCTCTGGATACTTCCTCTATTTCTATGGTGCTGGGGGGAATATTTCCTTAGGATCTCCATCTTGAGGGTACTGGTAGGGGTGCAACATGTAAAATAGATTGTGGACCTACTCCCCAACCAAGATATTCTTAACCTTAATATTAGTTAAATCCATTTCTCCCCTTTTTATGAAGGCCTTTTTGCCTAGATAAATAAACATCTTCCAAAGGGTGTGGCACTTTGCATCGATCCATTCTACCTATAGATTGATTGGCTATGCATCATAAATCTTGTTGATAGAATTGATGAAGTAGCACATAGAGAAGGCATATGACATTTTAATCCATGCTAAAATTTCTTCTAAAGGGTTCATTTGAATGTGCACCAAAGAATAGTGCTATTTCATAGTGAATTCTGCTTGATCTATGGTTAGGGGGAAAATCCTTAGAATGCATCATTCATTCTTGAAAGCTACCTTCATCACATCAAACTAGTACCTCATATTCAACTTGTATGTTAGGGGTAGGTGAAAGATTTTTATCACTTGGTAGGGGACTTATGAGTGGGGGGTACACCCACATTAATGATCCTAAACTTTATTCAAGCTCTTGATCTCATCAAAAACTAGAAATAAGAGGATTTCTCCTTAAATAAACCTATACTTAGGTATTTTGTGCACCTTTTTTATGTCTTCAGCTGTCTTCTGGTCAAAATACAATGGCTAGTTGTATTGTGTGCCCTGAACCACTTAATGAACAATGTATAGGTGGGCCATATCCACCTCCTTCTATCAGTCAGTCCCTCTGACCTTGGTGGAAATGATCCACAATGTGATCCTAAGGGTGGGATCCTACATGTTTCTTATATGCATCACATGCCCCTATTTTTGGTACATCAACATAGTGGTGATCTTCTAGATCTCCTCCATATCCATCATGTCATCCAACACATTGATACCTAAGCACTAAAACACCATGACCTTACATACCCTCTCTACACTAATCTTCATTTTGTGCCCCACAAAGTAGATTTAGTCCTCATGAATGCATGAAATGAAGAATTTTACTACCTTAATAAGCTTGCAAAAGTATGGCAGTTCAAGAGTTAGAAGAGGTTGGCCTTGCCCAACTGGTCCTTAATGGACAAATCATATACCACTTGGTTTTTTATGTTGATAGTCTGGACCTGGTAGTCATTTTGTAACTCTACTTCATTTCCTAGTTGACGATGGTTATAGTAAAAAATTGTGGTGATCGACACCTTGGAGACCTAATTCTTCGCATGTAAAACCAACTCTAGGTACTACATTTCTTCTATTAACAAAGATAGAGAAGGAGATGCTGGGGTATTTTATGATGAAGAGGCATGCACCTACTTTCCCTTCTTCACCATCTTTGCTTTTATGGTCTCACTTGCTTCTTCCACATTCTTTCTCAAGACTCCTGCATGCAACACTTTTGGTCTTTCTTTTGTGCCTCTTGAAACTTCTCCTCTTATAGGAAACTAGGATCCTCCACTCACCTCTTCTTTTGGTATGGTTGGAAGTTTCTCAAGTCACTTAGCCTTTTTATTCAACTACATTACCCTCCATGGTGCTTGAAGGTTAACCTATAGTCATCCCACATTTCCAAAAGAGTTCATGATCGGTGATCCAACTTGCCTTGACTCTTAATCTTCATGCTTGAACAATGGTAGAACTTATAACCTACAACTTCAACAAACCCCACTTCTACACCCAATTATAAACTTAAAAACCTCTCTTCTTCACTTGGAAACCCCTGTCATGTTTTTATAAACTTTATAATTACTCTATTCTACAATAAAATTGGCCTCATTGACTCTAGTTCAGTTCATTGATCACACTTATCACTCAAATATTTAAGCAAGGTAAAGTATAAAATGGCTTTGGAAAGCTTATTTATAGGCCATGTGGGGGGGATTTACCTCCATTAATTCTTTTCTTCCCCTTGTCACTTCATCATTAATTCATATCTTTTAACAGCCTTCATACTTCAAATATTTTAGGGAACATTAAGTGCCTTAGCCAATTTGTTCCATCATTCCACTCACATGCTTCTCACCATAACCAACTTTGTCATATTAATGGTCCATTCCTTCCCACACCTTTCTTAGAAGTGGATGACAACTATCCCACCTTTCTTATGAAGTGGAGGATAGTTATCACCCAAATGGTATGAACCTTTCAAAATACTTTTGAAGTACATTCAATGAATCACATGCCCTTAATCACTTGCATGCCATATATGACTCTTGTGCCTTTGGAACTTGTGCACCTACATCTCATGTCTTGTATTCATATTCATGATGCCTTATCCCATACTAAAGGGTTCACAGTGATCCATGAAAGCACAAACACAAACTCAAATTACATTAAAGAGTTATGTGCCTCAAGGGCATCATGTTTTATTAAAAATAGTAAATCCTAACCTAATGGCCTTAAGTCTTATTGATTAAATTTTTTTAACTAAATAGAATCACAATACAGCCAAAGCCAACTCCCATTATAGTGTATCAAGAGAAATTATCCATCCATTTGATTTAGTTGGCAATCTCTAATAGGTCAAATGATATGAACTATAAATGGTCCATCCCAATGGATGCGGAGCTTCCCAAGGTGGTGCATGAACGTGGAATATATATGAGAACTTTCATGCCTAGAGAAAATACTTTATTCTTGAGATGGTGATCATACCATGCTTTCTATTTACATTTCTCAATAACTTGACTCTAGTGGGTGAGGAGCCGAGCCTCATCTAGTTTTATCAATTCATCAAGCTGAGTTTTCAAAGAGGTTTCATCATCAAAGTTTCCCATATGTGTTATCCAAAGAGATGACACTAGGAACTCCATTTGTATGACCACTTCCTTTCCATATACTAGGTTGAACGATGTACTTTTGTTAAGGTTCTTGTATGTAGTTTAATAGGCCCAAAGTACTATAGATACTCTATCATCCCAATCAGTCTAGCTAACATTAGTTTTTCTTGTCAAAGTGGTATCAAGGATCTTATTGAAGGATTCATCTATTCCATTGGCCTATGGGTGGTATGGTGTCATCTTATGGTATGTGATCATGAAATTGGCTAACAAGATGTGAATCATCTCATTTAAGAAGTGGGTGCCACGATCACTAGTGAAACTTAGAAGACATCTAAATCATGTTATAATGTTTTCCCAAATGAATCATGTAGTAGTTACTATATTACAATATTTTTTTAGTCATGCTTCAACCTAGTGCATGAGATAGTCAATTTTTGTAATGATGTAACAAGACCCCATTCAACATCCTACTAGAGTGATAGGTCCCACAAAGTTAATATCCCACTTTTCAAATGGTTGTTGAGAAGTAGTATGGTATAATAATATAGCATATATTTTGTTAGGTTTTCCTATGCACTGGTAGACATCACATTACCTAACATAAGCCTTTGTATCTTTGAATAAAGTTGGCCACTAGAGTCTAACAAAGAACACCTTATGTGTAGTAGCCTCTCTAGCATAATGCCCTCTAGCAATACCTTCATGTACTTCTTGGAGAACTTCAAGGTGTTCATGTTGTATTACATAATGGTAAAACACCTCATCATGGTCCATTTTGTATAGATCACCTGCTATGAATTGATAAGGCATAGCATAGACTATAAGTTACTTTTTCTCCTGTGAAGATAAAGAGTCAGGTGCAAAGGCATCATTGAAGAATGCTACAATACCCTCTAGCTCTTCGAGTACTTAAGAAAATTAAAAAATTTGTACATCAAGAAGATCATCTTATATGGCATGTGGGGGTTATCCATTTTCAATTTAGGAAAGTGATCAGGTCCACAATTGGTTTTCCCAAGCTTTATTACTATGAAAAACTAGAATTCTTGAAAGAGGACAATCCAACGACATATCCTTCCATGTAGTACTATCTTGTTGACAAGATATTTCAAGGCCTCATGACTTGTATATAATACAAATGGGGTGTATAGAAGGTACTAACTAAACTTTTATAGAGCGTAAACCATAGATAGAGCTTTGCACTATATGGTGGTATAGTTTCATTCAGCCAAGGTTGACTTCCTACTATCAAAATAAATTGGGCAATCCAAGTTTCCATCACCTGGTTTTGAAAGTATCACATTGAATGACATCCTAGATGCATCAACATAGACATGAAAAGGCTTTTTCCAATTAGGGAATTGCAAGCTTGGAGTAGTAACTAACCTTTCTTTGAGTGATTCAAAGGCTACTTTACAATAATTAGTCTATAAGAACTGCTCGTTATGCTTTAGAATATTTTATAGGGGCACTAAAATCTTGGCATAACCTAAAATGAACATTTTGTAGTAGGCTATGTGACCTAGGAACGTATGTACCTCATGTTGAGTCTTGGGCACTGGCAAAAATATAATAATGGAGATCTTGGCTAGATCCACAAGGAGTCCCTCCTTACAAATAATATGCCCACAGAGTTCACCAAAAGATGTTGTAAATAAACACTTCTTCAAATTTAGGGAAATTTATAACACTCAATAGTGCACAAAACATGAGCCTTAGATAGGCACAATGGTCCTTGATCAACTCGTATACCATCCAGTCATCTAAGTAGACTTGGAGAAACTTATGGATAAATTTTTTGAAAGCCTCAACTAATATCCATGAGAACACTGTCAGGGCATTTTTCAACCTAAAATGCATGATGGTATAGGCCAAATATCCCCATTCAATATAAAAAGTAGTCTTGAATCAGTCTTCCTCAGCTATCTAGACTTGGTGGTACCCTAAGAACCTATCGATAAAAGAGTATATCTCATAATTGGGAACACCTTCTAGTATTTCCTCTATGAAAGGTCTTAGAAAAGGATATGTCACATAGGAAGCATTTAAAATATGATAATCCACATAGATCTAGATATGCCCATCTTTTTTGATACTGATTACTATGGGACTCACCTAATCAAATTCATCAATGGGAGTAATTACTCTAGTGTGGAGCATGTTATCCATATCCTCTTTTATGCATGCCTAGAGGTTAGGATTCATCCTATATAGATGTTTCTTCATTGGGTGAGTATCATTAGTTATCTTTATGTGCATCTTTCCTAGAGATAGGTGAAATCCTTTCATTTATCTATAATTCATTGGAAATACATATTGATATTCTTTCAACAACTAAAAAATCTATGAGATTTCTGTTTCAGTCCAATAATTTACAATTGTAGCCATCCTAGGCTCTTGCTCCATGACAATGTTAAGTTAAATAGTTTGAATGGGCTCATGATAAAGGTTTTCTTTTAGAGGGCTTGTGTCCCAAATAGTTCATGAACCAGTACTTGTAAGGACTCGTATATTGTTATTCAAAGGGTTGAGTGAATTGGACCCCTCACCTTCATCTACTTGAAAGATGAGTTTTTTTAATTTCTCATGTGGATATATTTATGGAGTTATTCATTAGGAACTATCGATGGTGTAATCCTAGTGAATAAATGTAATGGTTCTTCAAGTTCTTGATGAATAAGGCACAAGCAATTTTTGATGAGACTTGGATCTCTAATGATTGCTTCATGCATGGCTTGAAGGGTGAGGAACAAGTCCATCCTTGGTGAAAATTAAGAAAGTATTAACATCATGTTTTCCTTTAATACCTACCATAATGTATTACCCATGTGTCTTTATTCATGAATGTACCAATCCTATTCCCAAGTGCGTAAAGTCCCATAATATGCATGGACCTATAGGTACTCTGGTAAGAATGTTTCCTCAACTCACCATATTGTCTCACAAGCTTCAAGGTGAGGTTCAGGTGTTTTCACACCATTGTAACTGAGTGTGCCCATGATATTATTATCATGGTGAAATCTATGATGTATATTAGATCACACTTTATCCCAATATAAAAGGCAATCTTTATGAGTATGCCACCATATGGTAGTGGTGCCATCAAAATGTGATCTCATGACCTCATTCATTCATTTTTGATATCATATAACTCTTTGAGGCACTAGACAAAATCATGCACCTCCATTCATCCTTAGAACTATGGAACTTTATCAAGTCTCCCCAGTGGTGGTCCTTTTAGTGGTCCTCACATTGCTAAACCCATGAGGTGCACAAACTTGTGACATTAATGGATTTTGTGTGGGATTCTTTTTACCCTGTTTATGGTTCTACGCAATCTTCTAGTGAGATCAAGTCACCATGGGCCTAGTAGTTGCAAGCATTAATTGTCTATCTAGTGGAGAATACCATATGGCATTGGATCATGCTATTCATCATGTCGAGTAGTCACATTATACAAATTACTAATGTCTTCATCAGTGTTCATAGGCTCAATATAGGGTGGTCCTTGTGCTAGGTCTAAGGGTATTAGCATGCACTGATCAATGTTCTCAAAGATAATTTATTAGTTCTTAAAGCTCACATCTACATTATTTTCATAGCACCAAGGCCTTTCTAGTAAGGTTGGATAGTCATCAACTTCTACTAATTTCAAAATTTTCTTTAAATGGAAACCCAAGTATGTCAATGATGGTGTTTTTAAAGGACTCTAATAAGATGTGCTCAAGTTTTATTCACCATGAACAAGACATGAGTATAAGGCTACAAGGCTAGACTAGACATTTTTTTCCAAGCATCTTTAGTGAGAACATTCACTTTTGTGCTAGTATCTATTAGAATATCCTGGATTACCCATTTTTTAATATCAACATTAAATAATATCTCTCCATCTTCTATGGAAGAGGAAGTATGACTTTCCTATCATCAAGCATGATTTAAATATAAATCCTCACTTTAACAACTGAGGTGAGGGTGGACTTCATTTTGTAGGTCAATTTGACCTTTAAGCTAGGTGTTGAGCTGGGGAATGATGTCTTCATCAAGCATATATTTGCATAATTCTCAATAATTATCCCACATCACTAGACATTCAACTTCCCTTTGCATTGCGGTACATTATGTCACATATTTATCCTTGAGGTATTAAATCTTACCTTAGAGATCTCACACCAATGCCATTGTATCTTGAAGGACATCCTTTTGTTATAATGTATCAGGGTACTTCCTTACCCATGGTTCTTCTTGATGTATCTTCTCGATCGATTTGGTTGACTGAGTCTGACCCCCACTACAAGTGGTGATATTTACTTGATGCACTATGGGGATGGTTGGTCATGCATGCCATTATGGCTTATCTATGTGAATCATACCAACAACCTTTTCATTTTTGTCCTTAGTGATAACTGTATATAGATTAGGATACTCTTCCATTTGATGGTCCTTTATTTCAAAATGCACAAGTTGGGTACTCTGGGAAATCCCTTTGATAGTGTTCTAGTGATCCACATTTTTATCAAGTTCTTGGTGTAAACTAGCCACTACCTCATCTTCATCCTCTCCCTCACCCATGATAGCCACCATTGTCTTGAGTATTGGCAATCAAGGTTTGGCTCATACAATGCATTCGAGCTTCATGAATTTAATTGATAAATCAATAATCACTAGTATCATGAGTGTAGGCATTGTAAATATTAAAATACTCAAAGACTTTAATATGCATATCCCTCTATAAAAGAGGCAAAGAATAGACATCATGATCCTTATGATATATCTCACAATTTTGTTTTAGTACTATGTGGATGTTCTTGTGCAAGCAGTTACTTCTTGTATGCCCTTTAGTTTCATAGTTGGTACACCAAACACCACTACATTTCTCATGTGCATTATTTTCCTTCAACTTTTCAAGATGATATTCCATGGATTATATATATGCCTCCATAAATGGATTGATCTTGGTATCCATACTTCTAACTACCTCACACAGAGGGCAACTTATAGAGCCTCATGCATGCTGGTGAAGGTTCTCTGTGATAAGGTCTGATAGAAAGGTAACAATAGTCCTCCCACAAACCATTATACATACCGAGTAGGATTGATTTCAAATGACAACTTAGAAATCAAGGTCTTGAACTGTGCATCATATTTACATATTTTTTTTATAAGTCATTATTTTATGTCTATCAATGTTGCTATACTTTATTGCTCAAACTCAAGAATATCAAATTTTTGCAAGAAGGCTACTTTGAGTTGATTATATTCAACCACTACTTGTTGAGGGTCAAATTTGTGATACCATTTATGTTTGTACTCTAAAAGTGTGGTTTCAAATTGCATTACTTTTTGCTTAGAATATGTGATTTCACACACTCTCTAGATTAATTTTCCCTTATGGACATGTTCAATTGCATTCTCTACCCCATGATATCTAGGAAAATGCAAGGTCATCTCATAATAGATCATTATAGGTTGAGTATCTAGTTGTTGAGTAGTACTAGCTCCAATTCCAAGAGGGGGTATGGTTCCTCCTAATCCTCCTTTAGCACCTATAGAAGTAGTACATGTAGGTAGGGGCATGGTAGATGGTTGATTTCCCAAGTTTGGGCCTATACTCTAGCCTTGAGGGCTAGTTCCACCAAGCATCCCAAACTATGCCATAAAATCCCCTTAAAGAGGGAAAGATAATGTAGATTCTGGATAATTACCTAATGGCCTTATTTTAATCTCCCTTACATGTTCAGTTTCTAACTTTATGATGTTTGTATCCCAATTTTACTTATGTATTCTATCTAACTCAAATACATGAGCATGCACAATGGTGGGGGAGCTTGGGTGATTTGTACTTGTTTCTTCATCACCTATAGTCCATCTCATTTCTTCAAAAGGTAAAAGTGGCAAAGGAAGTGGTTTAAAAGTGATGGGATCCTCACACGTGTCTACCTCCCTATGACTCTTTACAATAATCCTCAAGGTTTCTTGAACTCTTCTTGTACGCTAACTCTCATAATCCTCTATCAAAACTCCTCATACTTCCATTTCTATAATTCTCATTATCTTGCTACCATGTTGAACCCACAATCTTCAATCAACCCCTAGTCTTCCCTTCCAAATGTATGGTTCATGCACAGGAGATTTTAGCCTTCCATGGGTAGATTCTCCAACCCAAGGTCAAAAAATAGCTTCTTGAACTCGAAAGAAAATGACAAACTATATCATCCCCTCGACCTCAATAGGAATTGGAACTTTGCTTCCTTAGGATGTGAATAGGTGGTCACCATGTATTCCTAAATTTAGCTATTTTGAATACCTTTCCACCAAAAGTTAACCACTCATGTCTAAGAAACTTCAAGTCATGCTAAACTCCTTTTCCCTTCAAGGGTCCATGATTAACTTCATCCAATATTTTAGGATCATCTTGGAGCATATGCTAAGATCCAAGAATGTTAGAGATTAGGGACTTAGAAAAAAAAAGTTTTTTACAAAGAGCTATAGAGATTCTACTCTACCCACTATCATGCAAAAATTCCTAGTTCAAGATATGGAGCCATAAAGTTGTCTTCAACATTGGTAATCCATTATTCAATATTATCTAATGTAATGCACTCAAACATCTCCCATAATCATGTTCTAATTGCTTCAGGTCACAGATGTGGAACCAAAATGTTGGGGTTCTTATAGTTAATTCCATAATGATGCTGAAGCTTTCTCCTAATAGGCTAGTGTGTTAGCCCTATCACATGAGGGGTAATTCTCACATAATCACTTGAAGCATGCAATAAAAGACTAGTTCTTGAAGGCTTTGAATCATGATATATGCTTGTTCATCTCTTGTAACACAAATCTTAAGTTTTTCAATACTATAGATATAACACTATTATTCTTATTGTTCTAGACTTAGATTCTATGATAATTAGGATCACCATTACTATTCAATAGTAACAATAAGATGAAAAGATACCTATGACTTTGAAATAAATCATATTCATTATTTGACACTTAGAATGTTCATAAATCATCACATGTTATTTAAAATACCAACTATTCATTGATTGCTTAACAAATTACAAGATAGAATGTTATATCTTCTCTAAAGGTCCACACCTACACATGATTACAATAGGGGTTTTTATGCTTGTTTTTCCATATCCAAGTGTCAAGATTCTAACTCAGTATGGAAAAATTGCACATAGACTCCAAATAGGTTGAGAGTCATGGATCTTACAACTGATTATTCCTATATAATCAGGCCTTTGTGCCCCTAGATGCTTTCTCTATGTTATGTTTTGGCAGTCAAGTATTTCATTCCTCATGGGCTAATATGTGTTCTTCGATCGATGGGGTATAAATTTTATACTTTATTTATTCATCTAACTACTCCCACATTCCTCATTCTCTATTTCCCTTATGATCACCTAATATTTCACTTCTTTTTTTGAGTCCTTTATTCCTAGGTCCCTCGTGACATGTTCTTGCTTGATTATTTCCTCTTACATTGGGTCTCTTGTGTTGTTGTCCTTCTGCGCTTGGAAAGTTCCATGCCATAATAATCCTTCAAACCATGGTCCTCCTATGCCATGGTACTCCCATTCCATGCTGATACTTGCATAAAAATAGACAATGGTCCATCCATGCCATGTGCTAAAAATGGAACAATACTTTGTACAAAAATTTAGGGGTCAACACTTCCTCTCTTTGTTCCTCAACTCTTAACTCTACTCCATTAGCACAAACCTCTTCGCTCATCTTAAACCTATAATAACACTATTATACCATTATAATTATGACCTATAGGTCATACACAGAGTCCTCAATCTTATTTTCTCATAAACCCAACCTTTGGGCACACTCAATCTCCTCTTTTATTCACTTCAACGAATATTGTCCATACTCAAACCTCTACAAATCTCTCACATGAAAAAATAGAAATCACTATCTTTAATTTCAATATATATAGAGATATAATGAATTAACAAGGTCAAAATATTTCCTTGTCATCCAAAAAACATGTCTTCACCCTTAAGGCATCTCACATGGATCACACTTAAGCGCAATCCACTTTCAAGGCTGAAGTCACTTTTAGGTCCTATTTAGACCCATTCACATTTTTAATAAATATCTAAGCAAATAAAGAACACATGACCATTTTAAAATACATGGATCCACTCCTTAAGTCCCCTTAGACATCTTCAAATTATCATAGTCTCAAAAACATTCTTCTAATAAAGCTCAATTAGATCAAACACTTCTTTGTACACATAACCATTATGAATGAAAACATAGTCAACTTCAAAACCTTTGTTCACACTATATACGATTCGTCAAACCTTCTAAATTAAAATAGAACATCCTAATTGATTATAAAACACTCCAAAATCACCAATTCATAAATATATATTGAATCAATATCAAAACAAGCTTAATTACCCTTCTCGGGTTACATGCAAAATAAACATAAACACACAATCAAATTTAGAGCTCAATATATTTGTTTGTACACACTTTTAGATCTTTAAATCAATATTTTTAGATGTTTCTTGGAGTCATATACCACTTTTATTTTTACTACTGGTTCAAATTCTATCTAGATCGAAAGATATGGTCCAAAAACCATTGACTGGTTTTTCCCTTTGTAAAATTCAAATATTTAAATGTCAACAACCACAGTTAAACATCGAACACTATACTCACATCTCATGTCCTCTCAAATTTTGATCATTCTCAAACCATTTATATTTTATAAAATTTAATGTATATGTGCCAATGCTTAAATGTTAAACCTCAGTTACTTTGACCTCATTTGGTGCAATCTTGCAATGTTGACTTATCATGCACCATTGATCTCTACAGATCAACCAGGTCTTTAACTAGAAATGCTCACTATTAGATCAATATATTGAACACCCAATAATTTTTATATCCTTATCATGTATCTTTTATTATTCATTAAACCTTGAATAATTCTTACCATCTTGATCAATACGCACCATTAGATCATGATCTATATGATCATCTATGCATCATTGGATCTTTATTTGGTCATGATCTTTAACTCTTTTAACCATTAAACACTTTGACCTCTTTGACTTGATGCACACTATATATATTCACTATATGAACTCACATTATCCACTATATCTCCACTAGGTTCAGATCTTCAACATTATTTAAATTGACTAAGTATGGGGACCAACTGCAATATGCCTAGAAAGCCTACTTTGAACCTCAATAACTTCTTTTGCACTTAGATGCATGATCTCAAAATTAGACCATATTATATCCTTATATAGGATAATACATCCATATAAAAAAATTCTCATATAAACTTCACATGTGATAGATATATCACCATTAAAATTCCTTCTCAAAAACTTTTGTCATAGAGCCAACTATGCTTAGAACTTGTCTGGGAGACCAACTTTGAACATGCATATCTTTTGATGTGCTTCAGTGCATGATTTTAAATTTATATAAAATAAACTAGGCTTGAAACTAAACAAAACCATATGATCAAATTTTCTTTAAACATACACATGTGTGAGATATGCCACCATCAGAATGCTTACTTGGTTCATCTTGAACCCCTTGCAAATTTGGCTACGGGAACTTAGTGAATTCTATCTGAGAAGAGAACTTTGCACCCTCATATCTTTGACCATGATTTTATGCATGAATTTAGATATATATATATAATATCAAATAGGGACTAATGTGATGACAACCATATGGCTCACTCCCCTTGACTCATTCACACATGGCAATAATGACATAATCAAACCGCCTACTCAGATTTTCTGCAACTAGACCCAACATGTCTAGATGAAAATAATGGAATACCAAATTAATTACACTCATGACCATAAGGAATAAAATATTTTAAAAACTCTTATGATACCCCTTTCACATGATTAAGTCATCATACTCATCCCTGACCATCTCAAGCCATGTCAAATCTGAAGATCAACCAAGCCAACTTCAAGCACACTAGGATAAAAACATTGCACACTTTGTAATTGTCACTTAAGATATCAAGTAACTTCATCCACTCACTAGGAAACCACCATTAAATCATCATTACATCATTTAAAACTCTCCAAAAATCTCCCCCTTTTTCATTGATGTCAAAACCCATCATATATAGCAATATACAACTCACCTTCTCTACCTTCAAGCACTCCCACAACAAGAACTTTATCCCCCTTTGACATAATGACAAAGTGGGCAGAAAATGATCTTGTTTTCCTAAAAAAAATACCAATATGATTATACCATCTTATAAATATAGTACAAACTTCCTCTTACCTTGATCTTACTGTTTCTTGCCTTGACAACTTCCTCTTGCTCCATGCCCACACTCTCTTCAACCAAGCAATGCAACAAATGAAGAAAGAAAACACAAGAATAATGAAATATGATGGAACATATCAATAAAAGTATGAGAGTGATTCCCCTTTTTAACTCTGATCAATTTCACCTTCTGAGCATCTTCAGATCTCCATACACCATGAAGAACCACCTCACAAGCTTACCAACCTTCTCTCTCAAGCCACCTCAAGGACCATCAACATAACTTCATGCCACTCTCCCAATAGTAAAAAATGATATCAATCAACCTAAAAATCTCCATGAAAAAAACATACCTTTTTCCTTTTGGAGAAATTGAGCAAAAATCACTTTTTTCAAACTAGGCCTATCTAGCCTCCTTGTAGCCATACTTGGAACTTTGCAAATCCCATAATTTTTAGTAGATATATATTAAAAACCTGAAACTTCATATCTATAGAAATCTCATATGAACCCTCAATCACATCAATTTGTAATAACTATCTCAAAATCTACAACATACCTCCTTCAAAAACCAAATACCCAATTAGGCCTCTAAATTGACAAAAACTTTATTAACTTGAAAACCACAAACCTTCAAATCTTTATGAATTTTTAATTGAAAACCCATTTGGCCCATTAAACATATTAATAATCCTTAGACCTCAACTGATAAGGCATACCACTTTTCTAGCAAAGCGTAAAACCTTAGAATCTCAAAACAAACAAGGTTAACACAACACCTTCCAATCAACGTCCACCTTTGAAACATCTTGTATACCTAGATACAACCATCACACACTTCTAGACCAAGATTTGAGCCTTCACACCTTCAGGAACATAGATTTCTTATAACCCATTTTAGGCCTGCTTACCCTTAAGCCAAAAACTAAGAAAATTGAGAGCACTAAAAAAACTTTAATTGTCATAAAACATACCTTCAAACCACAAAATCACTTGGAGAACATAAAAAATAAGTGCATGGATAGATATATAAATTACTCATGCTCATCCATCAATGAACCTAGTTTGGTTTCCAATTGAATTCTCTCATCCTCTTTAACTCTTATACTTGAAATTGTGTCCATTAACTGACCTCTGAGAACTTAGATAGTCTCCTTATCACTACTAGATTCTTTAGACATGCTATCCTTTATTATAAATGTTTTCTTTATCAAACTTCCCTCAAGAAAACTAACTTGGGATTCGAGACTTTTGATCATATTCCTCATTTTATGATTCCTCTTCTTCTACTCCTTTAGTTCACCAAGTACACTCATGAGCTCATCTTCTAGATCAACTTCTTCTTCCTTGTTGTCATCTTCTCTACTATTATGGAAAGATTCTTTATGAAACATGATGTCATTTTCTTTTAAACACAAACTTTTCTTGGCATCTACTAACTAAACCTTGAGATCATTGATAAAATTTTAATCCTCTTTGGCATATTTATTCAAAGTACACATATGTTCTTCAAGTAACTTGATCACAACCTTCCACTATGAATTTTATTTCTTCAACTACTTGGCCATCTTTATACCTACTTATGATCACCTTCAAGTTGTTATACTTCCTCCAAAGGACCTTCTCTAATACCAATTGTTAGAGGTAAAATCATTAGGAGTGGGGGGTGAATCAATGATCTCAGATATTTATATTTCAATTTTAGTCCTTTCAAACTATTAAACAATCAACATATATCAACTTGATCAAGATAAAATTAAAAAGAAGTCAATCATTCAGTGGATAAACAAGATCAAACACATAACACATAGTTCCTATGGGAAACCCTCATGTGGAATAAAAATCACTCTCAAGCCTACAACACAAATGGACTATTTTCCTATAATAAATTACAAACAAGAGACTAATCAACTCCTTTAGATTAACAAACCTTGATCATATCCTCCTGACCAAAGGTATTTAGTGAAACACCTGTTTCACAAGGATCAACTTCCCCTAAGGAAGACCAAGTCCTTTATAACCTATTTTAAACATTTCCACCTTATAAATTATGTCTTCAACCCCTGATGATGGATCTCTATTTTTAGTTTTCACCCTCACTCTTTCATCCAATACTCCCTATTGGCCAAAGAACATTACATACTTATACCAAAACATAAAGATCAGTTAGGACACATTACATATCCCAAATAACCCCACTCTTCAACTCTTAACTCACACTCACTTCAACACATCTGCAACAATTCTATCACCATAACAACAATCTAACTATTAGGTTATTCGCATAAACCATACTCTGATCTACTTCATAAATCAACCTCCAAGCTCACACGAACATCACCTATCCTTCAATCACACTTTAAAGCATCAAACCTATAATATCACTTGTTATGACATAAAAATATGACCAATAGTCATACACATAATCAAGAACCAACTCTGATTATCAACCCATCCATTGGGCACACTTCCTCTCTTTTCTCTTTAACTATTCACTCTACTTCATAGCATAAACATTTTTGCTCATATTTAACCTAAAATATCACTATTATACCATCATAATTATGACCTATAGGTCATACACATAGTCCTCAATCTACTCTACTCATCAACTGAACCATTGGGCACACTCAGTCTCATTTTTTCTTCACTTCAATGAATATTGTCCATACTCAAACCTCTACAAATCTCTCACATGAAAATCTCGAAATCACTATCTTTGATTTCACTATATATATATATATATATATATATATATATATATATATATATATATATATATATATATATATATATATATATATATTGATATAGATATAATAAATTAATAAGGTCACAATATTTCCTTATCAGCCACAAAACATACCTTCACCCTTAAGGCATCTCACATGGGTCACACTTAAGTACAATCCACTTTCAAATAGGCCTAAGTCACTTTTAGGTCCTATTAAGACCCATTCACATTTTTGATACATATTAGATCAAATTATGAACACAAAACCATTTTAAAATACATGGGTCCACTCTTTATGTCCCTTTATACATCCTCAAATGATCATAGTTTCAAAAACATTCTTTTGCTTAAGCACAATTAGCTCAAACACTTATCTATACACATAGTCATTATGAATGAAAACATGGTCAAATTAAAAACCTTTTTTCACACTATATACGATTGGTAAAACCTTTAAAATTAACAAAAAAACATCCTAATGGAGTTTAAAACACTTTTTTATGACCAATTCATCAATATATATCGAAACAATATCAAAACAAGCTCAATTACCCTTCTTGGGTTACTTGTAAAATAAACATGAACACATAATGAACTTTCAAGTTTAATATATTTATTTGTACACACTTAAAAATATTTAAATCAATATTTTCATATATAAATTTGAGTCCTCTACCACTTTTATTTTTACTTCATGGTCAAATTCTTTCTAGATCGAAAGATATGGTCCAAAAACCATAGACTCATTTTTCCCTTTGTAAAATTCAAATATTTAAATGTCAACGGTCACAATTAAACATAAAGAACTATACTCGCATCTCATGTCCTCTTATATTTTAATAAATATCACATCATTGAACTTATTCAAACTTTAATTCATAATATCCAATGCTGAAATGTTAAACCTTAGTTACTTTGACCTCACTCATGCAATCTTGCAACATTGACTTATCGTGCATTATCAATCTCTGTGGATCAACCCGCTATTTAACTATCAATGCTCACCATTAAATCAATATATTCAAACACCCAATCACTATTATATCCTTATCATATACCTTTTCTTATTCATTAAACCTTGAACACTTCTTACTATCTTGATCAATACACATCATTAGATCGTGATCTATATGATTGCCCACGTACCATTAGATCTTCATTTGGTCTTGATCTTTAACTCTGATAACTATTGAATACTTTGACCTCTTTGAATTGCTAAAAATTATATATCTTCACTATAAAAACTCATAAAATCCATTGGATCACAACTATCTCACTATCTTTAACATTATACAAATTGACTATGGGGAACAACTACAATATGCCTGGAAATCCTAATTTGAACCTCAATAACTTATTTTGTGATTGGATGCATGATCTCAAATGTGGAAAATATGATTTACTTATATAGGATAATCTGTCTATATAACAAAATTTTCTTGAAACCTTCACATGTGTGATATATATAACCATTAAAATGCCTTCTTAAAAACTTCAGTCACAAAGCTAACTATGCTTAGAATTTATCTTGGAGACCAACTTTAAACATACATAAATTTTGATGCACTTTAGTTCATGATATAAAATTTATTAAAAATAATCTAGGCTCAAAAATTAACAAACCCATATGATCACCCTTTCTTGAAACATCCAATTGTATGAGATATACCACCATTAGAATGTTTACTTGGCTCTTCTTAAACCCTTTGCAAATTTGGCTAAGTATGGGAACTTAGTGAATTTTATCTAAAAAGCTAATTTCTCACCCTCATATATTTGACCAAGATTCAATTCATGAATTTAAATATGTAACATAATAATTATGGACTAATTTGATCACAACCATATGACCAAATCCCCTTGACTCATACACATGTGGTAATTATGACATCATCAAACCACCTACTTAGATTTTTTACCATTAGACCCAACATGTCTAGATGAAAACAATGGAATACCATATGAATTAAATTCATGCACATAATCACTCAAAGCTTATCAAACCTATTATAGGACCCATTTTACATGCTAAAATCACCATATTCGTCCTTGACCATCTTTAACCATGTCAAATCTGAAGATCAACGAAGCCAACTTCAAGCACACTGGGACAAGCACATTACACACTTTGGCATTGTCACTTATGCTATTACTTCACTTCATCTACTCACCATTTTACCACCATGACATCATTTAAAACTTTCTAATAATTATATAGAAGATACCTACATGCATGCAGTGGCTGACGTGTACACACCAAACGTGTGTGCAAAAAACTCATCACTCAAGAGTATATCATCTAAGCCATAAGAATCACCAACATAATCATCCAAAGGTCTAATGAATATATCACCAAAATATATATATGTGTGTGGGTTTGATTATGAACACTAGGTTTAATTTCTCCAACATCAATCTCTGGAAACCTACTCATATGATGAATGACTATATTAGTAAGTAAAATAAGTGCATGTAGAGTTTTGATCTCCATGATCTCCTTCATCACAAAGGGAATATTAGTATTAAGTGGTTTTTGGGTAAGGATCCTTGTAATATGTGTATGACATACACTTGGTCAATCCTACCCATAGCCTTTCCCTCAGCCTTAAAACTCACCATAGTCAAAATAGTTTGGAATCTCATTGAGGAAAAACTCATAGTAGAGTTTCCTAAAAAATACAATGGGATCTCATGGTTGTTACCTTGTGGATAATCAAACACCATCCACCATAGGTCCTAAAAATTCACTTTAATCAAGTTATGTTGGCATCAATGGATAGGGAAACATTTAGTGGTAAGTGAAAATGGTGCATCAATGGCTTGGTCGATGAATAAGGCACCAATTTTATCTTTTGTTATATATTTATTATTCACCTCTTATGCTAGTAATTTTGTGATTATAATAAGTTTTACATGTGTCCCTATACAATTCCCATTTTCTAATTTGACTCGTTATTGAGTCAACTTGACCTAATATCAACTCTAGGGTATTGGCTAGATAGATGCAGTGGGTGTTGGTGGAAGTGGGGTCCCTCATTCTCCTAATTATTTGGTCAACTTCAATTTTGTTTTCCACTATATGTAAATCTAGATTCTTCTAATTGGTTGGGGCATCTTGTGGAATTATAGGAGGGATAGGAGGGTTAGGAGGAGGATTAGGAGGGTTAATAGGGTGGCCTCTTACACTAAAAAAAGATGTTTAAAAGATATAATTTACCAATCAAACAATGTAAATAAAAATATATATATAAATTCAGGGTTATTAGGTTTAGTTTTTTATCACTTACCTCTTTTTCATGGTAGTGTCATTGACATGGTAAGGTTTTCGACTTTCCAAACGAAGATCGCATGATATCAAAACAAGCAAATAAAAATGTGATCACATGATGGAAAAAAATAAAAAATAAAAAATGTGAATGAGATGTTTAGGGGTCTCAGGTGGGTTTTTCTTTTTTTAATTAAGATTTAAAAATGTGTCTGCATTATAACATGTACATGTTTCTAGTGCTACGAATATGTATGCCTTCCTAACACTAAAAACAAGTATGTGTTATAAAGTGTACATGTTATAACACATAGTCATTATAACATGTACACATTATGTCTTAGTATACCGAGCCATAAATTCAAATAATGTGTATGTGTTATGTTCATAATACATACGTGTTGTAGGAAATGTACTCAAAATTGTCTCCTATCTTCATGCACATACCCATATAGGTGAGAATGTTGTTGAATTGGTACTGCTATGTGAAAATAGTGGTGGAGAAAACTACATGGAGTGAGTAGAGGATAGGAATTTGGCTATGGTGGTGGTGAAAAAATGTTTAGTTCTGGGTCATTTTTTTCCCTTCTTCACAATGCCAACACTACTTTTATCATGAAATACCTGATTGGTACATTCTTCTTTAAAAAAATTATTTATTTTTAAATTAATATATTGATTTTTTTGTGTTATAAGTGATATATAACTATAGGTTACACTAAAACATATGAAAATTTAATGCAAGCATACATGGATGTGAAAGATGTAGTGGCATCTCACATATTAGTCTACAAAACACTTTCTACTGTGAATGGTGTCTGTGTGAAGAAAAAAAAGGTTTTCAATCTTGAAGGTCTAATATCTTTGATGGTTGATTCATTGTCAAGTTTTTAATTGTCCATCAATAAAATATTAAAATGTTGATACGAATATTTGGAGGCTTCACACCAATAAATGTGATAATATGTTTATGCAAATAAATGTGATTTATGTATATGTAGAGATGTTTCTTTATGTAACATTTTCTCTATTTATACCATACAATCATGTTTCAAATTTCTCATTTCTCATAAGATAACTTGAATATATATTTTATTTATAATTAAACCAACATAAATGCCATTTTTTCACTGATAGTAGGGGCCTCTATGGATATTATTATTGCATAACACTTCATGCAAAAGATGTCAAACAAGGTTTTCGATCATGGGTTTCCAGTTAGGTACAACTATTTATTTACACTCTTTCACTTATAAAAGATAGAAAATTACATCTCTTTTATCATAGCTTGCACCTTTGGGGCAACTACTAACTTTATAGAGTATTATATCTCTTATACTTATGAAACTACATTAACTTGATAATATTAATCCATTATGTGTTTATATTAATTTGAATTTATGTGACCACCCTTCATTACGCATACTAATACTTATAATGCACTATTATATGCCATTTTTAAGGCTAACACATGCAATGATAGTCGTGGTAGTTGTTAAAACATACATAGCTATCATGTTTCAAACAAACATTTGTGTCATCCACATATTTTTTCCACCATTTTGGAATCAGAGGAAAGGATTTTATATCCCTTTCCTAAAACTAAGCTATAAAGAGGTTCACAACCACTAGTGAAAGTGGATAACCCATTGCCATCCCTTTTTATTTATTTGTTGACGACCCCTTGGAAGATAAGAAAATGGATCTAAAAAAAATACAAATAAACTTGTCATTTCATCATCAAAGAAAGCTTTGACCACCTCAATAGCCTCCAAGATTAGTGCCCTAGTGAACAAGGATAACACAACAAATCTAACCAAAATTTTTTGAACCCCAACTTTCTTATCTTTAACAACCTCCACAAAACTCCTTGAATCCTTATTGAAAGAGGAAGTATTTGTCAAAAAATGTTTCAATTTGTTTTCCAAGAATGATGTCATCTATATGTGGATGAGTTTGATGTGTCAACAATTGGTCTTAAGGGGATCCCTTCCTTGTGAATTTTAGGAGTGCTATAAATTTAAGGTGTGATTTTTTTTTCAGGGGGAATCAACATCTTCTTCACACTCTTGCATAATGAACAAGATTTTATCCACTTAGAAACCCTCTACATAATCAGTGAAACTGGGTTATAATCAAAAAATTTGTAACTCATAGTATTATAAAAGTCTCCAATCAATTTATGATCATAATCCTCACAATTTTATTGCATTCCCCTTATCTACCTTTATCACAAAAATATCTTGATTATTGTTCAATCTATTCTAAGGCCTTCCATTCCTCACCAATGATATTGTAAGGAGGAGGTTCAACATACCTATAGATTATTCTACAATCCTATCTTATGTCCTTGAAAACATCATATGGGAGATTCCTTGAGACATTATCAATTTCCACCATAAAATCTTCATATCCAATATACCCCAACCCTCTCTTCAAAACATTAAAGGTAGACTGATTCACTACCATATCGAAACAACTAGTTTGTTCTCCTCATTATTTTCAATTGCCACCCCCTGATTGGATTGAATACCTAAAATGATCCTTACCACCAAAGTGTTCATAGATATTGATTGTGATTGTGAGAAATAAGATCAGAATTATTCCCAGGTACGTGTCAACCTAAATTTGTAAATGTAAGTCCCCATCAATATACCAAACTAAGGTGTTTGGCAAGCCATTTAAAATTTATTGGCTAAAATTCCATTCAAATCCATATATGGGTTACACACATGGAGTACCAAAGCTCATTCAATTTCATTCAATGTCTTGCTTCTGATTTCAACTTGTAAACCCCTACTCCTACATGCAAGACCCAATAAAGATCACTCTATAGGTTATTTCACAAAGTATAAGATAACTCTAGCTAAAGTTTATCCATCTCTACTCTACCAATGATGAACCATAGAAAATACAAGCTCGTCCTGATCTGAAAAATATTATTGCAACTTATGGCTTAAAAACTTAGACCTTGGTCCCATGTAAGGGACAACTCCAATATTTTTTTGGTCGTGAAGGTGGTTTTATGTAATAGTGAATTTCAATAAATTATATATATATATATAATTATACTTATACTTTTTAAAATTAGGAACAATGGTAGGAAAGAATAACAACCACACTAAATCTATGAGCTCAAGTGAAAGAAATCCCAAAGGTGGCAAGCCATCAACAAATAATAGCCCATAAGACTAGGCTCCTACTAAGAAAGATCCTTTCCAGGCTGAAGCCCTAAAAGCATTAGAAAAACCCAGCATATCCAACACCCCTCTTGCTACCAATGTTTTATCCCAAGGTCTCGAGGATCCTTTGCTTAGTTATTCTATATTTTTAGACTCATATCCAGCTGTCTTCCACTTCCTATTTAATAGTATGCACCCAAACGCTCTTGTAACCCTCTTAAGAGGAGAAAAGAGTCAAAGGAAGGAGAGTATCAGATTGATCCTACTAGGAGGAAACAATTTGATGATTTTTTAAATACCAGCAGTGGACATTTTTTTACAGAACCAATATGATGTCTTAAAAGGCCTAGACTCTGAGGATATGTCTCTTGACACCCGTCATATATGAATTGTTTTTCATGGAATGTTTAGGGTCTTACATGCCCAAAATTCAAGTTTGTTGTGTGTAATTTTAGAAGGAAGTTTCCCAATATGGGCATTCTTTGTCTGCAAGAAGTAAAGGTAGTGTATTTTTTATTGACAACAATTAGTAACTCTATTTGGAATGATAGTAATATCTTTCATAGAAATCATGAAGTAGGACATGGAGGGTGATCATGTTTATTTCTCCAAGGTAGCACCACACTTATTACAATATGGCATGGACCCCACCAATCGATTACTTTGGACCCTTTTTTAGCATTGAAATCCATTCCTTTGGATTTATTAATATTTATGCCTCAAATGACACCATTGAGCATAACAATTTATGGTGATGGATTGTGGATGATCTCCCTAATGCTCATTGGGTCATATTTGGTAACTTTAATATGGTGGTGTCCCCTGAAGACAAAATGGGCCACCTACCAATGCATTAGGCAGCTGAAAAAATGGAGGCCTGGTATTATATGTGTACTAAATGGGGTTTTTATCACCCTAATTTAATCTGTCAACGTATAAATGGAGTATGGTAGACCTAGATCAATCTTAGGGAGGGCCCCTCTCAAATTTTGAAGTGCCTAGATAGGGAAATGATGTCCACACAATCATATATTTCCTTTGATAATGGTTTTTTTCTTTTAGTGTAGGTGTTATTGGATTTTGGGCTTTATGATCACTCCCCCATTCAATTTTGAGTGACATGACAATTCATGAAACCCAAGGTCCACAAAATGCAATTCTTTCTAAACACTTCCTTTCTCAAACATGATCCCACTATGGTGCACATTCATAGAGTTTTGAATCTAGATCCCCATCTATCCTAAGAATCTAGTTGGATTTTTTAGTGAGATGATCCCATCAAAAGGACCTATCACTTTCTAAGAATCTATGGTCACCAACTTGATAAAATTCAAAGACACTCTTACTTTTTTTACTTCTTTAAAGCTTAGCCATGCAACTTTATCCCTAGAAAAATATCCCTTCAATGAGATCTTGAAGGTTAGACTCTATTTTTCTGGCATCATATTTAGATAGTAGATAATTACAATGCCCAGGGAACTCAAATCAAAGCTAGGATCCACTAGCTCAAGATAGGGGACAAAGATTCCAAATGATTTTGTCAAATGCTTTGAGCCAAAAACTTGAAGCAAGAAATATAGGATATCTCTAATACTCATAGGAGATTATCAGAGACACAATAAATTATTCAAGATTTTATCCTCCATTATCAACTAGTGTTTAGATCTCAGGGTTCCTCCATAGAGCATGATATTACCCTTCAGTAGTGTCTCATAGTGGTGCCTTACAAACTCACTCCCACTCAATGGGTGGCTTGTGATAGGCTCCTCACTATGGATGATCTGCATGAGGTAGTGTCTCATATGGAAATTGACAAATTTCTAGGCATTGATGGTTTACCCTATGAATTCTATAAAACCCTCTGGATCTTATGGGTAGTGACTTACATCATGTTTATCAAGAGACCTTTCTAACTCATTCTCTAGGGAGGAATATAAATAAAGGAAACATTAAATTCATACCTAAGCAAGGGGATCCCAAATTGATCTATAATTGGTGGTCGATCACCCTCCTAAATTTTTACTATAAGATCATTGTCAAAGCTATGGAACTCTATTTATGCAATCTATCTCCACACATCATTCATCCTAAGAAAATAGGATTCATCAGAAGTAGATATATATTAGAAAATATCATTACAATTCAGGAAGGAATGGACTAGGATAGAAGGTCTAAGCAACAAGCTATGTTCATTAAAATTGACTTCAAACAATCTTATGATCATATTCAGTGGCCGTTCATCCTGGCCATGATTAGATCCTTAAGACTTGAGCCTAATTTCATTTAAATTATCCAGATGTTTTTTTTAGACACCTCAACCATCCTCTCCATTAATGGAGTCACTTATGAGCAATTTGGTTTGTTTCAATCTATTCACCAATGATTCCCTTTTACACCCACCATGTATGTGTTTATAGATAAGGGTTTTTGATATCTTATTATCAATGCCAAAGCTAGATGCCTTGTTAAGGGAATATATCTCCCTCTAGATAAAGAAAACCCTCACAAAGATATGCAATTTATGAATGGCCACTTTATGGATGATTCTTTCCCTACTCTTATTGAAGATGAGGATAATGTAGACAATACCTTGTAGTATCTTAACACCTTCTACCTTGCCTCTGGCTCAAGCTTCCAATGGAAAAAAAACTCATTGCTACAATCAATCATACCTCCCCTCATTGGTGTGGGCTACCAAATATGGATGGGCCTGGATCCAACATGATGAAATATTCAAGTTTCTTGGTATCCCTTTTTCTTTTGATACCTCTCCACCCCTATCATGGTAATATGTTGTTGATAGAGTAGCTAAAACTCTAGAATATTGGGTTATTAATCATATGGAAAGCATGGGAAAAGATAAAACCATGGATTCTCTGGAATGGCTCAGGGTTCCAAATTTGGTTATTTGTTAACTCCCACTCACTATGGTGGTCACCTATTATCAATTCCAATGAAGTCCCTTTGGTCGAGGTTCCTTGGATCAATGCTCTCAAGTTGTTTCATAGAGGCATTCATATTATCCAAGATATTTTTTGTAAGCATTCTCACTCCTAGTTATCCTAAGAATAGGTGAAAACTAAATTTTGGTTATCCAACACTGATCAAGAATCGTTCCAATAAATCCTTAATGTTGTTCCATATTCAATGCTTCATAAAAATTCTATTCACTCCACTCATCTTTGGGGGAAGGATTGGAAGTGGTATGTTGAAATTATGTTTCTTAATTACACCTCCTAGCTTGGCCATGGATGGCTTACTCCCCACATGCCTATGGTGGAAAAGCTTAACTCTCATTGGGGTCTGCATTCCTATGTTTGTACCTAGTGCTTCCATTTTCACACTATTTGGGAGGCTTGCTTGGAGCCTAAGCTAGCTCATTTTACTTAGTGTATCTTATATTAGGGCTTACCTATTGGTAGAAGGATTGTATATTTAAGAGTTTCCCTTCCCACTTGCCCTTTTTTGTGGCCATCTGGAAATGCTCCCTCATCTTTTTTGGTACTGCTCCAAAGCTCAAAGGGTTTGGACATAGAATAAGTCTTTCTAGACCAAATTATTTCATTGATAGCATATCCTAATTGGAGATAAAACCACCTTGCCTTTTAAATATAACCACGTATGGCATACTTTTAGAGTGGAGATTCTCTTTTAGTTATGGAAAGAAATAAATAATGCAATATTTAACAATGCTTCTTCAAATTGTATTTTTTCTACTTTGAGCAAGTCCTCTATTATTTCCAATATTTTTTGGTAAATACAAGTGCAAGATAACAAAGTTTCCATGGATCTTGGCCATATCTAGGACCTTCTCACTCATTGGGGAGATGCTCCTTGTGATATGGAATAGGTTCCTCCATCTCTGCCTAGAGATCACAAACTTGATGATAGAATTGCCTTACCACCTCAAGGTAGACACCGATGCAACCAATCTTGATGTTGCTCTCATAATGGTACCTTGTATTAGCACATGACTCCTCCTGGGAAAAAATGAAGGTGGAAACCTCTACCTCCTTCCCCTATTAGGAAGGATGGTTGGGAAGCTCCTCCTCCTTCTCTACATCCAGATGCTTAGGGGATGCCACTTGGATGTCAATCAGACATGTTGGACAAGTTCCCTAGGATCTCTTTGGCCATTTCTCCTACTCAAACATAAGAAGATGATAAGGACACTACTCAAGATTCTGGTTGGGAGCCAATTCTAGATGGTAATAACTTGCCAAGCTCAGGATAGGGTCCTAATGATATGGATGCTCCACCTTTCGACCTTGCTCTAATAGCTTAATATTTTCTCTTATGATGTTCTAATGAACTGTTCCTAAGTAGGGCCTAGTTGTTTTTGCTTTTGTTGTTTCTTATTCCTAGGCTTTCCTTCGTCTGACATTGAGGCATGTTACCATACCACTTGATTTTTTCATAAATTATTTGTATATTTATTTTGTTAATATATATAGATATATTTCATCAAAAAAATGTAGGGATAACTATTATTTAAGTTTTTTAGAGATGGGAAGATTTGAGTAGAATTTTTCTTTTAACTGAATTGGTGGCTTTCCATCTTTGATTCATCGATATTGTCTCATCCATAAAATCACATATACCAAATGCTTGATCAAGCTAGGTAGCACATAAATTAACATTTTGAATAATTATTTTCAATTGTTCCAACTTCTAGTGATGTTCTATTTGAATATATATTCTAGCAATAACACTTTTTTCTTTATGTGTTTTATAAGGGTAATAAATTTTATTGATTTTTCCTTATTTTTGAAGCATATCAGAATCCTGCCACTTTTACACTACATGGTTATACCTCTTTTTCAGGCATATTAGAACCTACCACCTTTACACCACATAGGTATGTATGCATTTGTTTTTTGTGATAGATTTATCTGGAGGGTTATCAATAAGGACTTATTTGGACCTATCAATAAGGAGTGATTTGAAAGGCATTGACTCTCATATGTAACATCTCAACAACTAATATTTTACTAAAAGTTTTTGATATCCAAGCATAAGAGGTATAGGATAGCATCTTCATCATAACTATATATTTCTTTTGGACCACATTCATGCCTATTTACTTTTGACATTTAGCTTTTTAATAATGAGTTGTTAGAAAAGGATGCTTTGACAAGTTGTGAGCAGCTCCAATATGTATGATTGATTTATTATTAGGGTTTGAGCTTGATTAACACTAATTTTTAAATAGGAGTAGACATTTATAAATGGTCTTTAATATTTTATTTATTATTAAATTGTATTATTTTAGACTATTTGTAGAAAATATATCTAAGAATCTAAAAGAGTATCTAGTATTTATTATCACAACATGTTAGAGGAATCAAACATTTAGAGAATATTCATGATAGTGTTAAAGATTATAGTAAAGATACATTCTATTACACTTGAATTCTTGGTTGAATTATCATTACATTTACTTGGTGCGATGTCTTCAATATTGTGTACCATTGAGTGACCTAATAAGTAGATGTTACTAAAAAACCTATTTCCCTTGAGCACAGGTTCAAAAATAAATATTTTTTAACTTAGCCATTTTAGATTCAGTTATCATATTATTATTTTTGAAGAAATTCTATTTCCTAGTGATCAGTGCAAAGTTTCATAATTTCAAGTGAGGTATTTGTATCTCTAGGCATGAACAATGTAGATGTAAAAAAATATTTTTCCTGCTTATCCAAAAACCATGGAGTCCATAGTTTAGGAGCCAAAAATGTAGAGTGTACAATTCTAAGGAACTGTTCATGTCACATGCAACAAGTTTTCATGCTTCTCACTATCTTACATTAAAAAAAATCTAATTTTGTTGTCAAATTATGATGATTGTTTCCATATTTTTTTCAAATCAATATATTTTTCTAAACTATCTCATCCCCATTTATTGATTTAAGTGTAAATTTTACATGATTCTGCACAACCTTCACTTGTACTTTAGATCTCATGTGTGGATGTAACCTTGCAGCTCACATGCAATCCTTTCATACATTCTTAAGTTATTGTAATCTTTTTTCCTTTTCGCATATTAGTCTACTTGTATGCATGCCATCCTAAAATTTGTGTGCATCACTTTCCTTATTTTGTAGTACCTTTATGAGATGTAATATTACCAAGTCACATGTTATGTAAGTCTATATGTTTCCATGCAAAAATGTACATGCTCAACATCCATTGTTCAGGTTCATCTTGCCACATAACATGCCAGTTGGCATCTTCTAAATATGAAGCACATTATGAAATCTATCAGTGAAACTATATAGCTATAATTCTAACCACACACATGCTAGAAGTTTAAATGTCACTCGAACAAAATATGAGTCATCCATTTTGTATCCTTTATTAACTCTAATCACGTATTTTAATAATTTGTATATGATAAATTACATCCCATAATCACATAGAGACTAGACAAATCATAGACCAGCCAGATATTAGCTTATTAATGTGCTTTGTGCATCTACCATTCAATTACATCTAACTTTTGCATTCATTCATTAATTAAAAACAAATTAGCAAGGAGGAATTCACCTTTTGACCACAAGAACTAGCATTCTTAGTATTATTGAATATTGTACACATATTTACTTTTCCCTATTTTGGCATATTGAATAGAAGCTGCATATTATACATATCTGACTTCAATATTTTTTCACTACAACATCCTACGCCCCATCATGCAAATCATTGGTACCAAGTAAGAGCTCTCATGTGCTTTTAAAGATGTGAGTTCAATATGAGAAAGGAATCCAATATTCAATTCTATTTTAGAGTATCCAAAAGAATGACTTAGAACAAGTGAGATGGTTGATTCCTAGAAAAGCACAGTGGCATCCCAAGATGTCTAAAAACTCATTCCAAACATTTTTGAGGAATAATGAAACAAAATATTTGGCCAAATTTATGAACTCGTGACTTATCTCATTTTCCATAATTCAATCCTTCTTCTATGTCACTTGCACATCCATAATTTTAATATATAACCACGTTCAAAGTGAAATTCAATCATGGCAACTAGTGTTTGAAGGATAAATAAACATGTATCATTAGATGCCTGATTTCAATAACTTAAGGTATACTTCTTAGTCAATCATTTCATTGATGAAAATAAGATCACCTTTATTATGTTGAAAATTTCTAGTTTATAATCCCACTCATGAAAAAACTTCAATCCACATAACGAATAAGAAAATGAGCTCATTGAGTATTGGAAAATTTTTGTCAACACTTTGAAGGATGAATGTTTACCCCTCAAGCACTATGATGATGAATACATCAAGTTCTTGTAGTTTTTTTAGTGTAAGGAAAAATTAGTTGAATAATACACCAATGAGTTCCATGATACATCTCACATCTACATTAGAACTTAATTGGGAAACATTAGGTGTTGAATTTTATCCATAGAATTTTGCCATATATTCATGCAGAGATTTATTTCTCAACTTTTAACACATTGTGGCAAGAATATCACAATGTGACCAAAATCAAAGATTTTAATGATAATGAAAAAAACATAGTTTCATTCATATAATATATTTATTTATACATTAGAGAATACCAAATATGACCTCTAAAATGAAGGATCAATGTTACCCAAAAAATTACTTCATTCTAAATACCTGTAGTAATTTAAACAAAATTCAATAATAACATATTATATTATATGTTAATTATGTTGCTATTAATTTAGCATCATCACTTAACATTATGAACTAAGAATAAATAAATAAATAAATAAATTATTTACTCTATTCCCCACCTTAATTTATCATAGTCTTAAGAGCACAAAAGAGATAATCTTAGAATGCCTCAAACTTATCACATACAAGTAACTTGGTAAAGATCTTTGCACACTAATCTTGAGTGGGGAAATACTAAAGTTGAATCTTGTGTTGTTTATCATGCTCAAGTGTCAAATGTACTTGAACTTTGATATGATTCATGCACTTTTGAAACACTAGATTGTGAACTATTTATAGAACCTAGTTATCATAGTATAAAACCATACACTGAGTATGATGTGCTTCTAGTCCTACAAGTATGCAACATATACATATCACTTCATAGGTAGCTCCTAATGCTACATGATATTCTTCCTTAGTGGAAGATTGAGAAATAAACTATTTCTTCTTAATCCCCCATGAGATAGAACCAAAGATCAAAAATAACACAAATCCAAATGTGGATTTGCTATCGTCAATAGAACATGCATGTTCTATGTCCATATAACATGTCAAGAAGAAATTATAATTCTTCTTGTATTACAGGCTAAATTGCATTGTACCTCAAATGTATCTCAATATCCTCTATTTTAATTTCTATTGACTCATCTTTGGCTCTTGCATGAACCATGAAAGATAGTTAATAACATAGATAATATGTGGTGTAGTTTATGCCAAATAAATGAGACTCCCATATAAATGTTGATAGAGAATGGCATTTACTAGTGGTGATGAATCTGAATGAGACAGCTGAAGTCTTATCTCCATAGGTGTTGCAATAGGTTTACAATCCATCATTGATAATCTTATGATCACGGCCTTGATATACTTCATTTGAGACACAAATATGTGGTGCCCCTTTTTATATACTTCCAAACCAAGATAGTAGTGTAGTATCTAGAGATATATGATGTTGAATGATCACTTAAGATCATTCATTTTTGTATCAATAATTTTATTTGAGCTACCACTGAGGACTATATCTTTAATATACATAATTACAATTACAAGTCCACCCTTGTTCCTTCAGTAAGAGGTTTAGATAATATGGATTCCTCTAGAATCCATGTTAAACATAATTCTTGTCAATATTTATATACTAAGATTTCTCATCGTACTTTAGACCATACAAAGAATTTATGAGTCTATGTACCTTTTATTGTTAACCATGGGAGACAAAACCCTCTAGTTGGTCATATAAAATTCCTCTTACATATATCCATTTAGGAAGGCAATCTTTACATCCATCTGATAATATTTCCATCCAAACCATGTAGTCATAGCAAATACCATTCTGATAGTATTTATATTATCTATGGGAGCAAATGTCTCCTCATATTCTTGATGCCCTATTTTGGAGTATATCCCTTTTCTACAAGTCTTTCCTTGTACTTTTCTATACTAACATTTGTTTTGTATTTGGTCTTAAGGATCAACTTATAATTGATAATCATCTTATCTAGTGGAAGATCAACAAGATGTCATATTGTGTTCTTCATTAGTGACTAATATTATACATCCATGGCCTCTTTCCATAGCATTGATTCTTGGATTAACAAACCATAGATGGATTAATTGATTTTGAAATTGTGCTCATAAGGGCAAAATTTACCTATTTTCAAGCCATGCTACGAGTCCACAGTCCTATAGTGGAATTTTTTGGGACTCCATCCAATTTTGCATCTCATATAGTACTTGAATATCTCTTAGGAATAGAGTGATTAGTATTAATGGGAAGTGGAGGACTTGGTTGATCATCATCATTGTCCTCATTCTCACTACCACTATCATCAAATTTAGAAATGTTTGTAGGTTTAATCCATGTATCAAGTGACTTTGTGGAGGGTGGATTGGATTCACCCTTATCAACAAATATAACATCTGCTTTGATTTGTATCTTTCTAGTTTTTGGATCCATGATTTGGTAGGACTTCAACTCTTCACTATAGTAAATGAAAATACATGGAAAAAAGTTATTATCTATTTATTATCTTCTTTTTAGGTACATATAGATATGATTTAGCAAAAAAACATGAGGATTTTATATAGAGACTTATTCTCAGTTCATGGTTCTTATAGATTAATACCATTGAGAGATTTGGTGGCTGCTCGATCCATCATGTAGACTATTATATGAACTAATTCTGCCTAGTAGGTATGAGGTAGGTATGAATTCTCTATCATGTTGCCTACTATTTTCATGATAGTGTTATTAAGTTGTAATAAAACACCATTTTGTTGTTATGGATTATATGGCACAATCAACTACCAATGAATTTCATGTGCCTTCATCAATTCAAATAACTATTTACTAGTATATTCACCCCTTTATTTGAAAGGAAGACATGAAGTTGTCAACCAGATTCATGTTCAACATTGGATTTGAATTATTTGAAGAATAAAAAATATTGATCCTTGGTCTTCAATAAATATACACATATCTTTCATGACATCTCATTAAGAAAGATCCGAAAAATACTTGAATCCATTAACACTAGGTCTTATGTACCTACATAAATATGTCTGCACTAGATCTAAAGGACCAAAATCTCAATATGTATTGGTGCCAAATGGATCTCTATGTTATTTTCTATCTAAAAAAATAAAACATATATTAGTATTCTTATTAAGCAACGGATGCCTTCTCACCATGTTATGTCCATTGAGTGTAGTCAAAAACCCAAAACCTAAGTGTCCATACCTTTTGTGCCAGATATTAATTAATTATCTATTTTTCTCTACTAAATATTGATTAGATTTGTGGAAAACATCAAGCTAGAACATATTTTCTACACTCGAATCTCTTTCAATAATTTTCAAGCTTAGAGATTTATGTCAAATGAGACATAATTTTTTTATCATTTTGTTTACCAAATTCACCTGTAAGTTTGTGATCAAGTAATTGATTTATAGAAAATATATTTTTGGTGAGGTTTGAAACATATAATATGTCATTTATTGTACATCCATGATTACTACGAGGTAAGAAAATGTATATTTTACCTTTTACACTATATCATGTATCATATCTAGGGGATACATTACCTCGACAAGATGAAGAGGTCAAAGTGGAGAGCCAATCCTTGCATACAATTATGTGCCTTGTGAAATTATAATGCATGTACCAAACTAGATTTGGAGGAGGGATGTTTTTTGTTGTATGTTTAGCATAGACATAATCTGTGTCTAAAAGACCATTATCTTGAGCAACATTCCCATGTTTCTGCTATGAATAATTTTTTTATTTCCAAGTATATGTGGATTGTGGCTTCTTCTTCTTATTTCCTTATGTATATTATTGGGGTGTAGGATTCCTACTGCTAGAGAATCCTTTTGTAAATCATATTTTCTAAAAATACTTCAGTGCATGTCTTGTCCTTCTAGAGATCTGATAAAACTTGGGAAAATGAGGTTTGCTTCCATGTTAATTCTATTAATTATTCTATTTAGGGGATTGTTTTAAAGGCTTCATGAGCTTCTTCCCCTTATAATGTAACATTATTGCATGTTTTTCTACATTTTATTCTATTATGAGCATGGATTCTTCTCATTACAGCATATTAGCCAACTTTTCAAAAAAAAAATGTCTCTAATATATTAAGAGACATATCAAATGTTTTGTAGGCTAGTGGCAATGCTATCAGGGCTATGGATACTAGGGATTCATCCAACACTTTCTCACCAAATGCTAGGATTGAGGCTCATAGTGCTTCAACATGAGGAGTAAATCCTTCAATTTTCCAACCTCTCTTCAACTTGAGGCATTGAAGGTGGCTTTGTAGATGAAGGATGGTCTTTTAGTTCTTAGCCTCATAGAGAGTACTGAGATTATCCTAGTTATTTTTGGCTATAGTAGCATCTAGGATACGAGGATGGACCTCATATAATACCCCAACATAATGATCAAGATTTATCAAACTTCCATTGTTGATCAACATCTAAGGGGCATCAGGGGAATGTGTCATCAACAACTAGCCAGATATATTTAAAATCTAGGTGAGTCTTCACCTTGGATTTCAGTGTATAATAGTTATTGGCATGATGTAGCCATGTATTAGGTAGAATAAATCTTGGAACATTTCTAGTCATCTAAGTAAAACTATCTTTGGGAGATAGATTAGTTCCTTATTACTCTAAAAGGTTTTCCTTTCTATATATCATTAGACCAATATATCAAACCTCTTTATGTGTTCGACCTTATTATCTTTTTTAATACTTGGTGGTACATGAAAGAGACATTAAATCACTTGAGAGGAGAGTGATATGTGGTACTTAGAGAATACGTGAAAAAGATCATCCTATTAATGACACTGGCTTAAAGAGAAATCCTTGTGCATAAGCATAACTTCCCTATATACTTATAATTTTAATCTTTTACAATTTATGCCAACTGATAATAATGAATGATAAATGAAGGGAAAGGTAAAACTGCAATTGGGATTCTTATTTCTTCCCAACGATAAAGAGGGTCTAAGTCACAAATGTCATTTTTGTAACTATGTTAGGTATTAGATGCGATAGTTCAATGCAACAAATTTGATCTTATATGTTAACTAAAGACACCGCATATACAGAAACTATGATTGTGCAAGATGCACGATTCTGTAAATTTTAAAATTTCCTAATTTACTGGTTTTATACGTTTTCAAATCAAAAAAATAATTAAATATTTAAAGTATGAACGCTGTAATAATATAGTTTTAGGAGATTATTATTTATGCTATTTTACATTATTTTAAAAATATTTACCTTTTAAGTAAGATAATTTTTGAGATACTAAATTAATTTAATTTTCAGAGCCTACTAAACATAAAATTAAGAAAAATCTGAAATTAATTTATTGGAAATTATAGGAACTGTAAAAAAAATTCCCTAAAAAAGGTTTTATTATGGTAACATTTTAGGCTTGTTTGACAAATTTGGATCCATAACATTGACATGGAACTCTAGGGCAGAACCTGGACTGCAGAGATAATCTATATGTCGCTCGAATAGTCCTATCGGGAGGACAGTAGACATACCAACTGAGATAGATGGATGGGATTTTCTGAGCAGAACATAGATAGATAGAGGCTGTTGGTGATCTAATTAGACAAGTCTCCCAAAAATTAATTAAGCTGAAAAAATTATTTTAACTATATTTTTTTAATAATAATAACACAAACATTCATGCAAACTTTTAGGTTCTTGGACTTCACCATTTAGGAGCTACGTAATTAATTTATCCAAGTAACCTTTGGGTTCTTGGACTTCACCATTTGGAAGCGACACAATTGTTTTATCGGAGTAGACTTTAAGGCAAATATTCCAATTTTCTTAAAGTTTTTGCCTGGTTTTAAATGAATAAAATTTTGAAATAATAAATATTCCACGCCCAATGTTGCATGAGAATAATAAGCTTTCGCTTAAAAAAGTGAAATAGGAGATTGCATCCAATCAGATGTCACGTGCAAGCAGACTGAAAATTTATGTTGAATTTTGTTTGGAGCGCTCCACCATAGAGAGAAAAGATGTTTCTCAGGGAAGGAATGTCACTACATGGGATGGGCGCCACTTCCAGGCTGCAAACAAAAATGATATCTGGGCTGCTTTATCACCAGAATGGAACACCACGTCTTGGATGGTGTGAGGAAGTGCTGGATGTTGTTGGGGCTGACTATCACGCCTCCCTCTCAGCTGAAAAATGCCTTTAGATTGTGCTTGCTTTGTGCTGGTAATTTTATTTGCATCTTCAAATTCTTTCAAGATGGCACCACTCTTTTTTATGATAGCAATTTTATTGGTCTGCTGCACTAAATGTCAAATAATGGCACTTTACTTGAAGCTTGTTTACTTCTTTCAATGCCTCACTAGCGAGATTCATACCTCCTCGGGCTGCTAAAAAAATAATCACACAGAAATAGGCAGATTTTTTTCCTTCTCAGAAAAAAATAAAAATAGATAATTGTGCCTCTATGGAGCTTACACGGGTAAATGAATGGAGTGCTGGGGCTCCTCTCAATTCTTTCTCGTTCCCAATTACTCTTTCCTTCTCTATGATACAGTTAATCTTTCCTTCTTTATGACACTAAATTTTAATGTTAATGCAAAAAAAACATAGTTTCATTAGTATAATAGATTTATTTATACATTGGAGCATTCCAAATATGTCCCTTAGAATAAGGATCAATATTGCCAAACAAACTATTACATTCTAAATACGTATACAAATTTAAATAAACTTCACTAATAACTTATTCTATTCAATATAAATGTTGTTATTAATTTAACATCATTTACAAATATCAATTATGAATGAATTAATAAATAAATAAAAATTTAATTATTTATTCTAACAAAAGCTAAAGCATTGATGAAACATAGGTTCTCTTCTTTATCTTGTGTTATATGTAAGAATTACCCTACGTAAAACTCATTATCAATCTCTATTTTACACAAGCAAAGCATATAACACATGGGTGAATGACTTAAGAAGGTCATGTAACAACATAAAACTTCATTATCTTCAATTATGTAACCCAAGGATTGGATCTTCATAGTGTGAAAGGTACACTTTTAAATGTTGGCCTACAACCTATGTAAGTGCAAGGTGTCTAAGATGCATGAGATGCACTCTACATGCTCTTCCCAAGTTTGGTTGAAGATGAGAAAGTCATCCAAGTAGATGATGAAGGAGTTGGGCAAGGGCTTAAGTAGATTGTCCATCAAGCATATGAATGTTGTTGACACATTAGTGAAGCTGCAAGGCATAACCAACCATTCATATAATGTTTCTCATGTTTGGAAGTTGTCTTCAAGATCAACCATAAATTGGTGGTAACCTAACTTTAGGTTGATCTTAGTGAAGTATTGTACACCTTAGAGTTGGTATAAGAGATCGTTACTGTGTAGCACTAGGTACTAATTCTCCACCATGATTTTATTGAGTGAGCAATAGTTAATGCATAGATGACATGACCCATTCTTCTTAGGCTCAAGGACTATTAGACTCTTTCAATAAGAAGAACCAGGGCTTATATTGCCCTAATTAAGGAGCTTCTTTATTTAGTGTCATATTTCATCATTCTCCCAAATTAATTTTTAATATAGATATTTGTTTATAAAAGGGGATCTAGGAACCAAATCTATGTGGTGTTTTACTACATATTGTGTTGGGATAAATTTTGGCTCTAGAAAGACTCAATTATGTTTCCTTAGTAACTTGTCAAGTCGTCATTATTGCGACATTGATTTCACTAAGTACACTGTAAATTCTTATTTTCTTTCCTACGCAATTTTATTATGACAGATCATGAGAGATAAAATATCATGCATGTACGAGACGAGTTTATAATATTGTTTAGAATAAACCAATATGACTTTGGTCACTAGAGTTGACTCTAAGAGGTTAAAGAAATTATCTTTTGTGTGTACATCCCACCTTTGTGGTTTGGAAATTGATATGTTTTATCTTAGTCATAACATCACATCCTCCCTAACAAGATGGCATAGACTTCAAGAATCACGTCACAAGTGACTGTGTCCTCCATAGGCTAAAATTTATACTAGAAGGTGCATTTCCTCCAAACCTATATATTTGTACCTTTATGAATCCACCCCTAGGAGTATGGATTGGAATGCAAAATATTAGGAAGGCCAATGCATTGGTTTATATCTTGTGTGATTATGTTCTTCTGCTTTACACTATCAATGATATCATGAATAGGTTGACCCTTGACCCACAACTAGATGTGGAAGAGGCATTCACACTCTTCAAAGGTCTTTATGCAACTAGTTTTAGTGCTTAGAGAAGTTTTATTTGGTTCAATCCCATCCATCTATGTAGGATTTGATGTATGTTTCCCAAGCCAGGATTGATGTGTCGACATTGGAAGTCTTCATAGATCTATACAAAATTTTGATGGCACCACTTGTCATTGGAATTCTTCTTGCATTTGTCAGAGGTACAAGGCACAAGAAGAGTTAAGTTTTGTGTGGCCTTCTTAAACTGGTCTCCTTTGAGAAAAGCATTTTTTGCTATGTTGGAGGTTGAGATGGGTTTTGTGTGTGGGCTGACTCTTGCACATAGTGTTGAATGGAGAGATGAGATGTTGCTTCATCTATGCCTTGGCTTCGATCTTGGTAGTGTTGTGATGTTTCTTTCCCTAGAGAGTTAAAATTTTAATAATCCATATTCATATGGATATAAGGTGAAAACCCACTTATGTACTTCAAGACCTTATCTTGTTCAGTCAAGTTCTCACACAGGGGCATGGTCTACTCATGGAACTCGCTAATGTAGTCTTCCACCAACATATCATTATGATGGATTGATGTTTGAAACTTGATACATATTCAACCTCAAAGTGTCAGGAGATAATTGTACTCCTTCAGTGTGTCGACAAAATTATTCAAAAATTTGATTGGAATGTAGTATTACACACGTTGTGTGTTAAAAGTATTACAATAATGAACTACTATAATGGACATATTCAACACAATGAATGTGATTTTCAAAACATTAATCAATCAATTGACTAATAATTATGCCTCAAGCTATTGAATCTAGGAATCCAATGTTACGTCCATCATTTTCCCTTTTAAAATGGAAATGCCAAGATTGACTTACAATTTTAAGGGGGGTTGATGCAAAAAATGTTGTTGAGTGTGTTGAGGGAGAGATTTTAAAGACATTAGGGTGAACTACATCATCAATTCATATTATTTGCTAAAATATTTGGTGTGTTTTGCTTCAAGAGCATCCACAATGATATTTTAAACATCTAAGTCTACCTTGAGTTGTTTTTGGGCATCAACCATTTTATTTTTTCTACGACATTATTCTAGGGAGGCGAAAAAAAATGAACTCGTAACCATATCTTATTTCATTGTGCTTATGTGTTTATAGGCATAAGAAAGAGCTACACTTTAATACTAATGATCCACATAAGAGGGCCCAGGTCCTTATGAATGGGGGATAACCCTACACTTAGACAAGGAGGTTGTGAAGAGTGCATCCTGTGTTAACATTGTAGAAAGTAAACCAAACACACATTCATGATTCAAGTAATGGTGAAGTTTGATACTCATTTCCATACACAAATATGGCCCATACTATGTTAGAAGCTCATTTCTTATGTTTTATCCTTGGACCCACAAATATGTCATCTCTGACAAGGCCAAGCTTAAGGACCTGCTCTAGGTGAAGTTCCCTAGCTTATATATGAAATTTTGGCCCTTTTTGGAACCACTGGTGAAGCTTTTGGGTTGCATCATCTATTTCAAAACTGACATGTTTTACGTTGCCAAACCACAATAACAATTTTGCATCGAGATTGACCTCATACAAGACCTCCATGAAACCATTGATATTTAAATTAGAAGGTAACGTTTCATCCAATGATTGATATAAATAAATACAATGGGCTAAGTCTCAATGCTATAAGAAATCCCTTAACCCTATGCCTTGTTAGCTAGGGACTTGCTTATGGAAATGGATTGCCCATAGGGATATGTTTAAATTCTTAAGATCTCCTTTTCTTTACAAGCCTCCAAGTTGAGCTCCTAAACTATGTTGTCTAAAGAGTAGAAAAGAAGGTTGTGATATAATTTTGTACTTATAATTTTTTGGTCTTGAATTATGACTCTTATTTATTCATAAGTTTTATTCTAATTTATTATTTCTTTTATTTCGACTCAAAATATATTCTCATACCACCTACTTTTTAATTAAATATATAATATATTTCTTTATTTAATAAAATATAACACATACATACATAATTGAAAAAAATTAATATTTTTTTATAAAATAAATATTGAATATATATATATATCACTCAAAACAATATATACCGTTCAATCCTTTTCCACGGGAAGATGGATATATTCATTCTTCAATTTGAAAAAAACAAAACATAGATTTTGTAAAATAAATTATTTCATCCAACAATACCAAAGCAAGGGACAACGAGGAAAATATCATACCATCATTGTTTCACGTGTGGAGGACATAAAAGGCCACACAATAAAACTCAGAGAATGTATTCCATATTAAAAATTAATGTATAAACCCATTACATATTCACTGCATTATTTTGCAGCAACTAACCAGTAAACCTTCTCAAATTACATTGATTATTTTAAAAATAAACAAAGAATCAAACCGACTCTTAAACCATAGATCTGTAACAGACCTGGATAATAAAATCAACTCTCTTCTCTTGACCGAGATACTTATTACAAGACTGACAAAATAATAAAGTAAGATAGTTCGTATATTTAATTTGCTTTCCTACAATTCTTTCTGATTTCTCCATTGCTACCAGTGAGAGGGTTGATGTTCCCCATTTTCACCATGGCAGCTGCAAAGTCCTTGAAGAAAGTGTTTTGATTGGTAGAATAGGTAGTCGCCAGAGAATCAGTAGACCCTCCATTGAATAGCTCCTGGTCAGAATGTAGAAGTCCTTTCTTTTTTCTGAGCTCTTTGTCGTAGCTATTGTCAAAGATAGTGGGAGAAGCATCATCTAGGGGTGACAAGTTTCTGTTGCCTGATCCATCTGAGGGGCAGTTTGATTGCAGGGACTTGGCATAGGCAGAGTCAATATCAGTATCATTGTAAATCCTGCTTCTAATCACTGTGCAACGAGCCTGGCCTATTGTATGAGCACCTGATATGTTATAAACAATACAGACACTTTAAGTTATTTAAATGTTTGGTTCATGCTAGTTGTTCATATTGCTCGAGGGAAAATTGAAGGGTTTAAGTTCACCTCAGAGGGCCACCATGTCCCTGGTAGACAGTCCTTGAGCTTGAAATAGTGAACTTAAATTTCCAAAGGTGGAAGCTGGAGAAGGTATGTTAGTGTTGGCAGCATTTAGATGCGAAGTTGTGGAGTCCCTTCTTCCTAAGGGCACTGTCCATGTTGGACCTCCCAACTGCAAATACACATTAGAGATTAAAGAAAAATAAAATTTGTAGATAAGAAATAAATTTTAATAATATTTTTAAATAAAATTATTTATTTTGTGAGATTTTTATTTATATTTTAAATATGATATAATGATTATTTATGAAAATCATCTTAAAATAGTTTAAAATTTATTAAAAAATTATACCACTTAAAATTATAATAAAAAATATAAAAAAATTAAATCACCAAAAAAAAACTCTCTAATTAATAAGAAAATATCTAACATATAAATAAAAGTCCAAGATATGGATGAAACCAAAAATTTTCAATTAATTAATTTAAATTAATTAAAAGTTTGATATATAAACTAAAATACAAAATAAATCTTCTATTCAATCTACCCTCCATTCTAGTATGTAACTTATTTATCTTTTTTTTTTTTTTTAAATTATAATTTATATATTACTTACCCTTACAACAGAATCCCTAGCTGCCACAGCCAAGATATCAGCACACGACACAACTCCACTGCAAACTACCTCCAACTGACTCTTTATATCATCTATTATATTGAAACCTCTGGCAGAGTGTGAATTTGGCCCTGCTGACTTTTTCTCGAAGGAGCCATCCAATAGTATAGACCCATCACAACCCTGAGTTCGATAAAAACAAAGTTATGCTATTAGATAATCCTTCTCTAAAAGAATTTCTATTTGTTTTGCATCATTTTATAGTATTTTTTTAAATTTATTATAAATTTATAAAAAATATACTATTATTTTGAGGGTGTAAATTGAAGGAGCGCAGAGAAAAATAACAAAGATAATATACAGATTGATTGCTACAGCAATGAAGTTTTTTCTTGAATCTTATTAATTCTCTAATTACCAAAGTATGTGATCAAGTTCCAATAAATAGAGTTAAAGAACAAACAAAAAACTGGAAATACACTGATGTTTAACTGAAGTTGTCCATGCAAACTAAGATGACTGAAGCACTTGATCATGCAGACTGTGTGCATGATGTAGGCTAAATAGGGAGTGAAGAAATTAACTGTAGTTCTAACACTCCCCCTTAATTTCTACCACTAACTACTTCAACATTTACAATGCCTAAATTTTGTCTTAAATAATCAAAACTCTCTTTTGCTAATGCCTTTGTGAATATATCTGCTAATTGGTCTTCAGATCTGTAAAACTCCAAATGGATTTCTCCATTGTTCACTAACTCTCTGATAAAATGATATCTTGTATCAATGTGCTTGCTCCTCTTGTGAAAGACATGATTTTATGACAATGCAATTACTGATTTATTGTCACAAAAGATTGGTGTTGACTCTTTCTGTGCTTGTAATAAATCTGTCAATACTCTCCTCATCCAAGTTGCTTGACATGCTGTTGATGTCGCTGCTACATACTCTGCTTCAGCTGATGAAAGTGTCACTATAGGTTGATTTTTAAATGCCCATGTGACCACACCTATTCCAAAAAGAAAGGCATGTCCAGAAGTACTCTTCCTATCATCAATGCTACCTACAAAATCACTATCAGTATAACCAATCAAACTAAAATCATTAATTGTGAAATATAAAATTCAATATTTTGTTGTTCTTGCCACATATCTCAATATCCTCTTTCCAACTTACCAATGTGAGTCTTTTGGTGACTCCATGAATCTAGAGATTAAGCTGACCCCATACATGATATCTGGTCTTATAACTGTAAGATACATCAAACTACCAATTAGTATTTTGAATGTTGTAGAATCAACATTAGACCCTTTGTCTTCTTTGCTAATTTTGGTCCTTGTAGCAATTAGTGTAGGTGTTGATTTACAATTCAACATCTTAAACCTCCTTAACACATCCTTTGCATATTTAGTTTGACAAATAAAAATTCCCTTATCTGATTGTACAACTTCAATGCCCAAAAAATACTTCATCAATCCCAAATCTATCATCTCAAATTTTTTCTTCATTGCTGATTTAAATGTGTCTACAGACAAATTTCTAGTGAAAGTCAAATCAGCAACATACAAACACACAATCAAAATCTGACCTTCTTATTTGATTTTTGTGTACAATGTAGGTTCACTATTGAATCCATTGTTTGTCATGTATGAATCAATCCTGCTAGACCATGCTCTTGGTTCTTGCTTGAGACCATAGAGGGCCTTCTTCAATGTGTAGACTTTTTCTTCATGTCCATGCACTTCATAACTTGGTGGTTGTTTCACATACACTTCTTCATCTAGGAAATCATTCAAGAAAGTTGATTTGACATCCATTTGATATACTTTCCAATTATTTTGTGCAGCTATTTCTAAAACCATTATAATAGTATCAAGTCTATCAATTGGAGCAAATGTTTCATTATAATCAATTCCATGTTCTTGTGCAAAACTTTCTGCTACTAACCTTGCCTTGTGTTTTTCAACATTTTCTTCTGCATCAAATTTAGTCTTATAAACCCATTTGACTCCTATGAAATCCTTACTTTTAGGTAGATTAATTAGATCCCATGTTTGGTTTCTCTCAATGGCATTCATATCTTCATCCATTGCTTTTATCCAATGTTCCTCATTAACTGCTTCTTCATAATACATAGGATCATGAGAGAAAAAGGCAAAATTTGAACACAGATCTAACTTCTCTTCCTCTTGATCATAAATCTCATTCAAGTTTCTCATTTTCTTACCTTTAAATTTTGATCTTAAAGTGGCAAGAGTTGGATCTGATTCATCACTTACTTGTGAATTGGGAGTAGGATGGCATGCATGACCAGATGATTCACCTTGTGCTAAGTTCCTAGGTGTTCTTATTGGAGTGCTTGTTCTTGCTTGTGGAGAGAATTGATCACCTTGCAAATTTTTTTCTTCAAATTCTTCTTCATTTTGGGGAATTGGTGCTCCAATTATGATGGTTTTATCAATGCTTCCATCCCATGCTTCTTCTTCCTTAAATTCCACATCTCTACTAATAATCACTTTCTTTGAAATAGGGTTATACAACTTATAAGCCTTTGATTCTTCACTATAGCCAATAAAAATGCATTTCTCACCTCTATCATCAAGTTTTCTTCTCAATTTAGATGGTATAAGAGAATATGCAATACAACCAAAAATTCTGAAATGATGTACACTATGCTTCTTACCACTCCAAGCTTCTTGTGGAATTCGATCCTTGACACTCTTTGTTGGAATTCTATTCAAAATATATATTGCACATGCTACTACTTCTGCCCAATATTCATTTGACAAATGTTTGGCCTTCGACATGCTTCTATCCATCTCCATGATTATTCTATTCTTCCTTTCTGTTACACCATTCTGCTGTGGTGTGTACCTTGTAGTTAGTTGCCTTTTAATGCCATAATATCTGCAAAAAACTTGAAATTCATTAGACATATATTCACATCCTCTATCTGATCTAAGTACCTTGATGTAAGGGCCACTCTGCTTTTCAACCATAGCCTTGAATTCTTTAAATTTTCCAAAGGCTTCAGACTTTTCTTTGAGAAAATATATTCAAGTCTTTCTGCTAAAATCATCAGTGAAGTTTAGAAAATAAAAACTTCCTCCAAATTATGGAGTTTGCATTGGTCCACATAAATCACTATGGACTAGCTCCAATATTACCCTTGGTCTATATGAAGCTCCTACTAAAAAGCTCTCTCTATGCTATTTTGCCAGAATGCAACTCTCACATGAACTTCCTGGCTGTTCTATTGGTGGTAATCCCTTCACCATATTTTTATTTTGTAACAAATTCAAACCTCCAAAATGTAAATGTCCATACCTTGAATGCCATAGCCATGATTGGTCTAGATGCACGGTTTTGAAGTGGGCTTCCTCTTCTCCTTGGATGCACTGAATTCGAAGAGAGAACATCCGATTCTTGGTCATCTCCACTTTTTCTATCAACCTGTCATTTGGAAATTTGTATAGTATTGTGCAAACATTATCCATAAAAGATATGCTATAACCTTTCTATACTAATTATCCAACACTCATAAGATTGTGCTTTAGTCCAAGTAAAAAATAAACATCAGGAATAAATCTTCTTTCACCATTGTTTGCCAAAATATTTATTACTCCTTTACCCATTACATCCACTTTATTATCATTTCCTAATTTCACTTTAGATTTTATAGAAACATCAAGACTAGCAAACAATTCTTTATTCCCTATCATATGGTTACTGCATCCACTATCTAAAAACCAAATATCTCTAGCATTTTATTGAGCAACATGACAAGTGAGGAATAAGCTTCCAAAATTAGAATTAGATTCATTTTGTAATTAGCATTCTACTTGTCCACATCTCCTTGTTTCTTTCTACATTCACTTGCATAATGTCCATATTTTTTGCAGTAATAACATTGAATGTTAGATTTATCAAACCTCTGTGAATTTTTTTAGAAGTGATTGTTGCCACGTCCTCTATTGTTGTAGTTTTGATTATTGTTTTTACCTTGATTTGGATTGTTCCTTCCATTTCTGCCTCTGCCTCTTCCTCTGAAGTTTGACCTTCCTCTTCCTCTTCCTCTTCCTCTGCCAAATAATACCTGAGACTTAAAAAAATTCTTAAAAGAAGTATTGTTATTCTTATTCATTCTAGATCCATGTGTTAACAAAGATCTCATTAATTTATCTACTGATCACTATTATAAATCCTTGGTTTCCTCAATAGCTACAACTATTGCATCAAATTTGCTGGGTAAACTCCTGAGTATTTTTTCTATGAACTTCTGATCTGTTATTGTTTCTCTATTAGATCTAATTTGATTCACAATATTCAATACTTGACCCATAAACTGGTTTATAGACTCTGAATCATTTATTTGCAAATTTTTAAAATTTCTCCTAAGATATTGCAATTTAGCTACTTTCACCTTTGTATTACCTTTATAGGTAGTCTCTAAGATTTTTCATGTCGACTTGGATCTCGTTGTTGCTGCAACTCTAGAAAAAATGGATTCATCCATTGCATGTTGGATTAAGAATAGAGCTTTTGTATCATTTTTCTTATTTTTTTTAAGTTCTTCCTTTTGTGCTTGAGTTATTGCCTGATGGGCAGCCTCATCTTGTGGTTCTACAAAGCCATTTTCTACCAAATCCCAAACATCTTTGAGCAAAACAATGTTCTCATTTTAATTGCCCAAAAATCATAATTCTTACCATTAAAAATGGGAATATGGAGCTGAGAAATGCTGTTATTTGTTGCCATGTCTCAAGCTAAAAAAAATACACCAAAAAAAAGTAAATGCTACAGCATTCAATCTCTCCTCAGAGATCTACACTTGCAAGATTTTGCTGCTGTTGCAGTCAGGGTATACTTTAAGAAACCCCTCCTTTAGAAAAGGTGTAAAAATTTGGCGAAAGGTGTAAAACCCCTGACAAAAAAATTTATTTTTTGTGGCGAAAAAAATAGTTTACAAAGAAAAAATAATAATCTCCATTGGCGAATCATTCATTGTCTCTCAAACAATGTGTAAAATCTGGGCAAATTGTGTTATTTTAAAACCACAAAAAAATTATACTATTATATCACTTTGCGAGAGATATTTTCATACTATTCTATCACGCATACATCCCTTCATGTAGCGTTCATACCTCCTATGATGTCTCCTTGAAATCTTGAAACCCTGAAATATGGCTAAGTTTGAAACCCTGAAACCCTGGAATCTGACTAACTCTGAAATATGATAGGATCCTCCAAAACCTAGAATTTGCATTATAGCTCCTAGCGGTCCAAAACCCCTCTCAAACATCCTGAAAGTATATAAATAAAATATAACTTAAAGTATAATAGTTTCTTATACTTAAATGTTTATTTTATTTATATACTGCTGGCTTCGGGAAAAAAAAAGGTTAAACGAGCTGACCCCTCCACAGTAAAATCAAACTGGGATGGCGAATTATCCCTTACTGCAAGAAATTGAAACTTGAAACCCAGCGAACATTCCACCATAAGCGTTACCTGGTCGGCTGCGTGAAAGGCGAATACCGCCAGGGAAAAACTCAAACGTAACATTTGCCTTGGCGATTACAATGCTAGCAACCAAGTAAACCCAACAAAACTTGGCGACCAGGAAATCATGGAAGGGCTCAGAAATCGCCAAAAATTACACTGGCAAAACCTCAAATTCGCCAAAATACGAAAATTTGCCACTAAAATATTCCTTGGTTGCAGTCTTTCTCCTCCCTAAATCTTGTCTCCAGCGCTCTGTGTCTACTCTTTAGCTGGTTGCGCTATTATCGATCCTGCTAACTGGTGCTGACATGAGTTTTCTCTCGGTCAAATAACTTTGCCAAGCCAAAATCTAATATTTTGTTTGGATTGAGATCTTTATCTAAAAGAATGTTTGTAGATTTGATGTCTCAATGCAAAATCCTCAGTCTTGATTCTTCATGCAGATATGCCAAACCACGTGCAACTCCAAGGCAAATATTATATCGTGCAGGCCAATTGAGATTCAAACTATGGAGGAGGGGCGATGGTCCTTGTAAATGCTGATGCAATGTGATTTTTGCCCCGCAGCAGGAGCACTTGCTCGACCGTAACTCGTTTGAATTCAGCTGCACACAAGCGAATTTCAACGACAGTCACGCTTGGATTTAGCTACACGGCGAGGAGACCAGAGAAGAGGCTGTGGCGGACATAAACCTGGCTCTGATACCAATTTGAAGGAGCACAGAGAAAAATAACAAAGATAATATATACACTGATTGCTACAGCAATGAAGATTTTTCTTGAATCTTATTAATTCTCTAATTACCAAAGTATGTGATCAAGTTCACATAAATAGAGTAAAAGAACAAACAAAAAACTGGAAATACACTGATGTTTAACTGAAGTTGTCCATGCAAACTGAGATGACTGAAGCAATTGATCATGCAGACTGCATGCATGATGTAGACTAAACAGGGAGTGAAGAAATTAACCACAATTCTAACATAAATTTTAACCATTTTTTTAAAAATTTATTATAAATTCAAAAAATATATATACTATTATTTTGAGGGCCTAAATTTCAACCCAGTGAACATTCCTTGCTCCTTTGAAGTCTATTTGGCCCAAGAAAAATATAACAAATAATATTATTGGCTTCTTGTCTCTTACTATAGAGAAAATTGTTGACAATATTGTATATTCCTGTGCTTTGAGTATGTATCTTTTTTTCTTCCCTAACCTATTCTATTCGTGTTCTGTCAACCAAGACTCAGTTGAGGTGCTAGTTTTGTATGTTTGGACGGTTTCGATCTTTTAAGTAAATTGAAAATTTTCACTTGAGGATTTTTATTTTCTAATAAATTTAAAGGAAATATTGGTAACTAAAGAGAAATATGTTACTCTGTAATTTAAAATAAAATAAAATAATAATTTGTTGATATATTCAATCTCGTGCTAAGGATAAACTATTAAAAAGTTGCCAATAAACTCTATCTACAAACCACAGAAACTTATGTTAGAACAAAGGAAAAGAAAAGGAAGAAATTTATACTTAAGCAAAGCAGTCATGAAAGTGAAGGCGAAGTATAGATGCACCCATCCTTGGTTCATTTGCCACTGCTTTTTTAATCCCAGAGGCAATTATGGAGACAGCACTTGGACATGATTTATCATAAAATGTTGCAGAAAGTTGAGCATTGGCAGAGGCCAAAAACAAGGCTACAATGATCCCAAACGATACGACCCACGAATTCATTTTTCTCAGCACAAATATCTCAACAAGGATTAGTAGTATTTTGCTAACTCTATGGATTTAAAGCCTTTAAGGGAGGGTTAATATAGTGGAAAAAAATATCCTCTGAAAAGACGTTCTACCTGATACAATGTTTTTAGTTCAAGGGGCGGCTTTGTGGAGTCTACGTTGTCTGAATAGTCTGATCTCTCATACATGACAGAATATGATACTTGTTGATGACATAAACTTTACCGTTTCAATTATTCTTTTAGTAAATTTTCTCCTTTCCATCTTTTTGACTATATACCATGTATAGGCAGTAGCCGAGGATTTTTAACTTTCCTAAGAAGTTTTCTTAGCTGGTGTTGTTCGACAGGAATATTTTAAAGATATTTTAAAATTTTGTATAAAATTTAAATTATAATTCGTTAATTTAAAGTGTGATTAAATAAATAAACGTTGCAGGAGAATTTATAGTTTAAATAAATAAATGTTGTAGAAGAATTTAACTTTATAAGGTATTCTATTCTTTATAATTATCAACATGAAGTGTATATAATTTGCCTTGAATCAATCAACCGGTATTACAAACGTGAGGTTACAGACGGGTCTCAACAGACCATATTAATAAAAAATTACACCGTTTTGCATCTCGCGGTATCCCTAAATTTGCTTTTGTTTCCTCACATGGAAAATTTGGAAGGCTGTCAAATAAGACTGATTTGAAAGGTATAAATTGTTTGTTTGTTTTATTAATTGGAGGAATCATTATATTTTATATTTTTTTAAGTACAGTTTTTCCCTGTCTTTGGGAAAGAAGATTGGTTTGAGGAGGACCATCAGATATTCAAGTTTCATAATGTCTTTGTACAGTTGATGTTTAGGTTTCAAACTGCCTTCATATAGTTAACGTACATTTAAGAATGGTTAGATTATTCTGAAAATACACATGAACTTCAATTAGATTACTCTCCTCGTTTGAACATGGCCACATGATTTTGAACTATAGATCTCGTTTTGATAAATGTCTAGACTTTACCAATCAACCAAGACCACATGAACTAAAAGTCATAAATTGTTATACCAACTCAACTCCTAAAAAGCATGTTGACAGCTGTGTGGACTAATCGTTTAAACATGACCACATAATTTTGAACCTTAGATAACATTTTGATAAATGTCCAGACTTTAACAATCAACCAAGACCACATGAACTAAAAGACCTAAATTGTTATACCAACTCAACTCCTAAAAGGCATGTTGACAGTTGTGTGGGCTAATCTATTTTGCTGTCTCCTCCACGTTTCTTCAAATTAAATTGAAAATATCTGATTAGGTTGAAATCACTGTCATAGCGGGGTATTTGTATTGCAGTGTTAAAAAATTTAAGCAACTTACAGTTATTTCTTGCTCAAACACGAAACTGATATTTATTTTCACTAGAGGTGTTTTATTTTGGCATGTTATGTTATTTTTTCATCTATTCTGGTACGATCTATACAAAAAAATTCTTTGATTTTTTTTTAAATTTCAATTCCTTGTTATGTACGTAAAAGGAAAACTTTGTTATACCTAGTATTTTTGTTAATCCACTGCAGTACAGATAGATATAACTTTAACACTTTTTTTCACATAATTATATTGTTGGTTCTCTTTATTGTAATGCGCTTCAGGCTGCAATAAAGAGATTATGATTTGCGAAACCATTAATATTGTCATGATTCTCAAACACAGTTTCCCACTGAAGTTTGTTTGGTACCGCTGCTTGAAACGCTGACTTTGTATCTCTCATCTGAAATCTAAACCGTAGATTTAATGATCGATTCCCATGTCGAAAATTGAAATGCCAAATGGCCGTGTGCAAATATTGAGTTTTTCTAGCTACTATTGTTTCTTGTCCACCAGCACCAGAGCCTTCACATTCCCATCTACTGACTGATTAAGGTTCTTCAACTCCACTCAAAATTCTGTATAAGGATTTTACCAGTTTAAATGCGCCTGAAATTTTGAACAGACTCTTCAAATCCTTATGTTTTTAAGGATTTATCAATGAAATTTACCAAATATCGGGTATAAGTTCTCCAGAACCCTTCTGTCGATGAACTGTCTGGTCTCTACCGCAAAGCACAGAAACAATTTTTTACCGTTATATCGTATGAACTGTGCAGAGACTGGGAGAGATTTTGCAGAGCCCATGAGAGTCAAATGACAAATAATGTAGAGACTTAAATGATCAATGGTGTAAAAAAGACTTCGAATTGTTTTGGTTAGAGGAACGCTGTTTACATATTAATATTAATATTAATCTATGACGCTAAAGCTAATGTCAAGATTAAGTAAGCTTTGTCCTTTTTGAAGTCTCAAACGTATATATTAAATAATAATATTATATAAATTTATTTATTATTTATTATTAAGAATATTATAGTTAATATAATATAAATATTATATTATATATTAATATTTTGATAAGTTATATTAAAAATTATATATATATATATATATATATATATATATATATATATATATATATATATATTATATAAAATTAAATTATATATATGTAAGTTTTAGTAATTTTAGATATGTCTTACGTATAAATATTCTATAATTCTTAAACAGTTTATATGTGATTTAATTCATATTCAAATTTGTTTAAATATCAATATTAATATTAATTTATTATCTTAAAGTTGAATTTAAGATTAAATCTAAAACATAATTAGACTAACAATAATAATATTATATAAATTTATTTATTATATATATATATATATAAGTTAATTTATATATAATTATTATATTTTGTAAATATTATATTATTATATAGTAATTTAATAGTGAATTATTATTTTAAAATTATTTTTTCAAATTTCAAATCATTTAGAAAACGAAAATGGCTCTTGTGGTGAATGGTTGTTGGTTCAATTGGTGAAGTTGTTCGGCTCACAAAGAGCCCATCAGGTATCAATTCTTGCTACTAGTGAACCCTGACACGTGAAAAGGTATGGCACCGAGATCGTGCCCTAGGTGACTTTGGCAGAATAGATACTCCTCAGTCCTTAACTCTTAGCTTAAGATGACCATATAAAGCAGTAATTCATTAAAAAAAATGGTTCTTTTGAAAGCTTCTAACGATAGCAATGCTAGGGTTTGAAGAAACAAAGATTGGTAGTGACATAGAGGAGGAGGAATTTGATAGAGACAAAGGGAACGAGATTGAGGATGGACTAAATATGGATGGAGGAACAACCAATGGTGTTAAGCTATCAAGGGGGAAGGTTCAAGGGAGTGCCTTAGTTCCATCTAGCCTGCTAGAACCGAATGACACAACAGAGCATCATAGATTTGAATGTAGATGGAGTGGGAAGGTGAGAGATGCCCTAAATTGTTTGTGGAAGTAGTTTCCAAACAACCACCCAAGCCAACGTTGAAGCCCCTTAACCCAAAGAATTTGAATCCCTCTATTTCATTTGATGAGGAGGCAATTGAGGCAATTATTGACCTTCAAGAGTTGTTCTCATCAAGAGACATCATATGCCATTTTAAGAACTTTTGGCCAAAACTTCCTAAACTCCATGCTTGGATCATAGTGTTGTGGCAATGCCTCTTGATAGGTAATCTAAAAAAACTATCTAAGTTCTAATTTTTTTTTTCATTATAGTGTTTGACCTCATAACGAACAAAGAGAAGATTCAAGACCAACTATGGTGTTAAGATAAATACACTCTATTAATGAAACCTTGGTTTTCAAGTTTTAACCGTCCTACTAAATCCTTTACTGTTAGGCCTATTTGGGTTTGTCTCCCTCATCTCACTTTTTATTTTTGGGTTGAACCTTGTTACAAGGCTATTGGCAACACCCTAGGTGAGTTTCAATAGACTGATGAAGCCACTGCCACGTTTTCCCTATTACATTTTCCAGGTTACTAGTCAATATTGATATATCAAAAATTTTACTTGAAAATATTGAATTGGAAGTTGAGACTAGTTCCTGGACCCAACCTCTTAATTATGAGGGCTTAACTTTTCACTACCACAGATATTTTTATACTGGTCATTTGACCATGGTTAGTAGTAGCTCCAAAAGAAAGATCAAGACTTCTTGGTGGAAGGATGCCCTTCCTTAACTTCTTATAATGAATGGAGCTAATTGTAAGGGCGATGCTATGTACATGGCTTCAAAAACCTTAGAGCTCTGTGAAATAAGTGAGAATCCCATTATTCTAGAGATTGAAGAGTCGAGAACTATATGCACCCAAAATTAACATGATGTGATATTTATGACAAATATGATGATGATGATGATGCAATGAACTCTTGTTTCATGATCCATAGGTGACTCTCTAGGTCTATTCCTTCCCTATGCTTCCATATTTTTCTTTCGACCCCTCTCTACCCCCTTGGTTCTGACCTTCCTATCCATTTCCATTTTGTTTCAAAAAGTAGCCATAGGTGATGAAACCACCACCCCGAGTGACATAACCACTCCCATTTGTTACGAAACCACCCCTTAGTTCACACAACCATCGTGACATTTTTGAAATCAAAAAGGTGATTTTGATTATAAAGGGGTGGTTATTAATTAAAATAGCGGTAATTTCTTAATTTAAACATGTGGTTTTGTCAAAATAAGAGCAGTTCTGCAAGCTTCCTTTGTATAAAGTGGCATTTCTGTCATAGTGGAAATACCTTCCAAAATTAGCTCTCGTAAC